>CM043875.1:16316974-16916974 GCA_023846275.1 Vanilla planifolia | reverse complement strand
GTGAGGGATTCCAATCTTTTTTTAAATCATTACAGGGAATGATTAAATATTTTATTCTACAATGATGTTTCTATAATCCCAAATTTTCACATAAATTTAAACCAAATAGTATATCAATGGCCTCAACTTTTATAATTTTTTAGAATCTATGTAAATTGAAAGTGCTTTAAGGGCTCTATTAAGTAGTCTCCACTCACACAAACAAAACTTATAACACATTCGTTATTTCTAGTCAGTCCACTACAATTTAACATTTTTAAATCTTTTTACTAGAGGAGTCCATTGAACTACTTTTTTATTATTAAATTAATCTCCAAAAATCAAGGAAGTAATGTATATTTTACCATTTTAGGATTTATTGAACTTCTTTACATAATTAAGCAACATTTTAAAATTCAAAGGTATTATGCCCAACTCTTTTAGGAAAATCAATTTGAATATTTGCATATTGAAATATTTTTAATTTTTATCTTTTAGACATTACAGCATATGAGAGATGGTAGAACAATAAATTTGCAATAGCTACTAAGTTTGTGTGACTACACTTCCAGTGATGTAGAAGCATTTCGTCAATCATGATGTTGGATTTGTTAATGCCAATATTCATTACAAAGGGGTAAGATTCATTTGAGAGTCCCTATAAACACAAAAGGGGTAATTGTCTATAAATTGAAATTCAATTTCCTCAAGTTCTTATCAAAAAGTAATTAGTTATGTAGGAGTCTCCATATTAATAGAGATATCTTAGATGGTTGATAATTATTCCACATTTTTTGGGAGTTATGAATAAGGCAGTTAATTAACTATAAGCTTATCCCATCCTGAATTGATAGTGAATTTGCCCTCCTAAGTGAAGGTCTAATAATTCCTGCCATCCTTATCTATTTTATTTCGATTATCACAAAATAGAAAATAATGAGATGATTCTTTATATTTGATTCCACGTGACTGAGCATGCCTCACAACATTTTTGATAAATGAACTTACATCTCAAGTCTGTAAAATTGATAATGTTTGAGGTCTAGACCTTTTAAAAAAGCTTTGCTTTTTATACATCCATAATATACTTTAATTTATTAACTAGTGTTCCATAGTTTTCATTGGGGAAGCTATTCTTGTTCTAACTAGTCGAGTGGTGCTTGTTCACCAAATACTTATTACCACGAAGAAAATCACTTATGACACTTTCTAAAAAATTAATGATATTATTTAGAAGATAAGATATAATTTGATTTAAAAAAGTGCTGTAGACTAGAGGACATGATTAACAGCTACTACCTCCCATTGAAAGTAATTTTTTTGCATGTTTTGTTAATCTAGTGTTTGAAGTGGACCACTTATTTCCTACCTTCGAATAATGTGGTTTTCAGTTAGGGGATTGGAAGGTAGTAGCTTTCCTGAAGCAAGAGCTCCCTGTCAGTGTTCTCCTATTAGTACATCTAATAATGAAGATCCTTCGTACGTTAATGTACAAACTTGAAGTTCCCTGGAGATTAGAGAAGAATAAGTAGGTATTTTTTTATTAAGTGTTTATCACCTCTTAAGAGGATCAAAAGGCAATCTACAAAGCACAAATGGGACTTTGGTTGAGGGAGTGGCTTAGTGCTTTGCTTTACCTTGTATAGCTTTACCTTGTATATGTTGATTGTTTAAACCACATCTGAGTTCTTTACAATGAATGCGAAGAAGAAATCGAGATAGAGGGTTTCCATGCTTTAGCCAATTGGAGAGTTAGATGGAACCATTTTCTTTCTCATTAATAATGACAAACAACTAGCTTATATTATAGGCACTCATGACTAGATTAATAAATTAACTATTGAAGTTAAACTTTTCTAATACATGTTTCTTGCAAGATATATTATTGAACACATTCTTAAATTCTAGCTCAATAATAAAGCTGTTAGCTTTGATCTTCTCATTTAAATAATAAAGTTGCTCTTACAAAAGTATGATTTCTTATACTGGTACGATATTTTTAGTGATTTCCCCTTAGCAAAAGTTGATTGGTCCACTTAGATGATGGTGAGTAGGAAACTCTATTAGCTAACTGCCAACAACTTAGTATATTTTTTAGAAACTATACATCCAAATTGTCATAATGTCTTCGAAAGATTATATTGCAATTAGTCTTCAGAAGGAAAATTAAATTAGCATTACTGTATTGTTTTGGTGATGGGCTACCAATAAGAAAATCACTGATAGTATTATAAATGTCATCTTGAAATATGGACCAACAATGCTTGTAAAAAAGACATTAGACCCATACCCATACAATCTACAAGTACATAAGGAATCCATCAAAAAATGTTTTTTTGTATTTTCTCTTTATTAACTAGCTAAATGAGCATCAAATTTCTTTTTAGTGAGCCTATGCATCATAAATCAAAGCACCTCAAATTTTTCTTAGTAGGGAATAGTGAGACGTAAAGCAATCCGCAACATATTTGGCAATTAAATCCTCCTCTAAGACCAAACTTCCACTTGGAAGTTCAATTCTTTTTATTTTACCCTTCATTCTCTTATTATTGAACATTGTGTGGATCACATTTGTGTTTTTATCACCATTCTTAAGCAACACAGTAGCTATCTTTTAACTCTTATCTATTTGATGCATTTGCATCTAGTACACCAAGTAAAGATTCAACTTAGAGATGTACTAATTCTATTCGGATTTGGAGCCCATTAAGGATTGGTTGCTATAATTCTCCTTAATCTCCATTATTATTATCGTTCTACAAATCAATTACAGTATAACTTTTTTATAGCATATTTCTATTTATTTTTATTAGTTCATCAATTTAATAACATTTATAACTAAGTTTAAGTTGTTTAAAGAATAATTGGAAACTTTTGAGAGATTTTCATCTAATATTCAGTATAGACCTTCTCTTCAACTATCCATAAGTAGAAACTTTGCTTGAAAAATGATATAAAAATGGATTCAAATTAAGTTTTAGGCTTTTTTGTTATCCACCCCTGTTAACCATCATTACCATCACCATTAGAATTGACTCGTCAACTCGTGCTAACTCTTTTTGATTCACATTAACCACAAAATAGACCCAAATTGTCAATTTGTTTTTACCAATGCTACTCGCCAAAATTGGAACCCAAAGAGATGCACCGATCCACCCATGTTGCAACGTGTGGTACCTCTTACCTCACTTTTCTCCGTTACAACTTCTTGAAATGTATGTGCTCATTTTGGAACAAATTATAATAATTAATTTTGTAGCTTTTTAAGAAGTTTTTTTAATTTTTTTAAAAAATTCTTGGTATTTATTTTAGAATTTGTTCTGGCTTTTAGAATTCTAAAATGCAATATAGAATTCCAAAAAAGCATCCCATAGAATTCTTAAATTTTTTCTCCATACATCTCCTCCATTTTAGCAACCATGGTTCGTTCATTTTTAGCTTTGAAGTTATTTGCCTTCCCTATAACATGGTATTCTTCTTCTTCAATCTTAAAAAATTTATTGTAAAATTTAAGTTTTACTCCATTCTTTAAGGTGGGCTTTAGCTGTTACACCCCATTTTTTCCTAGGCTGATTTTTGGCATACATTTTTTTTTTTTTATATAGACAGCTCAGATCGTCCCATACCAACCTGAGTAGCCTATGAAAACATAGGATATAACACATCATTACACACCTACTTTCCTTAACAATGTGGATCCCATCTCCCGGGTACACCGTCAAATCAGGTTCATGACTCCTGAATTAACAGATGGACTCGCGCAATGTTACTCCTACTAGACCCAATACTCCTAACCCATACCGGTAGGAGAACCGATCTAATAGAAGTCTGAACCCCCACGGTTAAGTTCCATAGTCATGTAATGACCTCACCATCAAACAAAAAGATATATAACATCCACAATAAAATATGGCACTCCACACACCATACTCCAAGACAATAAAATAAAACAGTGAATGAAACTACATCACAAGAATAAAATCCAAGTCCAACAAGTGTAACATTATCCAACCAGAAACATAAGTCAGAATTACCCTCACATATTACATGACATATGAGAATAACAATCTCATTAAATACATCCAACAACAACAATCAACTAACCAGAATATCTCAGACAATCACAAATCAGATATCCTCCACAAGCCTGCTGACCACGATCCCACCTAATCAGGTAGCGTCAAGTCTGCCGAGCCACTGAAATATGTAACACAGGAATGAGCTACGCCCAGTAGGAAAGACAGCTAGTAAAACTCACATGCAAGAGAAGGATAATAGCAAAATATAGGAATACAGCATAACAATGTATGGTGGATAGGCACTCTCAGTCCCAGACTCCGACCAACCACAGTCACCCCCAGTCACACCAGAGTAGCTCTCCTCTGGGCTTCCAGGTAGCATGCCAGTGGGAACGCCCATCTCGAAACACGCATGGTGCCTAAGCACCCGACACCGCAGCGTCTCTCGTCAATCAATCTCCTGGAGACTATAGACAGATCCAGTCACAAAATCTCTAGCCAACGTGAGACACCCCTGCCACCCTAAGGCACGCAGGCCTACACACTTGGCTAGCCACTGCGAGACACCCCTGCCACCCTCAGGCGCGCATGCCTACACACATGGACCAGGAGAGATCGACTCAGCCACCGTCCCAAAGAGTCCTCTACCAACAACTTCCATAGAAGCTCACGCCCCTACTGTCATTGCCAATCTCTAACTCCAAGATCCGGCAACATATGTCCAGGTACGACAAGGCGCATACCAGTCCACATGTATACTGTGGAAGCTAAGTCTGAACCGCACAGTTACCTACCACAACTACCCTAAAACATCATATAGGGTCTATAGTAGTCCGGTCCAGTATGCCAATCCATAAAATATGCCAACACTGAGTAAACTGACTCAATCCATGCCCTTTGCCATCCAAGCAATGCAACTATACCAGTTACTGACTGTTCTGGTAGCATCTATGAACCATACCTCTGTATGACTGTTTTCAATTGTACTGTCGTCACTGATAACATTTTTCCCTACTTCAGGAAATTTTTAAATTCCGTAATCAATTTCCGTCTTTATCCATTTTTTTGCAATTCGGAATAGTTTCCGAATTTAAATTCCACTTATGTCCTTTTTCCAAAAATTTGGATTAATTTCCGAATTAAATATTCTGCAAATTATTTTTCCGAAAATTCGGATTAAATTTCCGAATTAAATTTTCCCGTTTTTCCTCTTCCGCGCCGCATTAAAATTAAATAAATCATTTCCGTAAATTCGGAATTAATTTCCGAATTATAAATCCTTCCGCTTCTCTCTATCCTCGTCAATTTCAGTTAATAATTGTTAATTACTTAATTTACGATTAATTATTAACTAATTAACTAATCCTAATCCATCTCCTTCCTCCGCCCGGCGCCCGCGAAACCCTAGCCGCCGCCACCGCTGACCAGTACGATCCTTCCGTCGATTTTCGGCGACTGCGAACAAGGAGAACAATTTCCTAACATGCTCCTAAGCATTAACAAATTTTTCGGCGAAATGGGAAATATTCCAGAAATTCCGAAATTGCAAAAGATACCGAATAGCGTTCAATTAAATCCGAATTTTTTTCATCCACATGCTCGTTTTCATTAAGCAAAATATTTCATGCTTTTAATTTTCTATTAAATAACGAATTTAAACCGAATTTCCTACCTCAACGACGCCGGCGACGGTGAACTTCGTCCGCAGCTCCTCACCGAACGAATCCGGTATCAATCGACTCTCCGCGTTCCCGTGAATCTCCAGGCACAAAAAGCCCCTTGCCAGGCCGCCGGAATCACGCGCCGTACGCCGGAAAAGTCTCTCTATCGGTCGGTCGAACGAACCCTAATCGTTTCGCGAGGGTTTTATATTTCTGGCCGACACGGTGAAAATCCACTACGCACCGTTGACACGCTTTCGACACGGTAAGCACCCGATACGCGATGTCGACACGCTATTGACACGGTAAGCACCCGATCAGCCGGTTCAATCCCAACCGTCGATCACGACCGTCCGATCCACTTATCAGAACGCACGCGCAAACTAACTCGGCGAACCGCCTCCGCCTCCGCTGAACCGTTCCGGTCCGGTTCACGCGCGATAAAAAGAAATTTCCGGTTTTAAAATAACCTATCATAATTGATTTTCGAATTTCCAAAAATCCAATAAATCCAAATAAACAGGGAAAATTACTTAAAAATTACCTCGGTGCTCCGAAAAATCCCCAGAAATTTCAGAAATTCCAATAGCCTCTAATTGAGCTCCTGGCTCATCCTACTGTCGATCTGCAATCATCCAAGCCAAAAATTAATTATTGAAGATTAAACCTATAATATTTTACCGGGTATAACATTAGCTTTGTTCACCTTATAAACTTGGACTAACATTCCTGACTTATAATTTTGAAGAATCTAATTTTGAGCAACAACTGGAGAGAATTATATACTTTCAATACAAGTGATTTGGATTCTAAGTTCTCTAAGATTAGATTTAATTGTTGTTCGAGAAATGATCAGTAATAAGGATTAGTATAACAGGAGCTTGTTCACATGTTAAGCAACTATTTTTGGAAGGCTTTGAGAAAATCATGATTCATTAGGGTTCAATCCACAAGAATGACCTTTATATTTCTAAACCTTAGCAAAGATATTTGGCTATCCTTTTTATTTAGGGAAGATTCTCTCCACCGACTATCTTAAATCCCTCAAAAGATCTATTCTATTAATAAAGGAGTTATTAGCATACACAAAAAGATAGCACATCATTTACATATCACCATGTGAAGAAAATATTCTTAATTTTTAATTTTTAATATTATAAGAACCACAACAAATACATCTATACTTTGTCAAAAATGTCGCTTCACAATAGTGCAAATTTAGTCTCTTGCGAAGGATGTCCATTTATCTATTACTTACAAAGCATTACATCATTGCAATCAACTTAAGTTTGTGTAATCTAAACATGTTACTAAGGCTTCAAGCTACTGTACAACTAACTAGACTGTTTACCCTGGAAAATAAGGCATTATTTATTACAATCTATGATGTCTACATTTTGAGATTATTGGAAGCTTCTTTGTGCTACTTTTAGCCAAATTAGTTTTTTGACATTCCATTTAGTATTTTTTCTTATTGACTTCTCACTATTAGCCATAGTGAAACCATTCAATTCTATGCCAGAAAGCTTGAGAGTCTTTGCCTTTTTCTGAAGATCTTTAGTCCAGCTTTTTAGAGATTGATAATGTACTTGTTGTTTAAGCTACATGTGTTTCTTACGTTTCAAATTAGATTGATATTGTTTACTCTTACATTGTAATGCTAATTGTAACTGATCATACTATCATTGAGTAAATGATTACTAGTACAATTAAGTTTTTTTTATTTTGTGTTGATCTTTTGTGATATAATGGGGCACTGATATTGTTTTATACATCGATGGCTTCCAAAGTTTAAAGTTCCACATTACATATTAATTCAATAATTAGAAGTGTCTCATCTTCATTTCTTACAAAGAAGGGTTTAGAACTTTTTCCTGGCAAGCGTTGGACTGTCGATAATCCTTGTCTACAATTACTTTGATAATATTTGGGAAAATTCACATTACTTAATTTTTTTCAATAAGCAATTGTTGCATAAAATTTTTCTAGAGATTCTAATATCTAAGGGAAGATTTTTAGTAAGATTCACAAAAACAAAGACTAAAGCCCCATAAAGCCTTGTTAAGTTTTTTTTCATAGTAGTACTTCTAAATACTTGGTAACTATTTACATGTTTGAGAATAAATTCTACTATTAACAAAGTTGATTGGATGGTGCTCCAAAGAGATTCACATTAGAGCTTACAAAGGTTTAGTATTAAGCTAAAATGTTGGAAACATTCGAGGACCATCACTTGAAAGACTACAATTTTTTAATATTGTAATTCCATCATCAAATGTTTTCTAATTCTAGTTAAAATCTAAGGGGCACATGCCTACCTCTTCATGATAGATTCAAAGATACCAATTATTTTATATTCTTACTCTTTGAAATTCCATGTTAGGTCATTAGACTAAAAATGTTTCCAATTAAAGTGAGTTTTAAGGGAGTAATCTTTTTAGAGACAACATTCTCATCAAATATGACCATTTCTTCATAATATCCACAAAAATTAGCATTAACATGATTGGCGAGGATCAAAAACATCCCCAAATTCACTATAAAAGAAGGGCCGCAAAGCTAATGTGCGTGAGATTTACCCAATAAGGGAGAGAGCATACTTAAAAGAGAATGTCCCTAAAATCATGTTGGAAGTGCCATATTGCTCAAAAAAATCTTAAAACATTCTATCACCTCACTATTGCTTTGATGCTTGTTGGTGATGTTCTTTTGAAACTTGTGTCAAAAAGCACCTTTTTATAATTTGAAAGTCACGAATGATTAAAATAATACAATTAATCTGTATGAATGATAATTATAAAATTTTATTAAATAATACCTTTTACTCAAAATTCTTCTTTTTCTTTGTTTATTGTTTAAACTTGGTCACATGTCCTCCATGCTATTAACTCTTCATTTTAAATATCAACTTGTTTGCTTATGCATCATTAATTTCCTTCCTTTTTATTAATTCCTTAAAGTACATTTGAGTTTTGCACATTCATCTTAAGAAAATGAGTTCCTTGCATCATTTTGAGAGTGTTTCAACAAGTGAGATGATTTATTGAGAAACAAACTATTTGTTTCTCACAAAAATACTTTTCAAAAATATTAAAAACACTTGTAATAAACTTAAAAGAAATATTTAAAAGTAATTTTGTGAAATTTATAATTTTTATTTTAAATATGTCAACAAAACTTTTCAGTTCATTGAAGTATTTTTTAGATGATTCAACCTAAAATAAGACTTATGTCTACTCTAAGAAAAAATAAGGTACAAAAAATTAATGCATATGAGTCTTTTACCAAAACATGGGTATGCTAAACTATCAGAACAATTAAATAGAAAACAATAAGCTACAATGGCCTTATAATGAAGTATGATTTGCAAAGAGAAGAAAGGAAAGTGGCGATTAAAATATGTATAAAGTAATTTCAACACTTGACAAATGCTGAACCAAGCATAAGTATTTTAATTTTAAAAAATAGAGAAAGAGGAAATGAGAGCTTTGTTGTTTTTAAGAAAGAATATCGAGTTAGGGAAGGACAATGTGTAAAGATGATTATGAACATAAGCTATTAATGATTTCAAGCCATTACTTTAAATGTTTTTTAAGAATATTTCAAAAATTTCATCAATTTATTTTGATCAATAGTTAACCACTTTATAAATATTTTCTAATGGCTAAAAGTATTTACCAAAACAACCATTTGAAGTTTTTAATTTATAGATATTTTTTTTAATTAAAACCATAAATTTATTTAATTAAAATAATAATAACTAGTAAATATTGGATAAAATAGTCATTGCATAGAAGCTACATGAATAAAAGAATATTAGAATTCTTGATTGTAAAAATTACACAAATGGTCAGATAGAAATAGACTAGAGTAGTTTAGATATTGTACTTGATATGAACTGTTAAATCTACACTATCGAATAGATTTAATTTTACTTATGGATTAATTACAAACATGCGATCATTTAATGGAGTGATTACACAGTTAGTAGAATTATTATTTAAAAAAGTGATTGTTGCAATGATCATTTGATTGTAAAACTCCATTATTTAACAGCTCACATCACTACCACAATTTAGAATTTAGCGATGAGGAAAAAGCTCTAAATTTATATCCTACATGATGTATTTTCTATTTTCCTTTTCTCCTTATACAAAATTTTTTTTGCTTTAGAAGTACTTTGATTTTAGGCTTAGTACGACCAGGTTTATTCAAGAAATAGTCACAACACTTCTGATAACATGATTAATTGATCTATGAACAATTGGAGTAGTGCCTTGATTCAAGATATCTCCATCTATGTTTAGGAGTTATGCCTTGATTCAATTATTGTAGGAAATGGGTTCGATATTAATGCTTTATGACTAAAAATTATTTCATAGGTTTAGGTTAGCTAATTTGAGTAGAATTGATTTTTTTATGTTTTAAATTTAATTTAGTATTATGGAAGAAACAAATAATAAAAGTTAAGAAAAATGTTTCTTAAGATGATCATGGTATGATTTCAAAGATATTATTAACTAAAATATTTATTTTTATTGTTGAATAATTTAAATTTAATTTTTAATTTATAGCTTGCATAGATTATTTAAATTAAGCTTATATTCTAAACAAAATAAATTAATGAAATTAAAATTTAACTCAAAATTTATCACTTTGAGGCCTACAACTCTAACAATTTAATATTTACTGCTCTTCTTCTTTAAAGGTCAACGGCACAAAATCATAATTTTAGAATTTCTTAACGTCTCTATAAATGTCCCCTTCATCACTTATCTAAACAAAATATATCCAAGCTTTATGATTATTTTAAACTCTCGCATCATTGGATTATGATCATCAAAACCTCTTTAATCCTCCACTAGGTCATTGGGATGACAACATTGACCATTTTATAATATAGCAAAAGTAAATCTTAATCTTCCAAAATATATATTCAATTGATCATATAACAACTTCTTTAGTAAAAAAAAGATTCAATTGCACATGTATAATACACACACACACACAAAGATATATATATATATATCATTTTTCCTTGCCTAACTCTCAAATGATCTTACACTATCAAACTTAGGTTTTAGAAAAAACCATGAGTGTATCCAAATTCTAAGAAATCACATTATCTTATTATACTTGCCAGTTCCAAGAAAAATATTATCATGCTAAGAATCTAACAATTTTTCTCATTCAGACGAGCAAAACATGAATAAAATATCCACAAAATCAATAAAACCACTCAATTCTAATCCATTCTAACTATCATTAATAATACCAAAGTCTGATAGAAAAAATAACTTGTAAGCACCAAGTCTAATAAGGCAATATAATATAGTCCTATATCGAATAAAATATAATTGATGAGAAATTCGTATCAAATCTATTATTATAGATGATGAAATATATAAAGTAAATTATCTAACTCATTCACTAGCTCTAATAATCTCAAACTCAATTCCTACTCAAATTTTAACAACATTATCCTGCTATAAAGGCGACATCAAGGCGGCTTAACAAGCAATCTTTGAGCCATACAATAAAACTGTTATGTATTGATACGAAATATGAATGTTATAATGGAATAAATCTTATGAATGAATGACATCTACTTCTAACTAAAATTGATATAGTCATCTACTAGCTAATTCAACATATATTTTCTTACACTATGACGAACAAGATACTTAGCAAACACTTCCTTATATAATATAATTTTCTTTGTATAGGAACCTTGACAGGCCTTACCAATTTTTCAAATAATGTAATATTGCATTTGACATGGTAATGATAATCACATGGGTATCTATGTGGGATTCTGAGAGTCTTCAAGAACCACAAGTGGTCCCCAAAAGAAGGAAGCACGCTATTGGATTTCTTATGAGACAAAACATGTAATTGTTTCCTTCTCTTACTATTCATACAAAGGCATCTTACAAATTCTAGAGGTTCTTATCATGAAATGTGATACACCAACTATAGGTTTGACTATTCAAATGTAACTAAAAATGAGTCTAGTGTGAGGGGTATCTAACATGTCTATCTCCTTAGTGAGTGTTGATAATTTAGAGTCCACTATATCTAAATGCCTTAGGGTTTCCACTAAATCCTAGTTTAGTTATCTAGAAGTTCTTAGCCCATTTTTCTTATATTTAATTTTGCCCACATTTTTTTTGACCTTTCCTATCTAAGATAAATATAGAGTTCATAATGGCTTGGCATTTAACCATAGATTCTATACTTAACTCATTGCTAGTGCAACTAAGTCTCGATTTACAAAGGTATCGCTAATGACCTTTATGATCTCAAGGCAATCCATTGCCACTGTAATGATCGTAAAGCCTCTTCTAAGCCCCCACACATTCCTTAGATCACCATGTAGAGTGTCATCGTGTGACTTAGGAGCCTAAATAGAATTACTTGTGGTCTTTCCTAAACAACCATTCAATCTAAGGTCTAGCCAACATCTTTACCATATTGGCCATGCCTAGCACAACCTTATGCCTTATTCCAAGCTCTTCCACCTTCTTGCAAGGTCTTGGCCGATAGCCTAGCTAAAGAAAGCTTAATTTGCATAATTCATAAAAGTTCACAAATGGTATTTCATGAGCCTATCATAAATATCTTTTATTATAGCTTCCTTTTTTATTAGGTTTTTTTATGCCTTTGAGCATGGTTCAAAACCTATTTTTACTATACATTTTCTTGCCCAAAAACCTTAAAGTTATAATTTTACTACCCTAGTGTTTATGAATTATTTGTAAAACCTTTACTACAACATCTAACCTTAATCTTAATAGTTTTAATCACAACTAAACTCTTTCGCTCCTAAACGTATCCCTAGCTAACTTGGCTTTCTTTTAAGGCCTTAAATCGAGCCCTTTAAGACTTTCTATGTACTAGCAAAGAATGACACATATCTTAAAATCCATTTAGGTCTTGAGGGTTGAAACAATGCCTCCTATTACTTAACCAAGCCCATGGTCCAATTCTTCAAAAGCTGACCCTAAAAAAAATAATTGTTAGCTACAACATTATCAAGTGTTTTTTTATTTACTTTTAAGTATCATTAAATTGTTTAATACTTATTCTATGGCATAGTATATAACACATTACATTTGATATATTTTTTATCCATGATTTTAGTGATAAATTATCCATTTATACAATCTCATGCTACCAACCAAACTTCTAAGTAATTTTAAACACAATCATAATGCCTCAAATCAAAAATACATTTCAAACAATAGGTTTATATGAAAAATATATAATAAAGTCTTAATTTTATACACTCCTTTATTAATAATGGAATGAAACTATTTGTCTATTTATGCAATAATTAAGAAGGAAATATCACATTCAATCTATACTGTCATACGTCAATTATATTTAGAAAGAAGAAAAATTAGATTAAGGATCCTAAGTCTTGACAATATATAATAAGAAAAAAGGGCTATTACGTCAAGGTTATGAGGGCTATATTAAACAAAACATTCTTCTACATGATTTTCAAATTTTTTTAATAGTTATCATGATAATCTGTGCTTATTACATAACTGCTTAGATAACCAACATAAATAACAAACTTGGAATAAAAATTACCATGATTTTCACTTATTTTACATGGTGATGTCTATGTTAAGAAGTGTTTTTCATCAATAGATTGCTATTCTAAAATCATCTTTAACATATATTTATAACAAAAACCAAACATGCAATCCATGTAATCTTCTTTGCATTCATAGAAAAAAAATGTAAAATACATTTTTCATCATTCAACTAAAACACGACATAAGAAAGAGTGAAAATTGAACCATTCAATTACTAAAATAAATCCTCCTTATTCTTGGGTAGAAAGATTTTCCCTCTTCTTGAACAAGTTTCATGAAAAAGTATGACTAATTGTTATCACAATCAATTGCCAAGGTTACATATACATTTTCACAAAAGAATACCTTTTTTATCTTGGCTTAGATCTTGGCTAAATTTATTATATGAATTCAAGTATAATCTTATGTTCAAAACTCATGTAGAGGACTTCTCTTTTGTAAGATCTTTCCATGCCTGAAAGCTATAATACTCCTTCCTCAGAGCTTACCTTACATTTTTTAATTAGAATGCACTAGTTGGCTCCTCCAAATTCCCCTTTTATGGCTTAGTTTTCTTAAATTGCAAGCATCACTTAATAGGTTATAGAGCCTTGACCAAACCATCATAAACTAGTCTTAAGTTGGAGTAGACAAAATTCAATGTTTTAAATTGACCTTCTTCTAATTACACCTCTTTTGATGTTCTATATAAAGCTTGTTAAATTTAAGAATCAATATAAGATATGGTAATAGATTCTTCTTTTCATTATATTCATCTTTTCTCATGATATTCTAAAATTTGTCATATATAAAAGTTTTTCTCTACTCCTTCTATCATCAACCACAAACCCTTAATATTTAAGAATCCTACAAATCTTATCAAGAATTCGTGGTAGGATAGAAATAAGAATGATAAAAAAATGTAATAACATAATAAACCTATATGCTCATTTTTATACATTAAGCCTAATAAGGTTCAAGAGTTATAATTTAAATCTTACAACTGCATAATGCTTCAAATTTTAGAATTTAAAATTTAAAAATTAAATATTCAATTTATATACATTGGATGTTAAAATATATTTAAATTTCAAATTTTAATTCAGATGAAATTTTATACATTAGTTAAATATATAGTAATTATATGGCTTTAAATATTATTAATAGCACACACTTTATGAGATAAAAGTACTAAAGAGCCATAACTACTATAGCTACATATGATTCCCATTGTTTTCATCAAAGTAAGGATAATAAATGCATTTCCCTATTACCAATTAAGTCTAAGAATGACAATTACGAATAACATTTATGTTTGTTGTTGTTTTAATTATAATCCAGGACTTAGAAACTTCATAATTATAAATATAAATCTAAATTATATTTCTATCACAATTTTTTTACCTGATTATTTATTCATGAATAAAAGATTGATGACATTAAACTTTATCAATATTTTGATAATATGTTTCTACATTTTCTTTAATACAATATAACAAAGAACTTTTGGCTAAAAGTATTTATAAATATATTAGAACGAATTGATAAAAAGATCAATAAGATATTCATTAATTTTTGGTAAGATAGAAAATCATACTGAATAGATCTCATGGCATCTATTGTAGAGATTGTAGCAATATTTAAGATTTAATATATGATATATATGGTTGACTAATTTATTTAATAAAGAACCTTAGCATGAACCTAAAACATTAAAAATTTTTATGTTGAATCCATTAATTTCCTCTTTGAAACATTTCAAAACAATAGTTTGAGAGATACTAAGGGTTGAATGAAGTTATAGTAATTCACACTTGCTAACATATGTTTATTGACAAAATTGTAACAAAAGTTGAAATAATATGGATTTTAATTAATTGTAAAATACAAATTTAGTCACCAATTTTAGAAAAAAAGATAAGATATCTAGTTAATTGATGCAAAATATTGAAAAATGAGATATCATAGCAAATGGAATAAAAGTTATGATATCAACCAAATTAACAATAATTGTTAGAATAATTACATAATTGATGCAATTTGATTTAAATAGGGTAACAATTGATAGAACATAATAAGATTATGATTTGCTAGAATTTTAAATTTTGAGCTTATAAGATGTATAACACAATTGTTTCACTTGCTCACCGAAACAAGGACATTTGTTATCTAAAGCTTGGGCTCACATTTATTTGATTTAGTAATGTAAGTTAATTAACCAAACTAAGTAATGATCCGACTAAACATAGTTTTTAACACAAATAATAGGAAGCTCTCAAACTGAAATTTAAATTACAAAAATATTTACATGAAAAATCATATAAATTAAAACTTTTATGTTCTTATGGTCAAATTATTATTAGGTTAACTAAATAAACTCTAATCATCTAGATTATAAGAACAACATAAATTACACTTCATTCAATAATTTCAATTATACATATGGCAACTAATGTCCATAACTTTAATGTTGGTAATTTTATGATAAGGATTTTTTATGTTATAGTTTTCATTGCATTTTATATTTGCTATACTTTTAATTATAAAATATTTTTTAAAAAAAATATATTAAAAAGAACATGAATTTGTAAATTATATTTTTTTAGACGAGAAATTTGGAAGTGGTTTTGTTTATATAAAACTATACAACTAAGAAAGTCATTATTGTAAAATAATGTTTAAAATTTGGTCATACTATGTATGAAATGGTTCTCTTGATAGTGTAATGATTGAAGAGATGTCAATAACATAGAAGTTATCCTAAATTGAAATGTTAAGTAAAAAAGTTTTTCAAATACTTAATAATACACATTATCTATTAAAAAATTTTTAATAATATAATCACAACCAATTTGTTAGTTTGTAAAGCCTTTTAAATAATTGGCAAAAATAATTATTACAAAACTTAAATATTGAAGATGTTATGTAATATGTTGGTATTTGTAATAAAAGATATAATAATAATTTAAAAATCAAAAACATTGTACTAAACATAAAATAATATGTAAATATAAAATTCTCAAGAAATAGAATGATAACTAAAAAATTTAAATTTCTTGTGTAATAGTTAATATTAAAAAATTTAAATTGAAAACATAACAAAGAACATTCAAATTATAACAAAATTGTAAATTTTTTAAATTGCTAAAATTTTTTAAAATTCTAAAAAATTTTAAGAAAATTTATTATCATAACGAATTATTAAAAATAAGTAAAAATATGTCTAGATAATGCTAGTACATAAATAATTTTAAATATTTTAAGTCCTTTGTACATTATATACATAAGACATTATAATTGAATAAAACTATAATATTTGCTATAATAAAACATTAGAAAGTAATATCTTAAATAAAAAGTATTATAACTAAGAATGACATAATAATTTAAAAGGCTTCCTTAAAAGTTATGCAAATAAATATCTATGCCACAAATAAAAGTCAATATAATGTCATGCATAGAAAAAATAATTAGGATATGTAGAAATTTATAATGATAATATAATTTTTTTAAATGATAAAAACTGGTCAAATTGCAAAATAATTTTGCCATGACAAGTACGATAAATTTACCAAAACATAAACTTTATAACTAAATTATTTAAAACCTAAAAGATTAAACTTTTATGGAATAACATGTAATTAGGTAAAGCATCAAACATTGGGATGTTTACCAAATCCTCATTAAAATTTGTAACAAATTTGAAGAATTCCTTAGACCACATCTGTGGCATCTTCGGTTAGTGAGCTAACTTCACTAAATTGTTAAGTATATTTTTGATTTATAGTAATTAGCAAGGACTATTGGTTACAAAATATATTTGTCCTTTGGTTTGCGTGATAAAGTTTAGGAACTACCTTTGTATACTATTTGAAGCTCTAACATTTTTTTCTTTTTTTATTTTTAAAGATATGTATTAATAATGATGAGTTTCTAATTAGTATAACACTAAATTTTTTCAATTTTTAAAGAATTAGTATAATCCATTATTTCTTATGTTACTAAGGTTTTATTTTTTAAAAATTATTTATTTATTTTTTTATCATTTATTATTTTTTGTTTGTCTATCGATCACTTTTATTTTAATTATTTAGTAAGATGCACCTTCTTGCAAAATCTAACATGAATATGTTTTGCATATTTTTTTATATTTTTTATATTCTTATATTATTTATTTTTTTTAATTTCTATAATATTTTATTTGATATTATTCGTATATTTTAGTAGTTTTGAAGATTACATCAACTTTATCTTGATATGATACATAGATTATTAAAACCTTTTATTATTTATTTATATGAGATTTTTTTAAAATTAAAATTAATTATTGTTGAGTTATTAAAATGATCATTTTTAATGAAACAATAGATAAAATTTAACATATTTAAATATTTGATTTAACTTTTTGTATCCAAATAGTTTAAAACATGCACGAAAGAAAAATGCCACTTATACAACATAAATGGCAAGATATTAAAGGGTATAAAAAATAAGAAATCATGAACATTATTTCTCATTTCAAATATTTTACTCTATATCTTTATTATGTCATTGAAATATTTTTTTAAGGTAAAATCAGCTTGAAAACAATGTTTTTGCAATTTAGCAAAGTGGCCACTAACTTATGATGTGAAATTTAGCAACATTTTACAAGGGACTATTTGTGATAAAAAGAGCCAATTCTAAATTGTGGACTGCATTTATAGCGTAGCAACTACCCTTTAAAGATTTTAATATTAAAATTGATGATAGTGAATAACCTATACCATTCTTGAAAAACCTAATGAACCTTAAATTCTAACTTCCTTCAATGTTACCACATTGTCCAAACGAAGATTCAATTTATCATGTTTTATTGTTTATAAGAAAGATAAATAGACATCGATTACTATTTAAAATAATTTAAACATAAAAAAGAAAAAAATAAGTAAAATGATAAAATTGATTACAAAAATAGGGCAAGATAAGTTATATGGAATCAATAATATAAGAGCAATATTAATGGTACCCACTTTAACAACATAGAATATTTAGAAAAATGCAGTGTTAATGACTTTGCAAAATTAAGTCAAACAAAATGAATGTTATATGTAATATTAAAGAGGATTGCTACTTCATAAGAACATATTATATCCCCATTAAAACATCATAGGAAGATGTTGAACAAGTCATTTTGGGAATCATCAATCAATGTGAAACAACTTGGGCAAAAATAGTGTAAGTAATGAGGTGGTTCACTTTACTAATGATGTAAATGTAGTTAATCATCATTCATGTGTGTGCAAGAGCCAACTGTAATGTTGTTGTAGCTTGAATTATCAGCAACAATTTAGAGGAACATTTTAGCATCTTTTCATATTGAAATAAATCAAATAATACATGAAGTCAACATAATAGCAATAATATGGGTTTTATAATTACCCAGCTTATTACAATTTACCAATTTATACATTTCAAAAGATTGTAGTACATTATTTATTATATTCCATGAAACATGAAATATATCATTGGAGTTAGCTAATTGCATGTTGCAAGTAAGGAAAAAGTTTGTTAGACATATAATAGAGATTAGTATATAAAGAAAGCAATAAAGTGGTCATATCTTTAGGTAAATCAACTGCAATAAAAAATTCAACTCATATATTTTATGGTGAAACAATTATAAATAAATACAAAGTAGTTATTAATATGTACAAAATATAGCTTCCATACATCCTAAGATTAAAAAGGACATGTCATTTAAATTGTTGAATATGTTTCCTATCTATATTAGGATAAAACTAACTATTTGAGGTTTCTACATATTTTAGACAATAAAAATGCATTTTTCATAAGATAGGCACTTGTACTTTCTAGAGTTATTATTTATGTGCACCAAAAACCATAACATCAAAAAGTTAAATAATTGTAGGTGGTTAACACCTTTTATCTTAGTGCATGATTTCCTCAGAACATTTTTAACAACAAATTCATCAAAAAATTACACAATAAAAAAAATTTTATCAAACTACTCTACTATTATGTTGCAACATTACTTCAATTCATAACATTACCTAAGAAAAAATTGGCCATATCTTTGCATACTCGAATTAGTTCGAACGTCATCAAAGAATTATGCACAATAGACAAACACAATCTATGTCCATTATATTATCATCCATTTGCCCTTCATAGTCACTGATATTGTTCATCTTGTTATGCAATTGTTTTGTGAAAAATTATTTTATTAAGAAGAATAAGTAAATAAAATATTCAATTATTAATGTAAACAATATACCTCAACTCTTATGCTAAATAGACTCAATTTGTATCTAAATTAGACTAATATGATTAGTATCATTCACAATGGTGCAAACAAACCATTTCAATGATATGAATATGCACATTAAATATATTCAAAAACTGGCATGAGTGTAACAAAAATGTTGTCTCAATATGCAATTAGACACATGATGCTTACCAACTACCTTGGTTGTAATAGATTATTGAAAATTTTTGTTGACAACATCAACAACTTCCCTTTCACACGTTCTACTAAATAGTTATAGAAAAAATAGAATACACTGTAAGGAAATCTATAATCAATTTATTAGATGAGTAAAAAATGAATTGTACCAAATGTAATTTAATTTTTAACAAGGGAATATCAATGTTATGAATGAAAATGATTTTTGGGTATTTATGTTTGAGATAAATCCAAATAATGATATGTCGTTGGATGCAACTTCTGACTAGAAATCCTAAACATGAAGATATAAAGCATGTTATACAAAAAATGATGAACAAAATGTTGTTTCGAATATTGAATCCTTTGTTTCTTATTGGAAGGATTGTTAGGATTAATATGTCATTTAAGGCCAACCACTTATACACTCTTAGTGACACGATGGTCCAAATGGGGATTTTCATTGAAATTGATTGCATAACTTCAACCTTTTTGGGAGGCAGCCTACTTGAGAGCAATATAATGTCCAATAATTTATGATGCTTAGGACATAAAGGACTAACGACAACAAAAAATGGACTTAATGGCCAAATATTATAAATTTAGGCTGTCTAGCAGGAATTTCTATTGTAGGACTTACAATAAAATGTGGTGATCAAAGTATGACAAAAAAGGTGGTGTTAATTTCAAATAACAAATTAGATATCAAATCATCGCATAAAATACATAGGCTGCAACTTACAATTGTATACACATGTAGATAAAGAAAACATTATTTCTAATAGTTCAATGCTAATATAAAATAATATTTCTTTGTGTTCCATAATAGAGCTTTAAATAGAACACAATACTAAACCAAAAATAAAAAAAATTAACTAAAATACAATTCTTATTGAAAATAAGCAAAAATTATATGATATATTAAAAAGAGCTAAAGTATCAAGGGGAACATATGCAAACAACTAAAACTAATATTAAAATAAAAAACTTTAACAATCTAAATAGAACTAAATGAAGATAAGTAATTGAACTCTATAATAGTAAGATAAGTTGTTCGACTTCACTATGGACCACTAAGAGAATCCTATTTATCATGTGGTATTATGCTCTAGGTGAATCTTCATCAAGCTTAGTATTGATTTTATTATGTTGCCAAACATCTAAAATCATATTAAATAGTTGATGGAAAAAATATCCTTAAAAAACTAATCAAAAGACACCATGTAGGGCTTGAGAAATAGAATTACCAACCTTACTTAAAAATAAGTTGAAGAAACTATTGCACTTTTGTTGCTTTATCAAATTTGATTGGACAGATCTATGCACCATTTTGGGCTTACATGACAAAGAATGCAAGCTCTTCAGTAGTTTTTTTTGTTGAACTCTTGAAAAATATACATTAGTATCTTAATAGATTATTTTGGTATATGATCAAGTAGCTATGGCTTGATTTCAAGTAGCACACATAAATAACATGCATTATTTTATAGTTAATTGGACTAGTTTCATTCATGCATTAGTTTTGTTAAAGTAATATGCTTTTTTTTTGCATATCTTGTTTACCTATTTTAGGTGACAATAAGTTTGTTAGAGCGGAATATAAAAAAAGCAAGGAGAATAATCAATAGCAAGTCACTCACAATTTTAAGGTTGATAATTGGAAGGAAAAAAAACATTCATAGTCATATGCACAAAAAATCTTCATAATCTAAATTGTTTAACATGCTTTGCATGAATTTAAAATGTTTTTAATTGTCCTCTCTGATGTGAGAAAGTAGAGGTAGAACCTCAAGCATAAATGGATGATTGAATTAGCATAATGTTTGTGGTTTTCTTTTACAACCTTAGGAAAATAAATATTTGCAAAAATAATAGAGTTAATGAGATTAAATGATACTAACAACTTTGACATTACATGGATAAACAGAAATCAATTATCTATTATCTAAATTAAAGTTTTTTTAATCTAAATTAGAATTAAGATTTCTTAATAAATGAAATATAAAAGTTATCATTGAATACAAGATAAGAATGTCGATCTAATGAATTCTATTATCTATTGTGCCCACTAAATGTTTGCTACATTGAAGGCAATAAACAATTAACATATTACCATGTCACTACCTTATGATGAAACCATGAATCATAGTTTATGGTACCATAAATATTCACAATCAGTTTTCAATTTTTTCTGTGACTACAAAACTACAAAAATACTTAGCAATTAGATGCAACGTAATAGCTTTTGGATTTACTAGACTATTTGTTGATCAACAATAAAGAAATAGAAATAGACGAATTAGTCAATAATGTTGTTTCTACACTCTATCATATATAATAATGTAGGAATAACAAACTACACATGAACTTGACACTCTCATCTACTTCTATGATCAAAATATCCTCTAGATGTTTTGTAATGCAGGAATTTTCCTGCAAGAAACTTTTAGAGCAACCACGGCCTACATAAGCCACATGTTATTTTACAATATATGGTTAGCCCAATCTTGGCTAGATGACGGTCAACAATGAGGCTATCTATGTTGTAAACTTTTCTATGTGTATTAAAGATCAATTAAGATGGAAAAATATTTTTTCTATAGAATTTGTCTAATTGCCTCCCAAATTCTTCGCAGCATGGCTGTCGACGTTGGGATTGTCTCCTACATTGCTACAATTGCTCACTAATTCTACTAAAAGTACCCCCAAATGGAAAAATTTTGACATGGATCTATTTTTTATGTCTTCTTAATCAATTCAAGTTTAGACATTTTAACTTTGAAGGGAGCACTACAATGGATCAAGTAGGGTTGCTAAATAATGTATTTTTATGAGACTAGGGCATGTCCCTTCTTAAATGTTTTCTTTTCCTTTTATACATGATTTTTTGTATGAACATCCATGACATGATATCGATATAGGCTTTAGCAACAGTTTCTTCAAAAGAAAATGGAAAGAGGAAGAGCTCTTAGCCTAGCCTTATAATGCATTCATCATGGCCCAAATGTAAAGATAAGGAACTTAAAATAGAAGAATACATACACAGATCCACACCCACAAGAATTAAGCAAACAAAAGAAAGCTAGTCATAGGTGCATATGAATGTTGCATTTCACAGTAGTTACAATAGTGGATCCATATAAACATGACTTTTTCACACCAATAATCTTTACATATTGGCACATCAAGGGCTTAGACTTATGATCTAGGAAATGTTATGAAATATAGTTACAATAACCCTCTTAAAAAATCCTAAAAATAGAATCATACATGTATACAAAAATATCTAGTTTAAACCCACATAGATTTCTAATTTAATTTCATAGCCTTGAGGTACATCATACCTTGATCCATTTAGTGGAGTTCATCATTGAATGTGTTTCCTTCTTCTCTTAAAAATATGAGTTATCCATTATCTCCTCTCCAAGACCATGGTTTTAATTCTTTTGTCTACTTCTTAAAGTCTTAGCTTTCATAACAACAAAGGAAATAATCAATAATTCTGTATATAGTTTGCTCACGAAATCTTCTGAAGATAATGTGCATAAAACTGATCTTAGTTATAGATATGGCTTACTTGGTTCACTTCCCAATATCTTGGAACACAAGGGAAGATTTATATTTTGAGATTTTCTTAGTGTCCTTTATCTTCCTAGTTTTTAGGCATCTAAGTGAATTCACACCTAAATGAAAAATCCAAGCGTGATGTTTATTCTTCCAAACAGATTTCCTCTTAAGAGCATTCAAAGAAGGGCCTTCGAACAATATTGACACCCAAAACCATTTTGGATGGGACAAAGCATTCTCTATAAGGCTTCTTAAAGGATAAGCTTTCCAATGTTTAAAAAATCAATGACAATAAAAGAAAATGAAAAAAAGAAATTGAAATTTCAAAATTGGTGGTCATAATTAGTGGCCTCTGTAATTCCCTTAAAGTAGAAGAGTTTCATTTCTAATTAGTTACCAACTCTAGATTAGTCCTCATAAATGTCTAATGTGTTAGGGTTTAGTCTTTATGACTTTTCCATAATGATGAAATTATTCTTATTTCCTTGTTAACCTTTCCAATGAAAAGATAGCTTTGAGAATTCTAAATTTTTGTTTGTTTAGCATTGACATCCATTACTACTTCAATCTTCTTACTCTTCTTACCATAATAAGTAAACACTTAGCACCACAATGTATGCATTTCGTAGAATCTTTGAGATTTGGAATGGATAGACAACTCTTGAATGCAACTCCTGCAATGTTCATAGAGAACCATTTAGACAGATTTTGATCATTACAAATTCTCCTTTCAAGAATTATTTAAGCTTATGGTGTGCATTAGCCAATCTATCATACTGCTCATTACTAAGATTTATTATTTCCTTAAAATGCTCATCAAACTACCTTATATGCAAACATATATGATTATGCCGGAATCATTAATAGGACTAGGTTGAATAGCTTAAAAGCTTCATATTCATTACTGAATTCAAAGGGGTTCATTCTTATGGAAAAATTCATGGAACTATTATGTGCGTTCTTGGCTTAGGATAAAAGATGATCGAAATTATTTATGTTTTCCCATGCAAAATACCATATATGATTTCCTAGGCTATGATTTATAAACTCAATTTCATTAAAAGTTAGGTGTTATAGGAAAATAAGAATTTTAACCTTATTTGCAAATGATGTCAAATGGTTTTTCAAAAATACCAAGTGAAGCAAGCATCCTTATCAGTGCTTGTGGTCTTGAGAAACTAATTAAACAAGGACACTTTGTCAAGTGTAATGTGGAGGTTGGACCAAACATTCTTGGGTCATATCTTCATTGACTTTCACAAATTTGTTCTCAGATGTAAGGGTCCACAAAAAATTTCTCTTCCTAAAATGAGCAATTATTAGGGTATTGATGATAATAAAACTATGAATGAATTTCCTTCGCAAGATTGTTTGGCCATGAAAACTCTTAATATTATGGATTTTCTAAGATGTTGGTTAATCATTTATAGTCTTAGTTTTGTCATAGTAAGATGATACATCATCTTTTTAGGTTTGAAGCCAAAAAAAGTTAACATGATGAGAAACAATTATGTATTTTTTATGTTGGCTAGAGGTGTTCTCCCTATGCATGAAACAAATTCTTTGTAACTTCTTTTAATTTATGTTTAATTGTATAACTAAAGATCAAGATGTCATTAAAATCAACTATCACAAACTTTCATAAATTGGTTATTTGCATCATTATTCTTAAAAATTTTCCTGGTGTGTTAAATATGGCGAAAGGAATGACTAACCAGTTGTATAATATACCCTTATTTTAAAAATTATTTTCACTCATCCCTTAGCTAGATTCTATCTACGCACTTTTTACTTTTTGGATTTTTTTTGTTCAAAATAGTGGCTCCTTTAGTTTGGTCCAAAAGTTCATCCAAGTAAGGGATAAGGAACTATACTTCACATCATTTTGTTAATTTCACTACTATTGCAACAAATTCTCCAAGAACCATTCTCTTTTAAGGCTTGAGGGGTAGGAACAACACATGGATTATGAATTTCTCAAATTAATCCTTTGTCTAATTAGTGTTCTACTTATTAGTTGAGTTCTTGATATTTAGAAGGATTCATCCTACAATGTGATAACTTTAGTAAACTAGTACCTAGTATGAGGTCTACAGCATATTGGATGTCATGAAGATGTGGTAAACATGGGGTTCATTTGTAAAAATTTTAGGAAAGCCAAATAAAATGGATTCTACAATTAGAGGTATTACTATATAAGGTACTACTATGGTATAAATGAAAGTTCTATCAATAAATTCATTATTTACACTACCATGGGTCATAAATAAGATTTTTTTATTTGGTATGTCGAGTGGTTTCTTATAGGTTGGACATGGCCTTTAAGTGGTTATGGGTGTATGTTAAATTTTTAGTCATGATTTATAAATGTGTAGTTGTTGGTCTTGTTGGCAATAACATCATGGTCATATAACTAGGGTCATAATAAGATGATACTTGATATTAACATAAGAACAACATCACATAAAATATATTCGAAATTATTGTATGAATTTAATTGGTATAATTTTTTTTTCTTGACACACATGCATATTTTGTTAATTAAAAAATAGTGTATGGGTTAAGGTGATGAATGATCCATAGTCTCAGGTATGATATACCACTTGTAGAAATGTCATTGATGCTACTTCCCCTTTCTATAATATATTTATAAA
The DNA here is from genome assembly GCA_023846275.1 of Vanilla planifolia. Classification (NCBI taxonomy): domain Eukaryota; kingdom Viridiplantae; phylum Streptophyta; class Magnoliopsida; order Asparagales; family Orchidaceae; genus Vanilla; species Vanilla planifolia. The sequence continues at coordinate 16,891,063 of CM043875.1, read as the reverse complement.
CCTTTTCTCTAAGCTTGACAAGGATTTTATTAATGCTGGTATGTCTTCAATCTTTACTTCTCCTTGGTTAGGTGAAGGTGTTCTCGTGATTATAATGGTCTAGTGTCATCAATATTATTCTCACAATCCTCATTAGAGTATTCACTGGCCAAGTAGGATTAGGAAGCATATTGTTTGATCTTTTATTTTTTCATTGGTGTTCAATTCTCGATAATTTCTACCTCGATATAGCATACTTGTCATTTTTGGTGTTGGGCTACTGTATGACTTCACTTTTAACATCGAGAATGAGTTACTTTGGTGATTGGTTTATAGGTTGGTTGGGTTTCATTGTAACTTTAAGGATAGGGATTGCTTTATGTGGCATGTCTTGTTACACTACTTGTCGAGTGTCTGATGTTGGTGAGCATGAGGTTTAACATGGTTGATGCTTCAACACTTTTGACTTGGTAAATGTACCTAGGTTTCATAGTTAGTGGAATTCTTATAGGCCTCTTCTTAGGTGTGAATGTTTTGCATGAAAAGCTCCCTCTAAATACATCTCTATGCCCAACTCAGAATCTGGAAGGGTGGACCAAAGGGTCTACCTTAACACCACAATACAAATGTGCTCATCAAAATGAGTAGTGCACTCATTAACATACTTCCCTCCTTTTGTTAGGCATGTCATTGGTCAAGTAAGAGATTCATTCAAGAGAGGAATATATATTTTGATGAGTGGTGATCCCTTTTGTTAACAGTAAGAATCTATGATTTTTATTAATAGATGAGTTTGTTTTCCCAGCTTCATTCATGCAAACAAAGCCTTTTTTCATTATGGTTAAACCATTAGCAGCAATGGTCCAAGGAAACTTTTGTATCTATGAATTCTTTAAGGCTTATGATACCTTCGAAGATGGGAATGTCAAATTTTATAGACTTCATGTGGTTGTTATCGTCATTATGTTAGTATTAACCCAAGTTGATTATAAGAGGTATTTGATTGGAGTGGATGACAATATTAGGTTTGAAAAGGTGGTCTTATTTTGAGCTTGTTCTCGTTCGATTATACAAAAATCGTATTCTCTAGCTTGTCTTCCAAAGTCTCTATCCTAGTTAATCGATCTTAGAGGGTAACCTATGCTTGGTTGATCTGTGGGTGCTCAATGTGACAAGTTCTACTTGGTATCAAGTGTATAAATTGTGCCCTTTAGGAAAAAGAAAAGGAAATTCCCTTATTTTAGCTTTAACACTTTTTATTTTAGATTAGGTGCTAATAAAGGAAAATTAAATAGAATATTTAGTTTAGCATTTCTTTTTTATTATCATTGCAAACACTAGTATTACGAAGCTCTATAAAAAGATTGGATGCTTAACTAGTGGTACAATCTATAATAAGCAATTAAAGATCAGCCTACATAGATTAAGAATAAAGAAAATAAGAAGATAAGTACGAGAAACCAAGAGAGGCAACACACATGAGAAAGCCATCCAATGAAACCTTAGTCAAGAAGGAATCAAGAACAACATAGGGTGCATTTCTTATGCTAAGCCTATTACAAATTCAATGGCATGATAAAGGGCATTTGGAAAGTGGTTTGACAAAATAAATTTTGCAATATGGACAGAACAATATAAATTTCACATGTGTTTAGATTAAAAGCCTTGAGAAACATTTACAAGAAACATAAAAAAGATGGTCTAATGAAGTAACTTGTCCATAAAGTTGACTCAAACAAAATAAATAGTTGAATTGAGAATAGCAATGAAGGTGACAATAAATAGTAGTAGAAATCTAAGAAAACATTAAGTAACAAAGCAAAAAAGGAACAATGAAGTGCAAGGAAATGACATGATAAAAGTAAATAAATGATGTAAAAGAAACATCAAAAGTGAAGGGAACCATTATGCAACATCCACAAGAAGGCAAAGTAGCAGTATTATAAGTAATTTGTATACTATCCCATCCCTTAAGCTTTACACACTTCCTTTTAATATTGAAGACAAGATGATTCAGCACATTGGAGTTCACATTATAATGAAAAAGTGGAATTTTGCACATGTGAGGATCATCTTTTTGAAAAGGTATGCCTCCCCTTTTATAAAGAGACTATGTAGAGAAAAAAAGAAATTAAAAAAATAAAATTGATGTAATTAGCTCTTACCAAATATCAATTTGAAAATCTACATTTTTAGTTTTAAAAAATCTATTTTCTAAAAGGTACTTACTAATGCATTGGCCAAAGTTATTGTAAAATAGCTTTCGGAAAAGTTGTCGTTTTGGCCCAAAGTTTCTAAGGTCCAAGAAGTTATGAAATTATCTTCATAAAAAGTTGCATTTTCATTCTTTTATTAGCCAAGTTCACATGGGTCATCGAAATAAATTTTTTGGGGTTTTTATGGATTAATCGGTGAATAAGAACACCATCGAATGTATTGCAAGTAAAATTAAAGTATGTGTGCTATGGATCCACTCATCAGATCGTTGTAGTGTCGATGATGACTTGGTCAAATTTGAGTTGATGTGAAATGGAAAAAGTTAGCAGGTCAATGTGACATCGATGTTTTCATGGATTAGATCTTGTTTAGTGCATAACAAAGTGTGATGGTAAGTAAGCATAGCATTATTAGATCTTATTTTGTTTTAGGGTTTTACAAATTTGACTACTTCTAAATTCGTCCTCATGGGTAAGCACAAAGTTCTAAGATCCTTGGTGTGTTTGTATGTCATATGAGCTCATGTTCTACATTAGACTTTAAAGACCAATTTATTGATCTGTTCTAGAAAAACATGTTCCATGTATCCTATTAACTCTAACATGGTCAGTGGTGGGTAATAAACAAAGACATTGATAAAAATGGGCCATTTTTTGGATCCTTTTTTGCTTTTTCACATGAAAGTTGAGCCTATAATATAATTTTAGGCAATATCTTAGCTCTACATATAAAGAATAGATAATTGATTCTCCAAAAGTATCAATAGATTTTTGATTGGTTTGTGGGTATAAAAAATGTTGACTGATGACCACACTAAGAATCTTACCAAGACTGTTTCCTTGATTGTCCCTCAAATACTATTACACTTAGAAAAATGTGTGTGCTATGCTCTAAAGATCCTACTTTACATGTTTTAAAGGTTAGTAGATTGCTTATGATAATAGCTATTCATCCCAAATAATCCAACTTGTTGTAGCAATAGTAATCACATTCTTGATCAGTGAAAACGAGAAAAGTATATTGGTAGTAACAAAAAAAATACCAAGAGTATTTTAGTTGGTTTAGTTTCTACCCAAGTGAACTGTTGCATATCAAGTTAAGAAGCCATCATGTTATTTTCAAAAGGTAAAGACACAAACTCACCTTGAGTATTTTTCTCCTTTTGCTAGTGCACAATCCCTTGTATTTTTTGCTAGTTGGAACATAATATAAGTTGGTCTCTTGCAACATTAAAGCCAAACTTTCTTGAGATTTTGTGGGTTAGAGTCAACCTCCACAAAAATGGCTACTTCTGTAACTAAAACCAAATCAATTTATAATTCTAAAAAACAAATCACTTTGCTTAACATATAATACATAAGATTCTATAAAATGTGGGCCATGTGTTGAACATATGGAAAACAAAAAAGCATTCCCACAAACTTTGTTGATGCATGAGGTTGATGAGGAAATCATGTACAACAATGTACTTTACTTCAACAAAGCTTCCAATGAGTAGTTTGTAAGCTTTTGATATTGGCAAGGATTTTAAAATAGTAAAATGACATAAAATTAATTTAATGAAAGAATAGTAGCATTTGATTGTAATAAGAAATGCTATGTGGTTTGAATTTCGAACATTTTTATTCAACTAAACTTTTAAAAACTTTAAAGTAGGTTTGCTCTCTTAGAATAATTTTAACCCCTACCAATTGTGAATTTAACATTAAAATTTCATAGATAGGTTTAGAACTAATTTAAGAACATCTACTAGCCATGAAAATTTTTTGTTTACCTAAATGCTCATAATTACAAATTATTAATAATTTCTAGTGGGCTAGATATACTTTATGTCAGTAATATATTGTGTCTATATGGATAGTCAAGTTAATGTGCATTTATCCTGACTTTTCACACATATATATAACAATGTATTATAAATAGTTTTGTGGTGCAGGTTTATAGAATTATTTGAATGAGTTTTTCTTTATTATACACAAGGTTCATAGATATCTATTGGATGCACCATAGATTTTTTCTTGCTTAACAAACACTTGAAGTATCTTAGATCTTTATGTGTGTGCAATAAATTTTCTTCAATATATGCAAGCTGCCATTGCACTTGTTGAATTTTTAAAACATTTTAATACCATTTTGTAAGTGTAGTGTGAAAACATTCAAATGATATCTTTTGACATATTTTCAAAAACATCATGTATGCAAATTGAATCATATATGGTAAATTTTGGAAAATATCCACACAAATATTTCATAAAATAGTTCTTGATTTTTTGATGTTGCGAAAGAGCTTTCATTCTTTCAAGCCTCCATGATTTTCTCTATTGATTGCTAAGTTAATTTTAATTTTAGCAAATAGTTAATAATGATATATGTGTGACAAGCATAAAAAATTTTAAAATCATTGGAAAAAGAGATTTCATTAATATAATATATCTTTTACAATAAATACATGAAAAAGTTTCTTGATAATACTTGCTAAACAAAATTCTCATCGTAAACAAACTTAACATTTCATAATGATCAAAAAATCAATAAAGAAAATGGCACACTTAAAATGATACAGACCGTGTGCAAAATATATTTAAAAAATATTCTAAATATGAAGGTGAGGACTAAATTATAACATAAAAAGATAATTGTGAATATTTTTAAACATTTGTAATATTTAAAAGTAAGTCCATAAAAATTGAGTAAATTATGTGAGCAAGTAATATTGGTCTGCACCACGAAATCATATTCAATACGGCTCATGGTTAAGATGGAAGAGGCCTTTTAACTTTGTTGGCTAGGCTTTCCTTTTCTCAATGAAATGTCACTTTTTGTTTTAAGTGACGCGGTATGACTTTGAAGCTATGTATTGATGTAGCTACAAAGCATCATTGCTATTTATGTGAATTAGTTAAATTAAATTGTTGTTTTATTCAATTGATTCATATTATTACCTAAAACATGCTTTTATTAATTAGAAAATGGAGATTAATATTGGATGTGTGCTTTCTCAGTCATGAAAGTAATTTTGTGCATGCTCACACTAACGAAGAAGGGATTAGGCTGGTCTTCTATTACATTTCCTTTTATTCAAACTTTGTTTTTTCTATATACTTTTTTATAAGAGTTCTCTTAGATCATAAGCAATAAGTTATCAAGCTTCAATTATTTGTACACAATGATGTGTGTATTGATCTTAATTGGATTATCTTGTATTATACCTTGTCTTCCTTAGCTTAGAACATTTTCAGTGCAAGATAAGATGCACTATATCGTTACCTAAGGACCATATATGTATTTTTCTTTGTTATTTAAAAATTTAAGTTTATATTGTACTATAAAAGGTCATGTACAAGGTTAAAATGTTTGCAAATATATTAATGTTTGCATCAATTATTTTTGTAGTTGTATCTTTGTCGTTTTTTTAGTGTTAAGATAATTTCTATAAGAAACTTAGTAGAATTTTTGTAGTGAAAATACAAAATTTTGATTTTGCCATTTAATATCGTCATTTTCATCTTTGAGCTCAAGTTTGCATATAAACTAAAGTAGTTGAGGGCATATTCTACACTTCGTTTCCTTACCTTTTTTTCTCCTTTCATTTTTCTTATTTTTTATTGAATTATAGTTAAATTAGATTTCAACTATAAGACTCCTATCATATGTACCCTCATTACCAATGTTTTTCTTATCAAAGCATAATTTGTGTTATTCAAATGAACATGATGATCCTTAATCATTACTTGTTGTGTTATCACACTTTGTTGTAGTTTCCTCATTTTTTGCAATATTTTTCATGCCTCATTATGGCTCCCAATCATTACATTTTTATTATAGACATGATGTCTACACATTTCTATAAGCTTTCTTAATATAATTCTTTAGTAGTACATCTAAAACCACACCTATGGCCTCACTATCTTGTTTATGTGGCACAACCTTATATGCATCATATTGACCGAGTAGCTCACGAGAAAGTAATAGTTGCAAGTGACTTTTCTCTTCTACCCCCATACTAATGACTAACTTAGCAATGTAATTACATCTAACTATTTCAAGATAAACTAAAAGCAAGTTTTTAAACCATTTATCAATAAAATTGTACCATATTTTGTTATAATTCTTATGCCAATAGTGGCCTACTTTTTAAACATTAACTATATTTTGCAAGATTAGATTTATATTCCTGCTTGTCCAATTAGATACAAAATTCTTGCCCAATTTAATGATATCTTATGAAAAATTATCACTTATGAAAGACAAAATCCCTTCCATTTCATGCACTAAAAATGAGCATCTATAATTATTTCTTAGTTACTTTCATTTCTATTATACTCAAACCATAAAATGATTCACGCACACATTTATTGTATTATATTGTTTAATCCATTATTAGAATCCAGTTGGCTATTGTGTGAAATCTCTTATTATGTTTAGCAATAAAATGTTTTTGGGAAGCTACAGTTTTTATTAATGAGAATAATATTGTGTAAAATGAATTACGTTGGTTACTTACGTTTAAAAATATAAATCCTATTGGACTTCTTGTAATCATTTCAATGAACTTTGATAAAACAATTAAAGTTTAAGACATTCAAATGTGTTGTATTACTATCAACAATGAAAAATTCTTACATAATATTTTGTGTGAAGGATTTATATGGCTACATTTATATTATAATTGAAAGAACTTAGTTTTCTTTTATAGGTGTTTAGCATTTTGATAAAGTAATTTCAATGACTTAAATATCAATCTTATTATTCAATGCCTTATGTTGAAATTTCATCAATGATGTACACACAAAAGTGAAGTTTTGACTTTCTTTGACATAACAAAAATTTGAAAAACTTTCAAAAATATATCCACTTATCTCAAATCTAATTAAAAACTATCAATATCTCAATAATGTCTTCCTTACTTAATAATTAATCTTTTATGAATTACCTTTTTGAAGCATTTTTACCAGAGTTTATTTATCTTAGGCTTATTTTAATAAGGCATCTAAAAAAAATTAAATTATTTTTATTCCAAAAAATTTTTGTCCCTAAATTAAAATATAAAAAAAGCATAAAAGTTTATTTGCTTATGCATATGAATTGTTTAGGATAAGATTTGATACTATTTGAAATATTTGCATAAAACTATAAATTCAGGACAAAAAAAATATAGATATTAACTAAAATTTTTCATTAAAGAAAAGTAATAATCAAAATGTTATAAAGATAGTACTATTTTGTAAATCTATCACACTTTAAAGGTTATTTTGATAAGATCTAAAATTTTAAAATGTTAACAAAGAAATTCAAAGAAAAATATATAAGGAAAATTTAATATTTAAAAAGATGAAAATATTAAGCGAAAGAACTAATGAGCTTAGTTAAATAATACAAAAAAAATTGTTCTATACAGAACAAAATATTAAACATATTAAATAAGAAAAATGTGTAGAAGATAGTAAATTAAATTTTATAACAAAAGCATATATTAAATACCATTTCAATCAAAAATTTGTGAGACAGAAAATGACAAATCATTAAGAAATAAGTGTACCTTAATTTTTAAACAATCTGTATAATATATTAAAAAGTTATTTATGTTATTAAATCATCACAAATATGCTAATATAAAAGAATAAAAGAGTTGCAAAAATATTTACACCATTAAAAGCGAATCAAATAATTATCGCCAAATGCTTTAGAAATTAACAAAAATTTCTTAGTAATTGCAGGCCACAAACATGCTGAGTTAAAAATTTTGAAATTATTAAAAGAAATATGATTATTCAAATAATTGAATAATTTAATATTTGGTCATTGCATCCAATATATCAGGTAGTTACAACAAAAATTCTATAAAAAATAATCCAAATAAATAAATAGATTTTTAATTATTAAACATTAGGCATAATGATTAATAAAAATGTTCAAAATGGTTGTAAAATTACAATTTTATATCGATGATAAATATAAAAATATCGAGAAAATTGAAAATTATTATCAAAAAAATTAAATAAAAATTTATGTGATTAATTACAAATTACTTCCCATTTAATGAGATAAAAGAGAACAAAAGAAAAAAATCATAGTAAGCAATTTCTATGTATTCAAAACAACTTTAGCAATATCTTAAGAAAATAATATAGTAAAATATAAGTTCATATAAAAAGCATTTAATTTTTTTTTAATTATTTCAAATTTTAAAAAATGTGAAAACATAAAATATCCAAACATATTTTTATATGTTCCAAAAGGCTAATTTTTATTTATAAATTGATATTAAATATTAAAAAATTGTTTCATTCTTCATGAATAACCTTTTACAAATATAGGGAACTCATAGTTGACAAAACATTGTTGCATAAAAAATAATCAAACAAAAATATAAACTTTCATAAGATTGCAAATCTATAAAAATATAAATAATGTATCGTTACCCAAAAAAAGTGCTATAAGTAAATCTAATATTTACAAGCACAAAAAAAAATTCCTAAAGAAACGACTAACAAAAACTTTCCATTGCAAATAAAAATAATCAAAGAAATGATAAATTATAAGAATCAATAGTTCAACAAAATACTAGAGATATAATTTATATCTGTATAATATTTTCACAAGAAATATTTTTCATATTGTTTGCTCTTAAATTTCAAAATATATAGAAAATTAACAATATTTTTTGAGAAAAATTTTCTTAAGAATTTTAATAAAAATTTTCATAATTAAAAAATAATATCATTTTAAAAAATTTATATATAATTAGAATTAATTAAAAAAATTCAAGTTTACTAATGCTTTTCCTATTTTTTTAGGAAAACATTTATTTATAAGAATTTTAATATATAAATAAGAATATCTTAATGATTAAAATCATTTAGATTGTGTGATGTAAGCCAATCAATTTAAAAAATAAAACATGTGAACATACATGTTATAATATTTATTAAATAATTCAAAGTTATGTGAAATGGTTTTGATATGAATAAAAGTACCATAGATTATAAAAATTATCTAAATTATTAGTACAAAATATTAAAAGAATTTATATTATTTGAAAAAATAATAGAAAAAAATTATTCTATACATAAGTAAGATAAGCATTAAGAATAATGCTTCAACAAATAGATTTTCCGTCCATACATTATAATAAATAGCAATCACTAATAACTATTTAAATATTTAAAAACTTATTTAATTGAAGTATTAGTTAGCTAAATAAAACGTACTAAATTTAAATAAAAAAGAAGAAAATAAGTAATATATGGTCATTATAAAAATGAACTTAAAATATTTGGTAAATTTACACAAAACATTACAAAGTTGCATAATAACATAAGCAAAATAATATCTTATTGTTGTTATTAAAACATAAAACATATAAAGATAATTATGATATTTGAATATTTAATATATCTTAAACCTTCATAACTTAGTTGTCAAAGTTATCCTCAATATGAAAAGCTAAATATGTGTGAAAAATGATTAGTTTATTTATAATAAAATTGTTAAAATCAAAAGTATATAACACTTCAATAATTATTTTACACATGCAAAAAATATGTATTATCCTCTATATGAAAAGTTAATAAGTTTGAAAAAAATAAAGTTTAATTATAATAAAATTATTAAAATACAAAGTATTTAGCACTTAAATAATTAATGTATGCATGCAAAAAATTGGTGCAACCATCTCATCAATAATAAAAAGATGTTTTTTATGTATGTTATTGTGCAATATTGTAATGCATTGTATAAATACAATGAATATTTTAAATATGACACTTTTATCTAGAATCGAAGTGATTAAATATCAATGGGTAAAAGCATTTAAGGAACATATTACGACTTCTTTATATTGACCTTAAACCATAGTGGAACAACAACTTTTTTGAAAACCTTTATAAATAATTTTAATTTTTGCTTTCAAATACTTCAAATTTTATAATCAAAGTGTTTACTAATGTCTTGTTGAGCTTAGTAAAGACTAGATTTTTTTGAAGTAAACACTACAACATAAATAGTAAACACAATTTGATGGCTTAACCCATTGACTTTGGAGTCTGAGATAATGATAATTCTTGAGTGGCTAATCTATAAAGAATTTCCTTTTTAAATATTTATGGTTAGCATATTAAATCGTTAATTTTGTTGGTAATTGTGGTTCATAAAACTATCAATCTTTTTTTCTTTCAAGTCAACTGAATTATACCACCTAGGGGCATTGGCCTTAGGCATCTCCAATGGCTAAGAACTCATAAAATCTAAGACAGGTTAAGCTCGAGTATTAGTGAAGTCATTTTGCTGCTGTAGTCTCTAGGTCAATTGATTTAGTGCATTACTCATGAACAAAGTTAGTAGAAAGAAGTGAAGATAGACAAATTAATTTGTTTACGTAAATCAGGTTTGTTAAGACTCATAGATTTGTGCTAGTAACTAAGAGCATGACTCCTCAAGAATGCTAAGGGTAGCCAACCTCAATAAGTCGATTATAATATGTAGTTGATGTATTATAGCTATGAAATGCCTAAACTATTTCAAAATATACGATTAAATAAAAGTTATTTCACAACTTGTGATTTCTACACTGATGTGCATTTTTGCAATCGAACAGTCCAGAACAATGTTCTATCTACATAATGTTGGACTAGAAGAAGTTAATCAACATAACCCTTGATGAATAAAGTTCTATCTACATTCCCAGCCTAAAATAATCTGAGTAGAAATTCATAAAGTTTTTCACCCAGATTCTTTATTTGTCTATAGATTTTAGTTTTCCACAGTCTTCTATGTCTTGTAAATCTACCTCTTTGTTTCGATGCATAATTTCAAACACCACTTGGGTACATTCCATTACAACTATGTTTCCTTATTAAATAGCTTATGGGTTTATCTATTTGAAGAATATTATGAAAATATATCCTCTATTATCTTTGTTTCTAATCTCCAATTCCTATCTAGTTACTGATGTAACTCTACAACAAAAATATGCCTAAGTTTTCATATTTGGGTTTCTTGTTATTGAAAAGTGCAATAATATTTTATTCAAAACTTGTTTGATAATAAATCTATTAAAACATTGAGTTTATTAGGATTACATAATTATTATGGCATTATGATTTTGAGATATTATATCACCAAAGAAAAAGTAAAATTATCTACTATTATTTTATTGAGTAGATAAAAATTGTTAGATATATAACATAAAGGAAGCTTAATATAATTGAATGATATATGTTGTATTCAAATCAAATAGCATGAACTTTAATACAGTTGTCATCATGCCATATTGATAGCAAGAAGTTATTAACTTAAACTAGCTTGGTGACGTGAGGAAGATAAAAAGAACAACATTTTTAGGTAGATTTGTCAAATTAGACCTAATTGAAAATGAGAGTTTCTACCATAAAAATTAATATTTTACCTATTAAGGAAACATTTTTTTGCAAAAAGAAATAGTTTCGATATATGTTGACAAAATAATAAGGCTCATGCAGTATGACAAATCCTATCATATTACATAAGGATTCAAAACTTACATTATCATATTACATAAGGATTCAAAACTTACATCATACTTTTTTAAAAGGTTGTGTGATACACATTATAAGAATCTTCTATTTAACCCAACATTCTAGGCTAAAATAGAAGTCAATGAAATAAAATATTTAAAACAATTAAGAATATGTCAAGTCTATGAAAATTAGGTTTTTGATGTAGTTAGGATAAGTATTTGATTAAATGAAATTTCCAAATGCATATTTTTTTATAATATCATAAAGACTATTATTTGAAAGAACTAGTAATATAGATAAAAGTCAAATATGGTAGAACAAATGAAAATAAGCCCTAAATAATAATTTTTCTTTAAATTGAAAAGGATATGCCATAAAAAATACATAAACTTTTTAAAAATAATATTAATTCAACTCTAAGGGAATTTTTAAGGAATAACAATAAAATATCCAAATGTTTTTAGAAATATATGAATTATGTACTTTGATAAACCACACTTGGAACAGTTTTTCTAAAATTTATTGTAAGACATTTAGAAGTCATTTGCAATAGAAAGTGTAGAAAATCGTAATGTTTATAACGTTTTTACAAAGGATATCTACAATTTGAAAAATTATGTACCAAATGAGGAGAATTATGAGAGGTAAGCAATTAATAACAAAGAAATTATAGTTGGGATTGAAAAGGAAAATTATTATAATGGCTAGGAAGAGGAAGACAAATCAGATAATTGTTAATGTGCCTTTAAAGAAGTAGAAGGAACACGTTTCATGATTATATGATGCTTTTTTGATGAAGGAATGTTAGTCAGCTCTTGAAGTTGGGTTTAATTTTCTACAGAAATTAGTAATGATCCATGTCAATACGTATGTCACTCAAGACATTTAATATTTTTAATAATACTTTCACATGTCCGAAGGGGAGTTTGAAATGGTAAAGCCTTGAGGCAGATAAGACATTATTGCAAGTGGGTACCAAATGCTCCAATAAATGGATATCAATATCAAATAATAGTCAATAGTTTTATCATAATTTTATAGAGCATTTGATGGTTTAAAGTATTATGTTGTTGATCCTTAATCGTGGTACTTTGTTTGATAATAAAAAATCCTAAGAATTACTAATAAATTTGTTAAAGATAATTTGTAAATTTAAGAAAGCAGATGCTTGTGTTCGTAAAAGAATTTAAAAAGGAAGAGGAGTTATGGTTTGAATTTAATAAAGAGATTTACTTTAAATTTAATTTTAGTTATTCTAATTTTATTTTGATTAGATATTAAGTTTTATTAAAATCGCTCATACAAGATACAAAAATTTAGTCTTATTTAAATTAATCATCTTTAAAAAGTATTAGGATTCTTAAATTTTGATCTTATTTTTACCATCAAAAAATCATTTTATTCTTATCATAACTTTCAAAATTCTCTTTCCAAAACTTGTTGCAAAAAGTGTATTTAATTATAAAAATTAATTTGTAAAAAAATAATAATGTAATTGTAAAACCAGAAAAACATATTACCAAAAAGAACCCAAAATCTTACTTAGAGCATAGTCCTTGAATAAAGCTAATAATTTTTATCATGTCAATAAAATAACTCTCAAACCTAAGAAACAATTTTTATTCATTCATAACTCAAGAATTCAAACATAACTTACCTCTATAGAACAGCAAGGGGTAGACAAACTGAAAAAAATGCAAAATGTGCAATGTCAAAAAGCTCTAATAAAGCCATAATATTCCATGTAATACTAACAAAACCTATATCCATTCACAAGATTGTACTGAAAATTGTTGGAGTGCTTTTGCTATCCAATCACACAATTATGTAATCGAATGATTCTAAAATCTTCCACTTTTAAAAACTCCTATTTAGATCCTCATATCCAATGAAATAAATTTGGGATATCACGATCCATGTTTTATCTACACGTGTGAGCTAAATCTAATAGTAAAATCATGACATAGATTTAGTGGTTCAAATAATACCTTAATTTCTAAACAATGCTTTTAATCTTATCCATCCAATTTAGAAGTTTTCACAATCAAATGATTTAAGAGCCTTTAGATCGAGTGGTTTCTTTGTAGTTAGTCTTTTTAGATATTTCAATTTTTATAATTTGTTCATTAAAAAATTTGGAGATGTTTTTAATTTAAACAATAATGAGTAGTTGGTTAATTGGCAAGTGGTTTTAGTCATTAAGAATGCTTATAAATGAGTGAATTCTTAAATAGGATATACTGATGCAATTTTTACAAAATCTAAAAAAAACTTTTTAAGTCATGATATTCAAATGTGCATAAATTATGAGGGAACATTAATCTTGGCTACTTTACATGTTAGGGAGCTTATCTTTAATTTTTATTCATTTTATTTTTATAAATAATTTATGTTCCAATGAATTTTATTAAAAGTTTTGTTATCATCAAAAAAGAGAGATTGTTATGTTCAACCCTTGTCTTGATGTTTTTTTTTATGATCATAAACCTTAACTATTATTAATGAATTTGCTTAAACAAATTTTATGTTTTGGATAGATGGCACTTCTCTTCAAGGTAACATTGAAAGGAAAGAAGAGCAAAGGTGAAGTTTTGTGATGATCATTTTGGATGGATTGACAAATAACTAAGAAAAAATTTGAATTTAATTCTAGAAATTATAATTTTAATCTTATTAGAATGTTAAGTTTGATTAAAATCAGCCTTTGAAGACAAAAAAGAAAAAAATATTTAAATTAATCACTTTAGAAATACTATTTTGATTCAAAAATGTGGATCAAAAGTTAACCATCTAAAGAATTATTTTATTCTTAATCATATCATTAGAATTTTTATATCAATAACTTATTTTGAAAAGCAGTATAATTGTCAAAATTAATTTGTAAAAAACAAGTCTAATTAAATTAATAAAAAAACCTATTACTATTAATAATCAAAAGTGCTTGGTTTGAGCATATCTCCTAAATGTGGGAAGCTGGGTTTATCATAATGATAAAATAACATCAAAACTCATCAACTAATGTTGGCCCAATACACAAACTCACATATCCAAATTTAATAGTTTATGAGTGTATTAGCAAAAAGGGATATCACTTTAGAGTGAGCTAAGGGTTGATTAAACCCATTCGATGCACTTATTATGTGGCATAAGAAAATTCTTGGAAAGCAATAACAATCCATCATTCATCCAACATGGGACTAAAAATTGTAACCATTTTGCTTGACTATACTCAAATTATTACAACAATTCTATCATCTAATCATGCAATTATATAATCAAATGATCAAAATCTCATAAGTCTTTTAAGAACAAAAAATTAGAAACATTGATCAATAATGTAATTTCATAATCGATCACTTCTTGTTTTATCCATGCATAAGAGATAGATCTTGTCATTATATCATAATTTAGATCTACTAGTCGAGATCAAATAATGCTTGTTAATCCAAGCCATCTGATCATGTTTTTTCATGATCAAACAATCTAGGAGCCTTTAAATCGAGCAATTATAGTGTAATAACTATTTTACCTTTATTTAAAAACATTAGGATTTTCGTAATTTATCCATAATGACTAATTTATTACTTTGGTAAGTACTTTTATTAATAAAAAATGTTTATAAAAAAGTGAATTCTTGAATAAAATTTATTGATGAATTTTTCAAAAATTTAAAAAAAAATTTCAAGGGATGACATTTAGGTTGTTAGCACCCAATGCTCATAATCATATCCATATGCTTTGTCCATCACATGACAAACTTGTAATATTTTCTTTCTTCTCAAAGGAGTTCATTTAGAAACTATTAAGAGTATCTACATAATCAAAACATGAGTTTATAAAGAATAGGTATACTCAATGGAAATTTTGAAAAGACAATTAAGAAAGTGGACTTTTAAGAAGAGGATCTTGTATTCATAAAGGTATGTCTAATGAAATGCATTATAATGTTTGTAAAATGAGGATAATTAAAAATAAAGAATTTTCTTTCTTTATAGGTTATTCAAAATAAATTGTTACATTACCTACATGATAGTTTTGCCATTATCATTAGCTAGAGCACATCATGTATTTTGTCTTTCATTTTTAATAAAACTTGTTGCCAACACTACATATATAGCATAGTGGTGCATCCGAGATTGTTTCATTAAGAAAGGCTATTAGGCTTCTTAACGTGAGAAATCAAGAAAATAAGGAAGAAGAGCATTCCATGTTGATTGTACAATGGTATGTTGTACTAACTAGCAACTATTTGGGAAGCAGAGGAAAAGACTCTTTATCGGTGTTCCAACATTTTTCGAAATTGAATGATTAAATTCTTATATGTAGGGAAGTTTATAAATTATTCAAAATACATTAAAATTTATTTAATATTTATTGAATAAATGTTAGTGCTTTTTAAAATTTATTTTGAATGTGATGAACTGAAATTTGCATATGGATAATTTTGTATAAGATCAAAAAGTCTATAACTTGAAAGAACTAATAATATTGATTAGAAGTCATATATGGTAGAAGAAATGAAATGAAACCCTAAATAAAAATTCTGTTCAAATTGAAATGGATATGTCATAAAAAAACCAACACTTAATGAAAATAATATTAATTTAATTCTAACAGACTTTTTAAGGAAAAATAACAAAAATGCCAAATGATGATAGAGATGTATTATTTAATGAAATAAATAAAACTTGGAGTATTTTTTTATGAAATTTGTCAAAAAAAACTTTCAAAGTCATTTGTAATAGAATGTCACGAAAATGTACTCTTTATAAGTTTTTGTCACAAGGGATATACTACAGAATAAACTTTAACTACCAAATGTTGAAAATTGTGAGAGGGAAGCAACTAATAACATAGATATTATAGTTTGAAGTGAAATAAAAATTTGTTGTAAAGTTTAGGAACGAGGGGACAAATTCAATAATTATGAAAGTGCCTTTAAAGAACGAGAAGGAACAAGTTTGATAAAGTGATTATATGACACCTTTTTTATTGAAGAAAGATTAGTCACCTTTTAATTGTGGATTCAACTTTCTCAAAAAATTAAAATTGTTTGAAGCCAATATGCATGAAATACAAGACATTTAATATTCTTAAAAATACTTTCATTAGTAATGTACATCCTAAAGGGAATTTTGGAATGGCAAATTCTTGAGGAAAATGAGACATTACTTAATGTGTGTACTAAATGGTCCCATAAATTATTAGAATGGTCCAAAAATATTGTAGAAAGAAGATAATGTCACTATCAAATGGTATTCATTGTTACAATCATTTCATAGAGTATTGGATTGTTTAATATTTTATGTTGTTGACATTTATTCATCATATTTTGTCTGAAAACAACAAACCCTAAGAGCTATTACTATATTTGTTTCAGTGAATTTGTAAGTTTTAGAAAACTGATATTCGTGTTCATGGGAGAATTTTAAAAAAAAGAAGAGTTGTTCAAATTTGATAAAGAGTTTATTTAAAATTTAATTTTAGTTGTTTCAATTTTTTTTATTAGATATTAAGTTTGATTTATGTCGCACATACAAAGAACAAAAGTTAAATTTTATTTAAATTAATCATCTTAGAAAAGTATTAGAATTCTAAAATCTTAATCTTATCTTTATCATCAAATGACCATTCAATTCTTATCATACCATTGAAAATCCTCTTTAAAAAACCTGTCGCAAGAAGTGTATTTTAATTATAGGAATTAATTAGTACAAACATAATAATATAATTAAAAAAACAAAAAATCAATATTTCTAAAAACAACCAAAACTATCAATTAGAGTGTAGTTCCTCAACACGGCTAATAGTGCTTATCATGTTGATAACATAACTCTCAAAACCACATTTTCTAACTGAGCAAGAGCCAATTCCGTCGAACAATTTTTCTTCGATTCATCAATCAAGAGTCCAAACATTCCTTAATTCTTCAACAAAGGAGGGGGTGTGCAACGCAAAAAGATATGCAAAATGTGTAACAAAAGAAATCTAATAAAGCAATGATAATCCATCATTTATTAAAAGTGGGATTAGAACTTATATCCATTTCACGCCATTGTACAAAAAATTATGGGAGTGATTTTTGCCATCTGTTTGGACAATTACGTGATCAAATGGTTCTAATCTCATCCACCTTTTAAAGAACACTATTTTGATATTCTGACCAATCACATAACATTGCGACCACATAATCCCTGATTTATCCACATGTAAGACAAAAATCTAACCATCATATTATGATTCAGATGTAATGATCTAGATCAAATCATAATTTGTAAATAGCTGTTTTTATTCTAATCCAACTAATTGAGAAGTTTTCATTATGAAATGGTCCAAGATCCTTCTGATCAAGTAGCTCCAACATAGTGAATCTTTTAGTTATTGTGATTTTTACAATTTATTAATTAAAAAGTATGGTACATTATTTCCATTAAAATATTATTAACTAGCTCATTTTAAAAAGTTTTTTAGACATTCGAGAATATTTATAAATAGGAATTCTTGAATAAGATAAACTAATAAAATGTTTTATAAAATCTGAAGAAAAATTTCCAAGTCATCATATCAAAACTTTTAGTGCTCGATGTTCATTAACTCATTTTTATGATGCATATTTCAATTGTCACATTAATGATCTCTACTTTCTTCTCAAATATTCTAAGTTCTTAATTTTTTATTAATTATAAATTATTTAATTAAAATGCTTATGCTTCATCAAGCTTTCATTTAAGTTTAAGACTTTTATGTCAAGCAATTTACATTTTGTGTTATCAAAGAATTTTATTCTATTGCAAAGTTTATTTCATTGTATGTCATAATTGCCTCTTTCTATTATTTCATTTTGAGGATTTATCTACTTTGGAAAAAAAACTTTATATGAATGAAAGAAGTACCTCAATTATCCTAAATATGTTGGAGCTAAGATGGATTATGTCGTTTAATTTAATAACTAAAATCAAGTATTGTACATTACAACTTTTATGAATTAATTCAAATTAAAAATATTATAAATAAATATATATATATATATATATATATATATATATATATATATATATGATGTATAAATAAGATTTGAGAATTTAAATTTACAAAATTCAAATAAATAAAGTAAGAAAAGAGAAACAATTGAAAAAAAATCTTAGAAATTAAAAATTTAATAAGGATCCTTCAAAATTTTAAATTATTGATAAAATTATTATTTGAGTTAAAACTTGATCTTATCATAACAATTAAGCCTTTGCAATAAATTTGAAGTCATCCATAATAAATGATAGCCTAAATAATAAATTTTGGTAATAGTTATAAAGAAAGAATGTTATCTGTTTAAAAGGAATCATATACTACACCACTGGATAAAGTTATAAATTTAACAAAATAGACTTCAAGAAAAAATGAGCTAGTTGATGATTTCACAAAATTCTAAATTTTTGAACTATTATCGAAATGTTGATTAACTCCCAATAAGTGATGCCAAAGAGAGGAAGAATTGAAATTAAAATATTAAATAAGCATAAAGTATGCCACATCATTACTATAGTCATGACGTAAATGAAGGTGGCTCACTGATTGTATGCACATTACTTTTATAAATAGTTTATATTTTTTCCAAATTCTTTAAAAGTTTTATTATCATCAAGTGGCAAAGATTGTTGTGTTGACCTCCCATCATGGTGTTTTGTTTAACGATCATAAACCCTAAGTATTACTAATGAATCCATTTAAATAAATTTTAAGATTTTACATAGATGATACTTGTGTTCATGGGAAAATTTAAAATGAAAAAGAAGCAAAGGTGAAATTCTATGATAGTCATCTTGGTTGTAGTGACAAATAACAAAGACAAATATTTTGAATTTAGTTTTAGTTATTATAATTATATTTTTATTAATGTATCAAGCTTGATTAAAATCATTCTCTGAAGGCACAAAAATTAAAGCTTTTTTAAATTAATTATTTTTAAAAAAATATTAAGATTCTAAAATTTTTATTACATGTCAACCATCTAAAAAAGTACTTTATTTATGATCGCATCTTTGGAAATATTATATCAATAACTTATTTCAAAAAGAATTATAATTATAATAATTAAATAGTAAAACTAATAATATAATTAAAATAATAAAATAGGAGAAACTATAACAAATAATATGAAAAATGGAAAGTTAGAGCATAGCTCCAAAATGTGGTCATTTGTGCTTATCTGATTGATAAAATAACAACAAACTCATCAAATAATAGGGGAAATTACTTTAGAGCAAACCAGGGGGTAACTAACACCAAATATTGCACTTATTAGGTGGCATAAGAAAATTCTTATATGCTAATACTATAGTACTAACCCATTCTAAGACACAAATAAACTACATTCAAGGTTGTACTTAGTATCGCAACTGGTAGATGAGTTTAGGGACTTACACTCCAACCTCTTAATGACACCCAATTTGTTTTAAGCACTATAGAGAATTTTGCTTTTTATTGCTAACAATTAGCATAATTTTAATTAGTATTACTTTTTCTTTAATTATTATAATTGTAATGTATAATTTACAATAGTTATTTAAATAAATAATTAGATTTGATAAAAAAAATAAAAATATTTTCAAGGTAATAAAAGAAAATAGATTATATTTTTAGTACCTAATATTTTTTTAGAATATTAATTTTGATAAAATATAATTTTTATGCCTTGTAATATGTATTTTAATGAAACTTAATATTTTAATTTAAAAAAATTAAAATACCTAAAATTAAATTTAAAACATATCTTTTAGTGGTTTGTCACTTCGATTAAGTTGATCTTCATAGGATTTCACCATTGCTCCACTTCTTCAAGTTTTCCCACGAGCACAAGTATCGATTTTCTAAAATATGAAAATTAACTTCTGCAAATTTATTCAAAATACTAAGGATTTGTTATCAACAAATAAAACACCATGTGTAGAGGTTAGTATGAGAAAAATTTTGTAATTTTTATGATAAAAAAACTTTTAATAAAATTAATAAAATACATAAATTATTTATAAAAAGAATATCTGAAATAATTAAAGATAAACTCTATTTACATGTATGTCTCCATCTTAATTTATACTTATTTCTTTCAATTTTTATTTTCTTTCCTTTTTTATTATCACTCATAGTGACTCATTCTAATTTTTTTAAATTTTTAATAAACTTAATATTTAATGAATTTTTTGAATAATTTATGAAATTGTTAATTTTTTTAAGAAAACTAGTTCCTTCTAATTACAGTTTATTAGATTGTTTAGAGTCAACTGACACGATTCCTTTCAAATTGTTTTACCATTTTTGTAGAAATAACAACAAAATATTATTTTTCGTAGATTGCATTATTTGTTATTCAAATTTTTCAAATTATATTAATTATTATAATAAAATTAACTCTAAAATCAATCAAAATTTCATATTTAACTTGATCTTTATGATAATCCTAAATAAGCTTTAACGTTTTTAGTTTTTTCAACTACCTCTTATTTCCTTATTTTTTTCATTTCAATATTTTAAATTTTATTTCTCAAATCTAATTTTTTCTTCATTTATGTCTATGCTAATTTTTCATTAAAATTTATTAATCAAAGTTTATATGCATAATACTTGATTTTTTTATTAAATTTGAGAACCTAAGCCATTTTGGGTTCAACATATTTATTTGAGACTATGTAATTATTTTCTTTTGAATCTCAAAGCAAATGTTGGAAATTTCAAATGTATATTAGCTATAATCTTGCATGCACGTAAAGTATAATTTTCTTGTATGCATATAAAATGTCAACATACTTATGTATATATGATCTTTGAACAAAAAAATTCTTACTAATTAGTTTTCTTTATAGAGGATGAGTAGGTAGAGATGTGTTATGATTTGATAGATTATCCCTTCCTATTGCCTATCTTGTTAAATATTGGGTTTTTAGAGATGTGTTATGATTTTGTTGTACATTACATTTCAAAAAATCATTTCAAAATATAGATTAATGATAACATGTGTAAGAATAACTCACCCAAAAAACAATAAACAAAAAATATTTAAATTTTAATAATTAGACATAATTTAAGCCACAAAAAAGTTTCTCAACAACATATTAAGCAAAGGTAAGCCTTGAAGACATTAAATAGAATACCATAGCATAATCATTACAAGAAAAAAAACTCATGTACAGTTAACTTTAATAAGAGTATAAAATATAATTGGCATAAGTAAAAAAATTATTTTGATCAATTATTCATGAATATGCCAATATTCAAAAAAGAAAAAAAAGTAGAAAGATTAAGAAGTATAACATTTTCATTAACAAAAAAATAGTTTTTAACCAATAGAATATTTTTCTAGTTTTAATACAAATGAGAAACTTTTTAATTAATTTAAAAATTATAGTTTGTATTATAATCAAAATATTGAAATTTAATTTTTATATTTGATCTTTCAAAAACATATTTTGATAGTATAACAACAAAAACTAAATTAACAAAATACAAAATTATTGTAATGTAAAAAACTAATCATATAAGATGTTAAATAAAAATAAATATTTAAAACAATATGTCCTATACTAACATAATGTATACTCAAAATACAAACTTTTTCAATTCAATATTGTATATAATTTAAAAAAATAACAAAAGATCAATTAGATGATACATCATAGTTTTTAAATGTTTTTAAGTATTAATGTGAATTAAAAAGAACTTACCTAGGTAAAAGAAGGTATAAAAGACACCAAAAATTTAAATCTCATAGACAATACCTCAATTAAATAATTTAGTAAAACAAGTACAAATATTTCAAAAGATTTTTAAATAACATGAAATGTATTAATATATTTACACAATTTGAGAACACAATAGTCTAAAAATTTTGAAAATTAAGATTCGAAAATATTATCTATATTTACAAGAAAAAATAATTATTCATGAATAACCACATTAAATATCTGTTTAAAAAATAAAACTTTGAATATTTAAGAAATAAAAGTGATTCAATAATGTAAAACTTTTTGTACCTTACATCAAAAATATAAAAAACTAAATTCACTGATATTGATGAAAATATTGGAAATGAATTTTGAATGTTAAAAATTATTTGTATAGTTGATAAAAAATTATTATATCAATAAAATTTCGATTATAATATATTTTGATAAAAGAAAGTTTTAACAATTTGTAGATATTATGTAATTAAAAAGGTACTTTGTTCATGCTCAAAACCTTAGAAAGCACCCCATTTTGCTCTTGTCTAGGTTTGAGTCAACATGACAAAACACTTTGTTCTTTCGCAACGCCATGCAAGTGGCTCCTTACTCAATTATGCTAAATTTTTTATAGTGGCCATGTACAAATAATGTTATTGAAAATAGATCACTATAGTTTATAAAATTACTGCAACACTTTAACAAATAATATAAAAAAATTATATAATTCTTTTAAAAAATAATATGACCCAATAACTAAATACTTTGAAAACATTCTGCCAAGTAAATCAATGAAACCTCAAAGTAATAGCAATGTTGGTGAAACAAGTAAAACACTAAATATAATAGCAACAAAGCAAATATGATAAGGGATGATACCATAGTGAAAAACACAAACAACTTCTTTGCTCTTGCTTTACATGTAACATTACTTAGTAAAAGATTCAACGTAATATTCATTTCAAAATAACTTGTATTTATATGAATAAAAGGAATATACATAAATCAAGAAATTTAAATTGTTAAAATCCTATTCTTAAAAAAATCAAATTGACTTTCATTCATTTAGGATAGTGATCATAGTACTATAAACCTCAGATCTTAGTCAATGATAGCTATTACATTTAGATTGCTTGCATGAAGTGCCTATCCAATTTTTTTTTATTTTTGCATATCTCAATGTATCATATTTATATGAGGAATACATTATAATATAAGATTAGATAAATCTACCCAAGAAAATTCTTTAACTCGTGAAAATATTGTATGATGTAATTGTGTAAAATCTAATACATTATACGAGAAGCTCAAGATGGTAAACATGAATGATTGTATATGCATGAAAAGAAGACCAAACAAAAATAATACCAAAAAGATTAACAATTGTAATAAATTCCAAATTCCTCCAATAAAACCATGTATAAGTCCATATCATAAAGTCATAATATTAAAAATGAACTAGTACAATAATAATACATCTATATGTTATTTGTAAGATTGATCAAACCTTTATGTCTATGTTGTATACTTTTACGACAATGCATAGTTTGACTCAACTAATGTGATTGTACTAGTATGACTTTGAGATCACATAAGTACACATAGGTTAGCTCACTTATAATTTAAGTTCTCAACTCTTAGCATATAACAACCAATTATACATTAACAAACATGTTAACATACTTATATGAAACCACAAACATTACATATCACACTTAATATTGTTTTGTTTAAGCCCTATCTAATCTCCTTATGAAAATATTGTATGATATGTTTGACATTATTTTTTATGAAACTCTAATATTACACACTTTAATACACATCTCTATTAGTCATTTAGTGTCGAAGGATTACAAGAATATGAAAATACTACAAACAGTGCAATGGATGGGATTCTCTTATGTCACATTCGACTTATGTTTTATTTAATGCCATGCATATAGATTATACCATAGGAAGTTGGAAGGTAAAATGTGAAAAGCATAAAAATTATGCAATTTTACTTATTTTGTAGATTATGATAGTTGATTAATTTTACAAATGAAACAAAGATAATAAAAATATATATGAATATAGCATGTATGAAATACATGCTTTATTACATTAAAAATTGAATATTCATGAGTAATATAATATAGCCATATTTGTCATATCAATATAAAGAAATAAATTTTGTAATTCTAACTAAAATGAAGTGTACATGATGAATCTTAGAATGTGAACTAGTCAACCATGTGCTAAAGAAATGACTTCTTAATGTACTTCCTGGGCCACACATCAGTAAAACTTCCAACACTAATTTTATTTTCACAAGTGAATTACATGACAGAACACTGGTCAAGCTTTTTAAATTAATAATCAATATTTCAATTTTAGCTAAATGATTCAAGCTCTATTCAAAAAAATTATTTGTAAAAATGTGATTCATAAAAAAATCTTTTACAATCAACTATTCAATAATTAAAACTATTAATGTTTCATTCAAACAACTTTATTTTTGTATATAAAAATAAAAATTACTAATACAATTTGTATCATTAAAATGTTTTAAAATTATTAAAATTATCATTAATGAGTAATTATAAATAAGAAAATCCATTTTTGAAAAAAACATAGTTGTTTTTTTATAATTAAATAAAAAGTTTTATAATGATAAGTGTATCAAGAAATATATAAACCTAAACAAAATAAGTATCATCATTATTATAAACTATTAAAAAAATTAAATATTTACTAACCATAATAAGAATTTCTTCATAACGAAAACAATCTTGCATTAGAAATAAAAAAACTCAAGTTAATAAGAACACACAAGTTATTAAGATATTAGAATGCTCAATATATTGAAAGTTATTTACAAAACATATTTATTTGAAATAGTTCTTTAGGTGTAGTGCACAAAAAATTTACTAAACGAGCTCATGAACATAATACAACAACCTACAAGTTTTAAACATAAGAGCATACAAATAACTTGTGTGGGCATGCTTTATATGTGTACAATATGCCTTTTAAATGATTATAAATGTTCGATACAGACATAAAAAATACTTAAGCACACGTTAGTATGCTTTTTCCTTTGTGCACCTAGATAATAAAAAGCATTTTCTTGATCAAAATATGGTTTACATTATGTATATGATCTGCCATGGTATTTCACTTCATTGTTGTAACCATTTTTATCCACTACATAGAAAATATTTCCCTTGTCTTAATTATTAAGATATTTTTTAAATATTAGATAAAGTTTTTTTTAATATTTTTTATTTTATTTATTATTCAATATTTTTTCTTTTTTATTTCAATTTATTGAAATAGATTAAAACTTTTAGATGCTACACGATATTCATTATTTTTCTTTTTTATTTTAAAAAAAATTATATTTGTATTTATTTTTGGACATTTTTTCTTTTCTTTATTTATCAATATTATATTGAGAATATTTTGCAATGCTTTAAATTTATAAAATTTTATATTTTTTTCCATGACTATTTTGTTTATGTTTCTATGTTTCCCATGTTTGGAATTGCACAGCTTCATTTTTGATATCCCATATAAATGTTTTGTTAAATTAAATATGAATAATTCATTAATGCAAACGGTTTTAGACTTTTTAGTGTGTAAAATTTTGTTAATTTCAAAAATATACTTCTCATAATGGCATAATGACACTATTGATTATTAAACTTTCATTCACAATTATAATTAATTTTAATTGATAATTAACTTTTATCTCTTTACTCTGAAATTTGAGTTTATAATTGTATTTTTTACATATACTGTATTACTTAAATGATTTTTAGTATATATGCATATGGCTTCTTTATTAGAAATCTTGAATTAACTTAATTGTTTATGCAATTTTGGTTGACATAATATTTGTACTTGTTTTATTTATTTATTTCATCAAAATTTTAAACACTCCCTTTTCATATTGTATAAAATATTTAATGTTTTAGATATTTTTTTATTACATAAGAAAAATTTTAAAATATTCTTTAGAGAATGACTTCAAAATTCTAAATAAAATGCTTTATTAAAAAATATGCTTCTTATTAGATAACATAGAAAAAAGGTTACACGAATTAAGGCATGGATTCTTGGTCATGTATCTAAAAAATCTAAAAGACTAAAGAACCAAAAAATACTATAATTAAATTTTTATAGATGAAAGAGAGTGAAATGCATTAAAAAATAAAAATAAAATAAAATTCACCTTTAAAAAAATATCATAAGCATGGAAAAAAGAAAAGATAATTTCAAAATTAAATCACCTAAGAATATAAGAGAGATCTTTAGAATTTATGAAATTAACTCTCAGTAGTCTTACCACATTAAATATAAAATATATCTGAAAAGATATTTTTATAATTAAATCACTTGAGATTCTAAAAAGATTATTAGAATTTTATGACATTAACTCCAAGTGGTTCATCCACATTAATTATAAAACATAAAAAAGAATGAAAAAACTTTTGTTGGAAATAATTATGCAACAAGATGATCATATTTTAATGACGATATGATCAGGATGTCAATTGTGGACGAGGTAAATGACGATGATTGACAGGGACCAGAGGGTGTTAGCTGTCAGGCAACCAGGCGATGGTGGGGAGCTAGGGAATACCAAGCAATTTAGTGATGATGAGCACCTAGGAGATATTGGTCAACTAGGCATTAGAGATCAAAAGCAATTAATGATCAAGAAATGACTAATTATAGTGAGCAATACATGCATAAAAAGTGACACCAATGATGACTTATTTTATTGCAAAATATGATTGGACAAAAAGAGCAAAAATGATAGAGATAATCTTATGAAACACTAGAGTATTATAGTTGACCCATATAATTGATAAAGTTGACTATTCAAAATTAGATTTAACTTGATAACGGCTTTGAGTTTGAATTTGTGTACAGTAATGCCATTAAGTGTGTGTTTGTGAGCTAACACAAGATGCTCTTGTATCTTCCTCCCTTGGTGAGAGAGAGGTATGCATGATAATATCAAGGTGATGGGTATAGAAGTGCTCCAATAATTATGGCATGATATAATATATGCCATGAAATGTAAGCCAAAAGTTTTCGTTCAAAGAATTTACATGTAATGAAATAAAACTTTTATAGGAATACAATCTTTGTTTAGAATTTTCATATGATCTAAAATGTTTTTCATATTTTCCATACTTACTCATAAGTATAATGTAATGGTAGGAATGAGTTCACTAGTCATAAGAGAATTAAACTCAAATGATTTACTTGGTATTAGATGTAGCACCTTATATGAGATCTAATCCTTAACATTAAAGGTCACACCAATCCCTTAGTTTTCAAAACAATCTAGTAAATACACATTAGCTCTTAATTTATGGCAATCTTAAAAGGTCCAGCACCATGTGCTTTTAAGTTTTTGCAAGCTCCAAATGGGAGCTATCCTTACTTAACTATAGTTATAACATAATCTTCTTCATGATATTTCTTAACCTTTTAATGAGCATCTATTAGTTTCTTATAACTTTCTTTACTTTGATTAGGTTTTTCATATATTATTTTTTATAATAAAAACATGTGAGAAGCAAAGAAAGTAGTAGAAGTAGAAGTATGAAAGTCTGTTAGTAAAGGAATAAGACAAATCGAAAACCTATGCCTTTCATTAAGGCAAATTTTGGAGGTCCTTAGACCAATAAAATAATTAATAGAATTATTGTATGCAAATTTTCCTCGTAGTACTAGTTGCTCCTAAAGCTTAGGTTATTCCCATATCAAGCAACAAAGAAGACGTTTCGAGCAATGATTTAATACTTCTATTTGTCCATCTGTTTAAGGTTGGTAGGCTGAAAAATATTTTAGCTTAGTTCCTAGTAAATGCCATAAAATCTTCCAAAAATATCAAGTAAATCTTACATCCTATTTAGATATTATGATCATTGGAACACCACATAATTTAATTATTTCATTGAAAAAAAATCTAAGCTACATGGGTTGGATTTGGGGTCTTATAACTAAGCATAAATTAAGCAATTTTAGAGAAACAATTAATGACCACAGATAAAGTCATGCCTTGATTAAGTATTAGGTAATCCAAATACAAAAGCCATATTTATGTGCTCCCATAGCTTGTCAAGTATGTGTAATGGAATTTAAAGTCCTTGGCCTACATTTGAAGAATTTGTAGCTATGCATATGTGACATTAGACTACAATAACTTTAAAATAATGTATCATTGTAGGCCAATAATATCTCTCAAAAATATCTCAATGAGTCTTATCTCATCAAGAATGACCAGATAATCCTTTAACATGTATTTTCCAAATAAAATGATGTTTACATGATTTTTGGATATCTAACCTGTCATTCTTATATAAGTAACAATCTTTTAAGCTAAAATCTTTAGATAAAAGGTTTGGAGTTGATTTGTTTTTTTGATAAATTGATTCAAAGTTAGAATAATGATGATATTTGTTTTTAATTTGGTAAAATTTGGGGCCATTATAGAAAAAATGGTTAATAAGTGAACAAATTGATTAAATGCATCAACTAATTTATTTTTTAAGCCAGGGTTGTGTTTGATAACAAATGTATAATAAAGGTCTCGTTGCATATTGAGGAACCTTAGCACCTTATGGTCAAAGTAAAAAACAAATTCCTTGAAAAAAAGTAATATTTCTAATGACTTAAAGATTAAATGATGACACACAATTTCTTTTCAAATATGGAACATTTTTTTAACATCATTAACTTTGCAATTAAAGAAACTAATAAGATATTTATCTTGATAAAACAATCTACCTATCCCTAATTCTGGTTAATCAAATACAACATCAAAAGTAGTAAAAAAATCAAGTAGTGTTGGAATGGGTGTCTTTGTATAATCTCTTTAAATGTTTTAAAAGTTAGATCTACATATTTGGTCAAAGTAAGTTCACCAAACTTAAAACAATTAGTCATGTATGCGAGAATAGTACTAAAGTCTTGAAAATCATCGATAGAAGGTGGCTAGAGTGTGAGTGCTTTTAATGTCAAATTTTTTTTAATAGGCCACCATAAATGTCTTGATTTTGTTAGGGATAGTAGAGACAACCCTTTAGAAGAAACTAAGTACAATGAGAAGACAACCTCAATTATGAAGGATTCACATTCATTTTGATTCATAAATAAGTATTTCTTTTATCAAGTGTAACATAATTTGTGCAAATATACTAGTTATAGAAAAAATTAACATCAAAATAAAGTATGATAAATTATCTTAAGTATGGTTTTTAAACCTAAGTCATTAATGTCATGAATTTACTTAGTGTGTGTTATAACCCAATTGGCATCACTTGCTATTCAATCAAACTAACTTGAATCTTAGACACTATCCTTTATTCATCTCTCATTAGAACCCTTAATTTAGGATAACCATTTTTTAAGTTTATTTTAGAAAATGTGGTGCCACTTAACATCTGATTTAAGAGGTCATCTAAATAGAAAATAAGAAACCTATATTTTATTTTGATTTGATAAATCGCATGACTATCAACACACGTCCTCCATGTTCCATCATTTTTGCTTGTTAAAAGTATTTGGATAGCATAGGGACTCATACTTTTTTGTATAAAACTCTTTTTATGCATGTTTTTCATCTCATGAGATAACATAGTATGAGTCTCTTGGCTTAATCTATAATACAGAAGGTTGGGTAAGCTCACTTTGGGAACTAGATGGATCATTAGTTATATGTATTATAAGTGTGGTAGAGTGTTTGGTAAAAAGTTTAGAAGAATCTCAGAAAAGGTCATTTAGAGAGCCTTATACAGTAAGTGGTGGGTTTTGTATAGCAGTGACTAAGTTCACAACTATAAAACACCAAACTTAGTCTCCTTGATCAATGGTCTTCCTAACTTAAGGTTGTGTAATCAAGCTCACATTTTGTCCTTTCCTTTTTTTGTTCATCAGCTTATAATTTTTTATAGATTTAATAGTCTTACACTTCAAAGTCATATCCCATTAAAAACACCTTAGTCTTCTTAAGATATGATGACTTATTTGCATAATATTATTTTGAATAAATTATCATCAATAAATCATTCCAATTTTAAGTGTACATAACATCACTGCTTAATAGCTATTTAGGTTTATCTATTCATGATAGAGTAGAGGTTTGGATGCTTCAATAAAGAAACTCTTATTGCTTAGTAATCTATTACAATGATACAACTACCAAAATTGATGATCATCTTACGTGGTTGTTACAAAATTTTTATACTGGTGCTGAAGATGTTTGTGAACCTCTAGTCATCCTATAGTTATGGGGTTATAAGGGAGCACCTAACCATTAAAACCAGTATATTGTTTATATTTTCCAATTCTTGCATAGAATCCTTATTACACATTATATTTTCCTCTTCCTTTGACTTTTGTTGATCATTATTACTATATGAGTTTATAGCCATGGCTCTCTATAAGCAGTTGATGGGTACATGTTGTTTTCATGGCCCTTGATATAGAAGATTCTAGATCAAGTAATTTGGAACATAAAGTGTTTGATGAAAGGTCTAAAGAAGTGGATGATACTATAGATTTAGGAGATTTAGAAACTATCATAGAAAGGATAGATGAAGTGCAAGTATGAGTAGGTTAAGTAAGTAATGGTGGTGGGAGCCTTTAAAGGGATTAGAGGGCCATTTCTCTTAAAACAAGTTGTTCTACTTTTTTCTCATGTTTTTAGTTACATGATAAATATTCTCTAGGGTAATAACATTTTTCAAATTAAGCTTAACATGTATATATTTCTTTGAACCTACCCTAAAATAGGAGAGTATTATTTGTTTGGATTTATCTATATCACTTTGAAGTTTATAATCCTCAAACTTATTAATGTATTCTTTACTAGACTTACCAACTTAAACAAATGTTTGCCATTTATCCAACAATTCCATATTATAGATTAATAGAGCAAACTTATTGTATAAAGTAATCTTAATGTTTCTACAAGTTTGGGAGACTTTCACATAATTATTAACATATTACAACTATATGTTTAATAAGTCTTAATAAATTAATATTTTTTATATTAAATTTTTTGGTACTACTTGAAGTAATCATCCACACTAGTCTAATCGACAATATAATCCTTAAGATTAGAGTTATTACTAAAAGTTAAGGTATCTAGTCTCATATTAAGGATATGATCTCTCTCTTTTGATGTCTCCTAATTCTTTCTTCTTTACTAGGCTTATCTAGATCAACATTTAGCTTTAACTCATTGGAAGGTTCATTTTTTCTTCTATGGTTATGATTTCTCTTATGGATATCTTGGTGAGATTCATTAGAAGGTTGATCATATCTCCTAAGGTTTTTATATTTCTTATGGTCTTTTTAACTAGATTACTAGGTGTGGTACTTCTTCCCTTATTATCTCTTTATCTTCTAAGTTTTCCATTACATTATTGGTTTAAGAGATTTTGTCTAACCATCTAAGTGAGTTGGGTTGTTGTTGAGGATAGTTCTAGCATATAATCAAGGATTATGTTTTAACTTTAGTTCTGATTTGGTTCTCAACTTTAGTTTGATATTTGATAAGACCTACTAAGCTTTGTAGACATATAAATGTTTTACACATGAGGTTATCAAGAAAGGAGAATAATGAGGGATATCCTCTATTTTTATATATTAATTTTCTTTAAAATAATTTGTAAATGCAAAGTAACTGCAACTGTAGACTACCATAGTCGAGATGGCATTTATTTCAAAATAAATGACAAGTGATCATGGTCTCACTTTTAGGAAACTAGCTCTTATATAAAATTATATGGTTCTCAAGAAGAATGAATAGGAGTCATATCAGTCCTTTCTTATGATCTCCTAAGATAAAATTTTGTCCAAAACCAATTAAGAGTTTTTTATTGGATACACTAAGTAAAAGAATTTTTTTTAATTAGAAAAAATTTATTAATAGAATTTTTTTAAAAAATATAATTTTTAATACTAAGTAAAAAATTATAACACTAAACCAAAGTTGATGTAGGATAAATTAGATTTTTACTATGATCTAAGTTTGACCCTATAATATAAAAATTCTTAATAGATTATTAAAAATATTAAAAGATGCCATACTCTAATTTGGGTTAGGTGGTGGATGAGGTATTTAATAATTATTTAAATATTAGACTGTAAATTTGTAGCATAAATTTTTAAATAGAGTATATAATAAGACATTATGAGTTAAATATAAAGTTTTACTAAGTAGTTTCATCACATCAAATTTTAGTCAAATAAAATAAAGACTTTAAGAAAAACTTTATTTGAAGTACTCGAATAGATGAAAGAGCAACCTTTACTCTAGATTATCATTTAGAAAAGAAAAGTTAGAGAAAGTATGCACCTTTTTGGTGATGGTGGCTAATATTTCTTTTGTAGTTACCATGTAAATTATCAAAGATGGAAAAGAGTTATGAGTTTGAGATTTGGATAAGAGGGGATGATAATGAGGTAAAAGCCACTTAAATAGTTTTGTATGGTCAAGATCATATTTGGTCTCTGAAGCACATGGTGCAAAAAATACCAACCTTTTTATGATACCGTATCAAAATCTAGGAAAGTATTATTAAAAAAGGAAATGGTCCTTAATAGCATAACCTTCCTTAAAATATACATTGCAGTACTAGTACAAAAGGCACTCAAAATGGGCAACTAAAATTAGTGTGTAAAAAATTTTAAAAAATCACACATTAGATGACAAAAATTTTTTGAATTATAATGAAAAATTAACAAAATCTCTACTAATAAATATATAAGAAATAATATGTAAATTGAAAGGTGCATAAAAATTTTTGCTTTATGGGTCTACCCAGTGAGCCCACAACTAACACCAAGTAAACTAGGCTTAGCTTTCCTAATCCTTTCACTTCATTATTAAAATTAGTGAAGAAGCCAAGTTCATCACGAGCCATTTCTTTGGAATTGAGGCATAACCTCGTTTCTTGAGGTGCATTTGGGCTTGAACGATACTATCTTTATGAGATTTTAACAAGGCTAAAACCCAACATAATGTAGAATGATATGCTAAACCATTTGTTAGCTCATAAATTATTGAAAAGTATTTAGGTTCAAATAATATATTTGAATAAGAGCCTACTCAATGATTCTATTTATTTAGAATTCTAAATCACATGGTCACTCGACGAGTAAGAACATTTTTGAAAGCCAAAGACTTAAATTGATCTTGGACATTAGGGATCTAAACCTAAAAGAAAAGAGATTTTAATAACCCACACCCAAAATACTAATGTTGGTGGAGAAGAGGCAAGATGATTTGCCACTAAACTAGATGATTTTCATGCAATTTTACTTTAGTCCTCTAGTTTATGTTCTTCAATATACATATGCATATATTATCTAAATCACAAAAATTTACTTTAAAAAATTTAATAAAAATATTTTGTGTTTGCTATCATCAAAAAAAGTACTATGAGTAGGAGTTAATAACATAATAACTACTATGTCACTTTCCCTAGGTGAGAAAGCGCTGAACTCGATGGAGTCATTAAAATCTCAAGTATTGCTTTAACAACTCTAAATTTAGGTGGTAAAGCTTCTCCATAGTAAACCAAGTGTCATTTGAGAATTGATGGACAATCAACAAACCAAAAGTGTTTGTTATACATGATTCAATGTCAAGATTGTTTGATCATCGAAGACTAGCTCCATATGATCTCAATGCTCACAAGATGTCTCTACATGTATTGTTGGGATATTTTTACTTGGCCATGATGGTGAAGGCTAAAAGGCTCACTAAGTATTAGGCATAGTTTTTTACAAGATACAAGTTATTTAATAATAAAAGTAGCTCTAATTTTATAATCTTTATATAAATCAAAATATTAATTTTGATCTTCTGCTTTATATAGTTGTAAATGGTCTAGTATTATAGGCATATAATATTTTCATAGTTCAATGTAGGTCTCTCACACCTAACATAAATCATTATATAATCACTTTCAACCAGCATTCTAAGTTGTCAATGAGTATTTTCTAGTTATTTATATATTTAATTATTTCAATTAATTGATTTAGTAATATATTTATGTAACAACTAATCATGATGCGTAAAGGACTCAACAAACTAAGAAGTGCTGAATCATAAGGTAAGAGAATAAAATCAATAAGACTCTGATGACAATTGTAAGGACTCAAACTTATTGTTCTATTAATTGAATCATTTTGAATGAAATAAGTGGAATGTTATAAAAGATTCTAGGTTTCAACATGTTCCATTACTAGGCAACATAAAAGATTTCCTAAACTTTGATCAACTGCATCTGTTTACCCCTCTATTTTTTGGATAATAAGTCCATAAAAACTTAATTTTTTATTGCATTAGGAACCAAAGTATTTTCTAAGGTACCTAGTAAATCTGACATCATGATCTAAAATAATTATTTGAGGTAAACCATGTAGTTTCCCAATTTCGTCAAGAAATCATTTCATAATATGAAAGGTATTTGTGTCTTATGGTAAGGTATGGAATGAGTCATTTTAGAAAACTTATCAACATGAATATAGAATCATTATTTCTAATGATTTTCAAAACTCTTAATACTAAGTCCAAACTTACATGCTTCTATGGTCATTGTGCTAAAAGTAATGGTGTATATGCACCTTGACTATAATTATCTAATTTAGTTGTGACACATGTTTGACATTGAGAATCTATTGATGGAACCTTTTTTGGGTTATCTTGGCACATGAAATCAATCCGTCACACCTCTTATAATTTTAACTCCACCAAAATGTCCAATGAAACCTCTAGTATGTATTTATCAGACAAGAAAATCGCTAAGAGATGTGCGGCATATGTAAAGTAAGAATATGCAAAACAAAAACCATCTTTCAAATAATAATCATCAAACACTTTATTAGACAAATTATTGACTTCATGATAAGTATGACCTAGTCCTATGCAATCACTATATACATTCTTGATGAGTGTGACTATAATTCCACAATTGTAGAAGCATCATGTTGGAAGTGGTTAATGTTAAACTTTAAGGCAAAGTGGTTCCATAAGTTAGCAATCTAAAATTTAAATTGATCAAATATTTAGCAAATGGCAACTAATTATTCAAGTGCCTCCACATTAGTTAGTAATATTTTGAAGGCTAGCAAGTACTCTACATTATTTTTTTCTAACTTATGAATAAGAGAATTACTTATATGCTTATTTCATGTTGAATTCATAGTGAATTGTATCCATTCATGTCCATTTGGTTCCATGTCTAAAAATAGTGAGAATGATTTTGTCTATATCATTCCAAGTTTGTTGCATGCTCCAAAACAATTTCTATTGAAGTAATTACAACTTATGTTTCTAGCCCAGATAGTCTTTGTGTACACTTTCTAGCAAAGCCTTGCATTACATGCATCCTTACAATATTTCAATTTCTTAATCACTTATAAATAGTTTTCCTAAGGGAAACTAATTTATTTCTAGTTGTTCAAATTTTGCTTACTCACCTAATCATTATTAGCCAATAGTAAACAATTTATCACACTTCTATTATGTTGATAATATTGTTAGAAAGATATGGTATCAATAGAGTATAAAGTGGTATTAATTGGAGGACTTTACTAACCATTAGTAACTTCCATTAAGAGTAATTTCTTCTTGCAAATATTATTATTCTAGTATTGGAAGTGAACCACCTATTTCTTAGCATTAGGTAGTGTGCTTTCAAGTTAAGGGATTAGAAGGTAGCATCATTTGAATCATGATGATCTAAAGGTTTTTTTTTTGAAGTTTTTAAATCAAATAAACAAGTTCTTTTGTACATTAATCTACAAACTTGATGTGCTCTCAAGCTTAGAGAAAAATGACTTGATACTTTTAATGGACTATTTGTCACCACTTCAAAAAAGGATATATCCATCTACAAAGCACAAATGGGAGTTTTGTTGAAAAATTCTTTTGGGGGGCCTCATGACTCACTTTTCCTTGGATATGTAGATCATTTAACCCTCTTCTAGCACGTCAACCACAATGTGGTAAAGAAATGGGGATAAAGGTTTACCATGGTTTAGCTAATGAGACAATTGGAAGGAATCATTTTTTTTCATATGAATAATGACTAACAAACAACTTCTATTATAAATTCTCAAAACTAGATTAATAAATTTACTATTAAAGTTAAACTTGTGTAGTATGTGTTTAACAAAGCCCAATGATATACTATTGAATACTTTCATAAGGTTTAGCTTTTTAATAGAGTTATTACCTTGGATCTTGTTATTTAAATCATTAAGTAGTTCTTATGCAAGAAACATATTTTTAGTGAGTTCCCATTAGTAAACGCTGATTGCTCGATTGAGATAATAGTGAGTAGGAAACACTGTAAGCTAAATACTAAAAATGTATTATTTTTTAGAAGTAATTGTAGAAACAAATTGTTCTAAAATCTTTAAATGATCCACTATAATAAGTCTTTGGAAGGAAGATTATATTAGTACTAATGAATTCTTCAGGTGATGGGCTCCCAACAAGAAAAACAATAATAGCATCATAAATGTCATCTTGAATTATGGTCAAACAATGCTTATAAATAAAACCATTAAACCAATCCAATCCATGAAAACTTAAAGAATGCATCCAAAAAAAAATTTTATATTTCTTCCTTGCTAGCATGCTGATTCCACATCATAACACTATTTAGTGAGTTTAAGCATAATAAAGCAAAGCACATGTTTAGTAGGGACTAGTTAGAGGTGAAGCAATTCATGACATATTTGGCAATTGAATCCTCTTTTGAGACCCAACTCCCAGTTGAATCTTTAATTTATGTATTAAGATTCCTTTTCATATTATTGACCATTGTGTGGAAGACATTAGTGCTTTCATCACCATCCTTGAGTCACATAATAAATTTCTTCTAGCTCTAATACATCTCCTCTGTTTTAGCAACCATGATTAGCTGATCCAAAGGTCTATTTGTTCTAACCTTGATAACACATCTATAATAATTTGAATTTGTTTTCTTTTTTATAGCATGTTATTTTGATAATTTAGTATTATTAAATATATTACCAAATTATGTTTTAGTTTATTCTTTAAAGAGATCCTTAACTTTTGTTAGCTTGTAAGCTAGGGCCCTCATTCGTGACCCTACAATTGGAAGAGTCCAATTCTAAGCAACCACTAGATAGAATTCTATTCCTTCAATCCAAGTTAATTTGAATCTAAGTTGTTTAGTATTAGATTTAATTATTGATGGAGACATGATCAATATAGGGGGTGGTCTGATAAGATATTATTCATATGTTGAACCATTATAGTGGGAAATTTTATGAACCAATCATTATTCAATAAGTAACACATCATTTATATATCATGCACTATAACCATGCGAAGGCATTTTTCTTCATTTTTTTATTTTTTGGGATTATAAATACTATAACTAAACACCCATATTTCGTTCGAAATGTATATATCTAAATAGCAAAAAATTTGCATCCTTTAATAATGTCCATTTGCCTAACACTTGCAAAGGCTTCCCACATTTCAATTAACTTAATTTTATGCATTTGGATCATGTTGTTAAGGAATCAAGAGACTATAGGACTAACTACACCCTTGATGTTAAAATTGAAGAAGTTATTAGTCATAATATGTGATATTTGTATTATGAGATTCCTAAAAGCTTCTTTTGGTATTTTTCTAGCAAATCATTTTTTTACATTCCATTTAGTCTCTTTTCTTTTTAACTTGTGTCTGGTAACCACTATAAAGGCATTATAGTCTATCTAAAAATGCTTAAGAGCCTTTACTTTTTCCTAGAGATCCTTATTAAGGCTTTTGAGAGATTTAGTCTCCACTTATTGTTTAAGCTACACATCCTTCCTTTGTTTCAAGTTAGATTTAAATGTTTTACTCTTACATTACAATTTTCATTGAAGTTGATCATAAAAATGAAGAAATAGATGATCCATTACAAAATTAGGTTCTTTAAATAAGTGTTAATGGCCTGTGATGTAGTAGGAGGAGTTATTTCCTTCTATTATGGGGGCAAGAGTGTTTCAAGCATGTTAAGACCTTATCATACCATTATCAATTGCTATACCCTTACTTTACCTCATTGATTTTCATTCATTAGGTGTCAACAT
The DNA here is from genome assembly GCA_023846275.1 of Vanilla planifolia. NCBI lineage: Eukaryota > Viridiplantae > Streptophyta > Magnoliopsida > Asparagales > Orchidaceae > Vanilla > Vanilla planifolia. Next base: position 16,852,524 of record CM043875.1, on the reverse strand, counting down.
TGATTACAAATAAAGTTGGACATTTCATATTACTTATAGCTTAACTAATTGGAATTTTCTCATCTTCACAATTTCTTACAAATAAGGGTGTAATACATTTTTGTTTCTTACATTGGACCATTGAACATCCTTGTTTAAAACTATAAAGATAGTTTTTGAAAAAATTTTGAATACTTCATTTTTTTGAAAATCCATCATTTCTACCAATCTTTCTAGAGATTCTAATATCTAAAGGAAGACCTTTAACAAGATTGACGAATACATAAGCTAGAGTCCCATGGGGCCTTGTTAAGTTGAATTGTATAGAATCTACTTTTAATGGGTTGTTGCTATTGACATGATTGAGAATAGGTACCACTTGTTGACCAGATGGATTTGAAGGTTCTCCAATAAGATCCACACTATAGCTTTCAAAGGTTCAATATTGAGCCAAAACATTGGGAAACATTTTAAGTTTCCCATTTGAAAGACTATGATTTTCCAAATATTGTACATCTAGTATCAAATGTTGTCCAATTCTAGTGAAAATCTTAAGAGCACAAGTCCACCACGTTATGGTAGATCAAAAGTAGTCAATTTTTTGGGATTCTTAATCTTAGTAATTCTATGTTGGGTCATCCAAGTTAAAACATAGGTTATTAGAGTGAGTTTGAAGAGTGAATCCTTTCTGGAAGCAAATTCATTATTGAACATGACCTCTTTTTCAAAGACATTAGCATTACATGTTTGGCAAGGTTGGAGAACTTATCTAGATTGCCATAATAGAAAGGCCCTAAGGAAACTGCACTCATAATGCCTAAAATAATGGAATAACCCTATAATCATGTTGCAAAATTTCATCAAGCTCACAACAGACTTGAAAAATGTTTTCGCCTCATTATCACTTAGAGTTTACGCTTGATGTTTTCTTGAAATGCCAAGTCAGATGCACTATTTTTAAGTAATTTTAATATCAATAATGCCTAAAATAATGGAATAAATATCTACAAATTATCAATTTAAAAAATTATTTAATAAAAACATTTTCTCAAAATTATTCATTTTCTTTATGCATTCCTTAAGTTTTGTCAGACGTCCTCTATGCTATCAACTCCTCATTTCAAATATCAACTTGCTTCCATATGCTTCACTATGCTCCTTTCTTTTGATATACTACTTACAATTCATTTGAGGTTTCAACATTCATCTTAAGCTAATGAGCTTCTTGCATCATGTGAAGGGCGGTTAAGCAAAAGGCATGATGAATTACTATAAAACATTTTGGTTTCTTATAAAAATATTTTAAAAAGTAAATAAAAGTAATTTTAATAACCTTGAATAATTTTTTAAAAGTATTTTATGCATATTTTAATTTTCTTTTAAAATACTTTAATTTCTATGTCATAATAAATTTTTAAGGAAATTTTGAAAACAAAAGACAACAATAATTTTAAAGTGTACACAAGTATTTTTTTTGGCAGTCTTACCAAAAATCAATCTTACCTTTACCCGTGGAAAAGCTAGGAATTCAAAAACACTTATATAAAATCTTAAAAAAATTTTGATAGCATAGACCCTTAGAATAATTAAATAGAAAATCACATGCCATAAATGCCTTACAATAAAAAAGGATATATAAAAAGATGAAAGGAAAACAACAATAAGAATCTGTAAAGGCTAATTCCTATGCGTAATGAAATGCTCAACATGGTACAAGTATTTTAATTAAATCAATTAGAAAATGAGAGCTTAATTGATTTTAAGTTAGAATTTGAGTTTGTTAACAAAGGACACAACAAATGGAAGTGACAAAGCACACTAGCTGCTAATGGCTTTAATATCCTTACTAAAAGTATTTTCTTTATATTATTGTAAAAATATCATCAATTTTTTTTTTAGTAGTTATCTTATTTGTAAAAAATTTATATCGACTAATAGCACTTACCAAACTGACCCATTAATCGTTAGGATTTGAAGGATGTTTTTTAATTAGACACAATATTACTTGAATAAAAGTCATAATGGCTAATAGATAATAGTTAAATAGTATTTTTGTAAGAGCCACATTGTGAGAAGTATCATGGACCATTCGATAGTCAAAATTTTAAACACCTGATTGTAATGGTAGTTCTGTTGTGCCTTGATTCAATATACATCCATCCATGTTCAAGAGTGATGCCTCAATCTGATTGTAATAGCAAACAGGTTCAGCATTACTTCTTAAGACCAAAATTTGTTAAATAGACCTAAGTTAGTTAACTGAATTAGAATTTTTTTTTAACTTTGTAGATTTAAATAATTATTATTGAAATAATAATTTTGAAAGATAGGAGAAATGATTCTAGTGATGGTCAACATATGATGATAAGAGACAATAAAAAAATAGATATTTTCTAATATAGATAATTCAAATTTTAATTTCACTTTTGTAGCTTGCATGAATGATTAAATTAAACATAGCATTATAACAAAAAATAAAATTAAAATACATAAAATTAAATTCAAAATGTGTCATTTGATGTCTACTATTCCAATTAAGATGTCTTCATGAGTTTTTATGTTTTCTCCTCTTCTTCATTAATTTTTTACATTAAAAACCATATCAACTCTTTAACATCTAAAAATTCAAACAACCAAATCTGTTATTAATACATCAAGTTTGTTATCATCAAACTAAGTATCATGGCTAGGTGTGGCTATGTGTGAAAAATATAATGTCATGCTTGTAAATGTTCTTGATGTCATATTGAAGCTCCTCTTGATCACATATTTAGATTAAATATATTCATGCTTTATGACATCTTAAACATTAGTTCTTTGGGATATTATCATCAAAAACCTCTTTCATCTTCCATGACCTCAGGAGGATAAAGATGTTCATCATTTCCTAATAAGGAAAAATTAAACCTTGAAAAAGATAAACATACTTGATGATCAATAATTAATGTTACTACTTTTTCTTAATAAAGAGATTCAATTGTACAAATTATATATATGTATGTGTGTGTGTGTGTGTGTGTGTGTGTGTTTGTGTGTGTGTGTGTGTGTGTGTGTGTGTGAGTGTGTGTGTGTGTGGTGAGTGTGTGTGTGTATATAATTATTTTATCTTATCAAAACTTTTATGTGATCTTACACAATCGTGCTTAATGATTTTTGTAAAAGCCATGAGTGTGACAAAAATCTAAAGAATCACATTATCATATCAAGAAATCGCTCTTGACCTTTTAAGATGTTGTATAAAGTCACAAAATTCACTCTTCAACTTGTTATCTACTTAGTAGTAAGAAAGGGTGGTGATCTCGGGTTCATTGAAGTTCTTTATGCTTAAAGTAAACCCACAAAAAGACGGCGTGAATTGTGGTAAATAAAATTTTGAGATTTTCTTTAAATTTTTGGTTTAAATTAAAACTTAAATCTTTTATGCAAGAACAAGAAAGAGTAGCAAAATAGTACAAAGAAGATTTTTAAGGTGGTTTGACTCAAAATCAAGCCTACATCCATCCCCAACTAGCGTTGGGAAAAAACAGCTAAAATTACCAAATTACAAGCGAGGTTTTTTATACAGCTCCCCTCAAACCTACTTAAGATTTTTCTTAAGACTAATCTCGAACCTACTTGAGTTTTTCGGGCTCAACTCAAATCCCAGGCTTTTGCACAATTGCTGGGATGCCATTACCCCAAAGAAACAAATACAAAAAATGGCAACAAAGGATAAACTTAAAACAATTTAAAGAAGTATAAAGCACACTCAATAAAATAAAAATTTCAAAGAAAAGCTAAAAAGATGGAGGAATAGAAATTTAAAATGGCTAAAACAAAAACCTCAAATTTTGGGTTCCTTCTGCAACTTTCACTTTATGATTTTGGAAGCACCATATGCACTTGAAACAGCTCGAAATTGAGATTTGAAGCTTTGAGAACTTAAAAATTATAACCCTTTGGAGTTCTTTATCCTTCCTTATTCATAGAGCTTAAATTTGAGCTCAAAATCAACTCCAAACTACTCTAAAATGAATTAGCTATTTGGGTAACAAACACATAATAGTTACCATTCGATTTGGATCCTGAAATGAATGATTCTTACTGAATCCCAATTTTATCGTTCGAGATAAATCCTGGCCATTGGATCAAAGTGGCCTTGAGCTGGGTCATTGGAAACTTACTACAGTGGTTCCGCATAGTCTCGCAAATTTGGCTCAGGTTCGAAGCTCTACATTGTCATTCTACTGTTTACTTGCAGCATTTTGCCTTACTTAACCTAATCTGTTGGATCATTCCTATCCTTCCTCCTTCATTAACCTCAGCCACCTCATCATGCCTACCCTTCCTCCATCTTTGATAATTGGATTGGAATTTAGCCCCATATTACCCAAATTATGTTGCCATTACTCTCTATAAGGATTTTGGTTCATATGTCTCTCGAGCCGATGGTTGGCTCGCCCCTTTCTCGACCTAGAATTGATCACTTGGTCATGTTTTACTTGATTTTACACTGTTATGTTCGACTTTCCCTGTGGGCTGATTTCACGTTATTCTGCTCAGCTTTTCCTACGGCATTGGGGCTATGCTTGCCCTTTCTAAGTCTATCGAACAATTATTATTTTATTTTTTTACATCACTAAAGCCTGGAAGAGCCAACGGTCAGGTCGGGTCAACCCGCTCAATGCTACAGTGAAAAATCTCGGACTAAAGTGCTTTTATATTGTTTCTTGAGAATTTGTGTGCCAAACTTTGGAATATAAGTGTCCAAAATAATTTATATTATGATAAAGTTACAAGTGTCCTAATTGACTATTAAAAGAAATTCATAAAAAATAATTCCTAAATAATTTTAAAAAATAAAATACCAATGTCTATATTTTTCATCAATAATGTTTCGCCCAAAAATCAAAATTCAACAATTATTAATCATATAATATTTTCAAATATTAGTACTACTACTGTGCCACATCATCTCAAATTTTGGACATATCAATTTCAAGAAAAATATATAGAAAGTTAAGTATAAAAATTTTAGTACATTATTTTAATTTTCTTGAATCTTATCATGACTCCAACAGCCTTGAAGATCACTGTTTTAGATATTTAAAGTTCATGGCTTGACTTAATTAAATATTGATAATGCCACTTAATGCAAGTCTATATGAGATATAAACCTTTATACTTGACTCATAAAACACAAGGGTGTAACACCCATATCTTTGACTAATTTTATGCACACTTATAAACCATGATTAGAGTTATCTTATGTGGAAATAAGCATTATCAGACTAAAATTCCCAATTCTTTTTTCATATGTCACTTCAAAAATGTGTGAGTATGCGTGGTATTAAATCTAGCAGTAAATTGAAGAGTTGAAATTTTATGTGCCTATCCAAAACATGTAGATCAAAACCTAATGGTTCAATCACAGTACTTTCATGATACAATGTTTGAAAACTCATCCTTCTTTGCGAACCAAAGATTTAATTCAAATCATTCGATCACATAATTTTCATGATCGGACGGTCTAAATTTCCTCCAACTTTTTAATATGCATAAAATTTAAATTTATTTACTTGATTATGAAACTTTTGTGATCTAATGGTCTAAGTTAAAATCAATCATGTAGCTCACATTTACCTTTATTTGATCATGCATTGTTTTCATTTAGAAGTCAAAAGTAAAATCCATCATGCAGCTATCATTTACCTTGATTCGATCATGTCATTCTTTATTTAATGATCCATATAAAAACCAATCATGCGACACTAATTTATTATGATATATTTTAGATTTTAAAGGTCATAACAATGTCTGATGGATCATAATGACTTCTTTATAAACACTAACACTATTGATCTAGCCAACTCACTATTTTGCATAAAGGACTACATTTGAATAGTTTCTATTCAATTAGTGTCGCTTGACCCATAGCAGCAAATTAGGAGGTTTGGATAATACTTTTTCCTATAGTAATAAGTTTATAATTTGTACATTTTTAACATAAAAATAATGGTGAAAAGTTTATGAATTTTTTTAAGCTAGAAAATTGAAATATTATTTGTAGTGCTCACCATTATTTCCATTCGTTAAAGTCTTTGAGCTCCAACACTGCTTTTTACTTAAATCAAAAAAGCTTATATTCTTTTATTTCTTAATTTAAGCAAATCATAATACATTTATTCTTTGTTAAATATTTTGTAAAACATAAGATTACTATAATCATCAAATTTCATTTGTGTCATTGCAATTTTTCTTCTTGTATTTGTTTAATTTCTTTGAAAGACTATTATTGACCTTTTATTTTAAAATTTATTACTCTTTAATTTTTTTTTGAAATTTTAAGGAAATTTAATTTATTTTATAATAAAGTAGTAATTTGTACAAAATCATTAATACAGATTACTCTTGTTATGTTTATATTTTTTTGAAGTGATTAACATCCTTCGAAATCATTTAAACAAAACTTTCAACACTACAATGTCATACAAACCATTTCTAAAACTTCTCTTTTAAAAAAATTAATACTATTGTATGAGCAGTATATTATTGATAGAGTTTAGTAGTTGAAATACATTAGTGTTATAATGAAGTCCTTTAAATGCAAAAGTTGATATGTGAGAAAGGGGATAAGCATCCTTGATCTTTCAATGTGTTAATTTGTCTTAATGTTGTAGGCTAGTTGGTTACCATTCAATGATTTGCAGTTTCTCATTCAAGTACATGTATGACCCATTCAATATATTTGTTTGAGTAAATGCAATGCATAAAAATATCCATATTGACCATGGTCGATTCCACAAAACATATCCATTCAAATGATATAAGCAAACATAAGAGCACAATGATTTCAATCACTGTATGAATAGAATCATCATAGCAAACACTAATTAAATATTGGTGAAGTGATAAATGATGCTAATAAAGAATTGAACTACCTCAATTGAGACAATTTGCCTAATTGGATAAGTTTGACCAGTGTATTCATGTATTGCCATGCCACATATTTAAATAATAACCATCTTAATTTGAGGTAAAATATCATGTTCTACATTAATGGATTTCATTGTATTAAAAATAAGAAAGTCTAATAGTCAAATGATTTTTCTAATCCTTTGTAATGAGTGACAATATCAAAATGATCTTAACACCAAGTGGATGAATAAAAAACAAACTTGATCTATTAGCATTGAGAATTATGTATAGAGCATGGTAGTCTTGACATGAAATGTTAGGCTAGAATGGTTGAAGAATCATGTTTCACTTATTAAGAAATTGTACATCATCAAAGCACTCTAAATTATTTTTTGAAGCATTATCATAAAAAAATGGCCCAACTCCAACTAAAAAGGTTTTAGACAAATCTAAATCATCCTTGTTTTTTATCATCTAAGCCTATGATAGTATTTCTTTGAAGGAAGTTGTCAAACAATACGATGCTGAACTCCAAAACCATACATTTTAAAATGAATGATCAGTGTCGTCATATTTATTTAAGCTTTTGTGCCCATATTAGTGTCATAAAAAGCCATTAAGAAGGTGTATTGAATTCAAACAAATCACCCAATTATCCAATTGAAATACAAAGTTTGATGTATTGTTTAATAAAACCAATGTACCTAATTGATGCCATTGAAGTAGTCCTTACTTTGGGTTGATTAAGAGCATGAATAGGAGAAAGAATCAAGAAACAACAATGATGAGCTTCTAGAAACATGCCATGTGATTGAGTTAATAAATAGTTCCACATGTTATTGGGTCAAATAATCGACACATTATTAAGAAAGTGGCCGCTTGTTTCTCATTCTTCACCCATCCGATTTCCAATGAGAAAAATAAATTTCATAGGTAGCTTCCTGATTCACAAATTTACCATTGTATTAATAACACAAAAAACATTCTAATGTAATTGTAACACAATTTATGCTCAATTTACTTTAGCAAAAGTAGTCAAAATTGTATGTCTTGCTTTTGTATTTTTGTTAGAACCAAGTCAACTATGACAAAAAAATCTTGAAATGGGTTTGATTGGTATTTTTTTGGAAAAGGAAAAATCATTATCTTTAATATAAGAAGAATAGGTATCATGTATTAGAATTGCAAGATTCTATTGAAATGGGATTCTCTTGAATGAAATGAGCCATGTCAAATATGTTCATTCCATTGGCCCAAAATACACCTGTTTGGCATGAGCTACAAAGCCTTAATAGTATATGGGAATTGAATTGTTTTGAAAAAGTTAAAAAATATGATAAAAATTTGTGGTTTATTTTGCAAGATTTTTCTTCTTGTTTTTCAACCCCAATCACCCAGTGATTTCCATAAGAACAAATCCAAGATGAACTGTATGAACTTATTAAGGAATTACATGAGTTTGATTGTGGAAGGATTCATTGGATGACTTTCTTTATGATCACTCAAAACATATATAGACATCTCTCCTTATCATTTTTAATTAAATATTTTTAAACTTTTTAAAATTTATTATGAATCTAGAATGTCTAAATGAATATGATTGCTAGTAAATTGAACTAATTGGTTTACAACTACATAGCCTTCTTTAATATGTTCTAGAATCGAATCGCTTGACACTGACATTATTTCATTTTGTTCAAAAGGATTAACTTACACCTTGGGATTCAAATTCTTTAGCGAATCATTACAAGGATTGATTTACTATTTGATACTACAATAATGCTCTATAAGCCTAGATTGTCACTTATGTTTAAACCAAATAATACTATCATGACTTATCTTCCGTATTTATTTTAGAACCTTCATAAATTGACAATGCATTGATTGCTTTACCCAATTGTCTCTAATCACACAACCACAACCTACAATGCACTGGTTCCCTCTACTCAATCAAATAGGATATAATTTGAAAAAAGTTAGTCTTGGGGGAGTCCATTGACGCACTTTAATTATTTTGCATTTTCTCCTAGAAAGTAGAGGAAGCAATGAATATTTTACCAATTTAAGATTTATTGAGCTAATCTACATTATTACACTACAATTGAAAATGACATAAATATTATGTTGAACTCTATTTATCATAGAATTTATTGGGATTTTTTGCTATTCTTTAGCTTTAAAGTTTTAACTAGAAGAACTCAAGATGCATAAATAGCTATGGAATTTTTGTGATTACAATTCCACCAATGTAGAAGCAATCGATCAACCATTTCTTGTTGGTTATGTTTATTGCCATGGAACATAGAAAAATGGTTCAATAAGTTTGTGCACCATGGACAATCCATAAAAGTAAGAATTTGAGAGTTCCTATATGCATAGAAAGTCCATTTGTCTTAAAATTAAAAAGTTCAACTTCCACAAATTGTTATCAAAATGTAATAAATTTATAAGAGCCTCTATATTAGTAAAGAAAGCTTGGAAGGTAGATAACCATTCCTCTGAAAGAACTCATTCATTGCACTTTCTACTATATTAATAATATTATTTGAAGGATAGAACGTCATTAGTATATAGAGTGGAATTAGTTAGAGGACATGGCTAACAATCAAAAGCTACCATTTGAGTAATTTCTTCCTCTATCCAGTTATCTTCATGCATGTTTTGTTAATGTAGTTTTGTAAGTGAACAACCTACTTCTGACCATTGAACATGGTGCTTTCAAGTAAAAGGATTGGAGGGTAGTGTCCTTTGAATCTTAAGACCTTATTGTTGTTCTCTTACTTATGTTTCATTTATTTACTTTCAATAGATAAAATATTTTGTATAATAATTTCCAAATGTGATGAGTCATAGAGCTCAATGAAGAATATATTGATATTTTGAATTAATTTTTTTTCACCTATTGATATTAGCACTAACGAATTATCTAAGTAATAAGTTTCCAATAGAAGAGTCGTTGAAAGATTCAAAATTTTCATCTTGATCAATAATGTTCACAAACAATTTGTTAAACCCATCCAATTTAAAAGCACTAGAAAAATCGATCAAAAAAATTATTTTTTATATTTCCCCAATACAAATTAGTTAAATTAGCATCATGTTGCTTTTTAGTGAGTTTAATGATAATAAAGGAATGCTCTTCCCATTTTACTTGGTAGAGACAATAGATATGTGAGAGGTGAAACAATCCACAACATATTTGGCAATTAAATCCTCCTCTAAGACCCAATTCTCACTTGCATCTTTACTTCATTATGTATTAAGCTTAATTTGCCTATTTTTAGCCATTATATGGGGAAAGTTTTGCTTTTATTACCTTCTTTGAGCCACATCGTGCAAGCCTTCAAGCTTTTAATACATCACCATTTTAGTAGACACGAACAACTACTCTTAAGTTTGGTTAATTCAAAAATTTATAATTTTTTATGGCTTTTTAAGGTCTTTTTCTTTCTCCAAAAGAGGCTCTTCTACTTCTTGAATCATCTAGAATATATTAAAAAATTGAGCTTTCTTCACGGTGAGTTTTATGTCTCCACATTTTGTAATCCAGGGCACTTATTCTTAAATGAACAATTAGATGACTCTAGTTCTGAGTAAATGCTGGATAATAATTCTATGCTTTCAATCCATCTGCTATGGAATTTTAATTGTCCTTGAATAGATATAATTGTTGGAGGAAGGATAAAAAAGGCAGTCCAATAGGATCTAGTTCATATGTCAAACCACTATATTGGAATCATTTTGGGTTAATCATGATTCATTAAGGTTCTATCTAGAAGAGTGATATTTAAATTCTTAAACCTTAATAATGACATAAATTCTCCTTACCATCTAAGAGAACAATTAGCCTCCATCATAAATCTTAAATTCCACCAAAGATTTCTTCTATTAATGAAATAGTTCCTAGCATACATAAAAGGGTAACACCTCATTTATGTATCATGCTTTATAACCATGTCAAGGCATTGTTTTTCATTTTCATTATTTGTCCTTGGAAGTCATACAACTAAAACAACCATACTTTGTTAGAGATGTTCTCAAAATAAAAAACCTTTACCTCCATTGAATGATGTCCATTTGTTTGTTACCTTCAAAAGGCTCCAAAAATGAAGTTAACTTAATTTTGTGAAATTTGATCAGGTTGATAAGGCACAAAGCTTTTGTAGAATTATTAACTACCCCATTAATATTCAAAGTTATGATATTATTCATTACAATCTATAATGTTAGTATTTTAAGGAAAAACACATTTTTGCATTCCATTTAGTAGATTTTCATCTTGACATGTGACTAATAGCCACTATAAAGCCATCTTAATTCATCTAAAATAGCTAAGTGCCTTTGTTATTTCCTAGAGATCCTCACTAAAGCTTTTAGGAAATTGAATGTCTGATTGCTACCACCTATCATGCCTCACCTACAAGCTTGTATGTGTGTATGTTTGCTTCTTTATGTGCAGGTGTTTGTGCATATGCATGCAGGCATATGCACATGTGTTTGTGAATGTCTGTGTGTGCACACATGTCTTTGTGTGTGTGTTGGTGTGTTTGTAGGTATATGTGCATGCATGTGTCTACATGTGTGTGCATGTGGGTACATGTGAGCAATTATGTGTGTGTGTGTGTGTGTTTGTACATTTGTGTGTATGTATTTGCATATGTATGTGTGTGCACAAATATGTGTGTATGTGTGTCTCTATGCATGTGTGTGTGTGTGTCAGTGAGTGCACATGTGTATGTGTGTGTGTGCATGCATGTATGTTTACTTGTTTGTTCTTGTATTAGTGCATGTGCATTTGACTATGTTCATGCATATGTTTGTGTGTATGTGTAATTGCATATGCATAAGTGTATGTGTGTTTGTTCTTGCATGTGCTTTTGTGTTTATGCATAAGTGTGTGTGTGTGTGTGCATGTGAATATTTATATGAGTGTAGTCATGTGCATTATTGGGTGCATATGATAGAGCCTATGTGAGTGCATGAGCATGTTTGTGCATGTTCATGCATTTGGGTGCACATGTGTTGTGCCTATGTTTGGTCATGTATTTGTCATTGCATGTCCTTACATGTTGATGTGTGTGCTAGCACATGTATCTATGTGGCTGCACTTGTGCAAGTATGTGTACTTACAAGCATGTTTATGTACATGCATGCCTATTTGTAAATGTTTTTATGCATGCATGTGTGCCTGCGTGAATGCACATATACGTGTGTATACGTCTATGTATGAGCATGTGTATGTATATGTGTGTATGTAAATGTATAGACGCATGCATGTGTGTGTGCGTGTGTTGCATGTGTATGGTTATGTGCATTTGTGTGATATGTATGTGTGTGGCTTGCATGTTTGAGCATGCATGTGCATATGTGATTGTGTTTATTTTTGCACGCCTATGCTTGTGCACATGTGTGTGTGGGTATGTGCATGAATGTGTGTGAGCATACTTGCATGCATGCATGTGTGTGTATGAGTGCATCCATGCTTCTCCGTGTACATGCACATATTTGTATGCTCATGTCTTTGTGTGTACGCATGTGTGTATGTGTGTGTGTGTCTTTGTATATCTATTTTTGTGAGGAAGTGTGTGAGTGTTTGTACATATGCATGCATGTGTTCATGTGCTTGTATTCATGCAAATTGTGTGTGTGTGTTTTTGTTTGCTTGTGCGTAAGTGTGTGTGTATAGTGTGCTTGTGTGCCTATACTTATGTCTGAATGGTTTTGTGTGTGTTTTTATATGCATGTGCATTTGTGTGTCTATATATGTGCATGTTTGTCTACATGTGATTTAAGTTTGTGCATGTATGCGTGTTTATGTGTGTGTGTGTCTGTGTGCAATTACATTCATAGGTGTGTTTGCATTTGCATGTGAGTGGGTGTGTTTGCATCCATGCATAGGTGTGTGTGTGTGTGTTTATGTGTGCATGTGTGTGTGCGCATGTGTGCATGTGTGCATGTATTATAGCGTGTGTGTATGTATGTGTGAGTGGTGTGTGTATGGGTGTGTGTGTGTTGGCACTTTTGTACGTTTATGCGTCCATACGTGTGTGTTCGTGAGCACATATGTGTGCATGTTTGTGTTTGCTCTTTGCATCCATGTCTATACTTGTGTGCCAATGAATGTATCTTTATGGACATATTTGTCCATGTTTGCTCATGTGCATATGTGTGTGCTTGTGTATAGTTTTGTGTGTGTATGTGTTCTTATGTTATTCTTCTATGTGTGTGTTTGCATGTGTTCTTATGTTCATACATGTGCATGTGCTGTAGCACATATGCACCCAAAAATACACGTGCTATAGCACACATACACATACATGCGCATGCACAAACTAGCTTACACAGAAACATATGAATGCACACACACATGCACATTCATGCACACATAGGCACATGCTAGTAAAAACATGGACACACACACACATATGCAAAAGCATATAGACACAGTGTAATCACGCACATGCACATGCACATATGCACACACACATGCACACACACACACGTGCTCGCATGCATTCGCACACATAGACACATGTGTTCATACACACACAAACACACACTAATAGCCATATGCACCCACAACAATGAACACATCCATATACTTGTGTACACACACACACACATTCATATTTATGGGCTTGTGCACTCACATGATTATACACTCATGTACGTAGGTGCACACCTTCATGCATAAACACAAACCTCCACACACTAACACTCAAGCACATAGACATATAAGTAAACCAACACACACACACACACATGCACATGTACTTACACACACCCACTCATACACATACTTATGCACACAACAACACACACACACATGCACAAACATACTTTCACACACACACACATAGAGGAACATAGATACGAACCATCATACACATGCAAACACAAACACAAGCACACATGCACACAAGTGCACACACACACATGCATGCATGCATATACACACTTAGATCCACAAAACACACAAACACAATCACATATGTACAAATCGACATGCACATATGCATGCATATACACAAACATATGCACACATGCCAACACATAGCAACACAATCACCTAGGCACACATGCAAATGAACACAAGCACCCATGCACACATACCACACAAGCACACACTAACATGTACACAAACCTACATACATATGCACACACACGCAAGCATTCACATGCACACAGACATGTACATTGACACACACACGCACACACATACACATAAAGCACATGCACATGCACATGGCAGAGATGGATAAGCACCAATACACATATTCAAACATGCTTGTACACACACAACTAAACACATGCACTTCCACACACATGTCAACATGCACAAATACACACATGCACACATAGACAAACAAACATAATCATGCAAGCACACTAACAAATGCATGGATGCATAGGTAAGCAAACACACACATACACATATAAAAACACTCATAAATGCACACTTACACAAAAACACATATACATGCACACACACACACATGTACACCCATAAATACAAGTTTGCACACACACACACATATGTATGCACACCTACACAAATACATATAGACACACATAGCATACTCACTCACTTACATACACCTGCATGCATGCAAAAATAGACACACAAACATACACACAATGAAGCACACATGCACACATACACACATGTATGCACACACACACACACACACATGGATGGTTACACGTTCATACACCATGCACAAATGCACGTACCCATACATGCAAATCAACAAGAACATATGTGCACATCGATGCACAACACAAGTCCACACAGATGCACAAGTACACATACACACAAATGCACACACATGCACCTGCCTATACCATACACATAAATATGCACACATTAGCACATGCATAGGCACACTAAAATTTATATGCACATGTATAGTCTTATAGACATGCACACACATAGGAATACACACATGCATAAAAACACACACACATATCCACGGACACACACACATGTGCAAATACTGACACACATATACACACCTATGGACACACATATATACATATGCACATTCACACATGCATGCATAGACATAAAAATACACTCACACATGTACACACAAACACACATATATACACTCACACAAATGTGGATACACACATACATAGATGCACACACATGCATAAGCACACACACAAAAACATACACATGCTCATATGCAAGCACACATGCACATACATATGCAAGAACACACAAGCACACGTACACATGCATGCACACACCTATATGCAAACACACACATGCACATACACACTCCTACAGACACGTGTACACATATCCATAGATATGCACATGCGCACACATTCACAAAAAAATAAGATGCACACACACACATACACAAAGGGGGACATGCACTCACACATGCACACACATGTGCACAAACAAGCATATATGGCACACAAACACATGCATACACACAAGCACATACACACATGCATTTCTTCTTTTACTACTACTTTTTCTTCTTTTTTTTCTTCTTCTTCTTCTTATTCCTCCTCCTCTCTTCTCCAAAAATGCACATGAACACACACACACACACACACACACACATAAGTTTATCTGCTCATACACATGCACACACACACACATACCCACATATGTGCACACACATGCATGCACACAACACACACACACATGCAACATGCCTGTAGACATGTGCAAAAGCACATGCACATATACACACAAAAATACACACATGCACATGCACACACACAAACAAACACAAACACACACACACAATGCACTCACACATGCATAAGTACACTCATGTGCAAACACAAGAGTGCACTTGTATACACACATATGCACACATACACACACATACATACATAAGCACATGCACACAAACATACATACGCACATAGACACTCGCACACATAGATGTATGCACATAATTACATAGGTGCACACACATGCAAAGATAAGCACACACACATGCACACTAATGTACATAAATGCATGCACACATACACACCCACAACATGGTCCACACACACACACAAACACACACAACACACATGCAAGAACACTCGTGCAAGCACAAACACACGTACAGACAAACATACACATGCATGCACCCACACACATAGAGATGCACACACACACACCTGAATAAACTCAGATGCACATGATCATAGACTTAGATATGCACACATACACACACACATACATCTATGCATGCATGCACACACATGCAAAGATAGTGCATGCAAACACATGAAAACACATGCACATGTGCATGCACCACATACACACATGTGTGTGTATACACAAGCACACACACACCTACACACTCAAAAACACATGCACTAATGCACTCACTCACACATACATGGCATGCCTACACTCATGCACACATACATGCATGCAAGGAGACACACACAGAAACACCAACATAGACACCCTCACACACTTGCCCACACACAAGCATTGATCCATGCCGATAAACACATCAACCTGCTTACACATGCACACATAGTAACATTCTTTAGCATGCACACATGACATAAACATGACAACAAACACACATGCATATGCACAGCTACACATATACTTACACCCCCACCCCATACATAGACACACAAAAGTATGCACACATGCTCATATGTATTACTATGTACAAAAATAAATACAAGCACACATACAAACACACATAAGCATACACACAAATGCACATGCACACACACATAGGCTCACACACTCACACAATAACACACCCACTCCAATAAATATGTCTATAAATATGTATAGCACAAACACTTGCACACTCATATGTGCATGCACATGCACAAATACAAAAACATGCTCACATACACACATGCATTTGCACAAAAACATGCATACACGCACAAACACAAACACTTTTCCAAATGTATGCACATCTATACCCTTGCACATGCATTCATGTGGAGACATACATAACAAACATAGCATAGTCAGCACTCACACACTTGGACACACCAGCATGTGCACACATACACACACAAGGGACACACATATTCACACACACACATGTTCACACACACACACATGTTCAAACATGCACACAAAATTACACACCATATACTTACCTACACACATGCACATAAATGCTTGAACATAAGCACAACATGTATGCATGAATGCACCAACAAATACATACATATAGGAACACATGTACACACATGTACAAACACATGTATAGATGCACACTTATACACACACACACACACAAAGTTTCACATGCATGCATACACACCCACACACGTGCATGCACAAGAAAATGCATTCACATAAGCATAGGCCAACACACACACACATAGGCAAGCACCCACATGATTATAATTGAATGCACTAACACACCACATGTGCACTCATGTACACACATATTGAGGCACACATTCATTAAGGAACACACATACACACACACACAAGCATGCATGCACATTCATGCAAGCACACACACACCCACTCACAAACAAGCACACACACATAAACATACACATAAGCACATACACTTTAGCACATGCACACAAAAGGCATACACACAAAACATCCACATGCACATATGCATAAATGAACAAATATAAACATGTGCATTTATACACACATATAAAAACACGTACAGACACACAATGCATAAAAGGCACACGCATAAACACGCACACATATACACACACGTGTGTGCATGCAGATGCATATGTGCATTTACACACACAAATACGAACACACATATGTGCACACATGAACATTTACATGCAAATAGATGCACATATAGATACACACACATGCACACTCACACAAATTCATATGTACTCACATACACATGCACACATGCATACACATGTGCACACACATGCACACACATACATATGCATTCACATATGCACACATACACACCAACAAAAACCCTCATAGATTTGTGCAATGCACAGTCACGTATGTGCATGCAACTACAAACCCATGCACGCTATCACACACACACAAATACACATGTACGTAGGACCACAGAATAAAACACATGTACATACATGCACTACACAACTATACATACACACATGCACACAAATACATGTACACACACACACACACCCACACACAGGAACATGTACATGCACACACACGATCACACAAACATAAGCACACATGCACATGTGAAAACACACACAAATAAGTGTTGTATCTTGATCATCATCACGATCCATTTAGCTTTTAGAACTAATGATTCAGACAATATCTTATTGTGATTAGGTCTAGACCCTTCAATGGTTATTCTGATTGGATAGTTTAGAATCAGACATAATTGCATTTCATTTTTTGCTTTCATCTCTTATAATGGCAAGCTTTCAAAACAGCTAATTCTAGCCATTAGAAGAGTCATTTTGGAAAATTTGCATTTTGAAAACAAATAGAAACCATTTACTATTTATTATTTCTTCTAAATTATTATTTCTTTTACTCTTTTCTATAATCATTATGCAACATCCTAGTAACATCTATATCATTAATTTGTTTGTCACTTCTATTAAAAAGATTTGAAGTTGTAGAAATTTTTGTAAAGCTTTTATTTTTTTATGTAACCAATTTTTGTGGATTTTTGTTTCTCAATGGACCATCAGCTTGTAATTAGTTTACCCTTACCAACCTTAGCAAAAAAGAGTGGTTTGTATAAGCTAATCGATGATTGGGAGTGGATGTTAGCATGGGTTTTAGTTGAACCACCTAAGAAATCTTAAGTGTATTTATTTTATTATTGAGCAAGTTTCATTTCATTAAAAATCTTCTTAAAAAAATTATTTTTAAGCATAAAATGCTTATTAATTAAAATATTTTCTGAAATTAAAAATTTGTTAAAAATAATTGACCTCACACTTGTAAGTTTTACCTCAAACAATTCAAATTAAGGGTTTTAAAGTCAGGATTTCATCAAAAGAAAGAAATTTCTAAGCTAAGATCTTAATGGCTCTTCCTTGCATTGAGGATAATATAATCTTATCTGAAAGGGCTTTGCCACATCCACCACATTTGTACAAAGGTGAGTTTTATTGTTACTAGAAATATTATATGCAATTTTTTTACAATCTATTGATTTGGAACTTTACAATATTATTAAAAATATATTTGAGTTTCCAACTAAGACTATTAATAGAGAAAAAGTGAGAAAACATTAGGTGAACTCACTCTTAAGAGGAAACATAAAGGTCAACAAAATTCTTTAGCTATGAATATTTTATAGTGTGACACATGAGATTTGGTCTAACCTTGAAGTTACCTACGATGGAACTTCTCAAGTTAAGGAGAGCTAAACAACTTGCTTATTCATGAGTATGAATTATTTTGGATAAATCTAGATGAGAGTATTAAGATTATGTTTATAAGATCCATAAATATTATTAGTGGTTTACCTAAACTTTGCAAGAAGTTCTCTATTAGTGAATATGTAAGGAAGATACTTCGAGTTCTTCATCACCAAAATGATCTTTTAGAGACAACATTTAAAATAATATAAAATATTTTTGGGATGTCATTAGATGAGTTAATTTCTAGGCTCTTAACAAATGATTGAGTTTGCTATAAGGGATGAAGAACTTGTGGCTAAAAGAGAGGAAAAAAAGAAGAAATAATAGCCTTTGCAGTTGATTCTTCTATAGACTCAGATTTGTCCATCTCAAGCGAGGTTGTTCATATTTCAACAGCTTTATCTAGTTTATATAATAATAGAAATGCATGTAAATGATTTGCAAATAATATGAAAAAAAAGGGAAGGATGGTTTCTCATGAAAACATAATTTAATATGAATGCAAATTACCTGGGCATACAGAGGCCATTTACCCCACTACAAGGATAAAGTTGAGAAGTTTCAAAAATAAAACAAGAAGGAGAAATCTATGAAGATATCATGAGATTATTTAGTTAGTTATTCTTTATGAAGAATAGTATATTAATGCTTACACAAAGTACAAAAAATTAGCTTTTAAATTTTTAAAATTGAAAGTAGAATACATAAATTATTTAGGCTTGTGTGAACATTTAAATGAGAACAATTACTAATTATTTGCATAATATCAAGAATAAGAGAGATGAAAGTGTCTCCAGTATTATAAAAAATACATGCTTTATTAGATAATTAAATGACTTAAAAATTTTACATGCTTATTATAGGACTTTTTTTCCTCCAATTGTAGTCTGTTATTTTCACATAAGAGTTGGACAAATATCTCTCTATTATAAATTTAGAAACATTGTTTATCGTAAACCATCTAGATTTCTATTGATTAAAAAAAATTTAATTAATGATCAAGTTAAGACATATGAATCCAAAAGGCTTAAGTGCTAAAAACAAATGTCTGATTTTTTTGTAGGCATGCCTTCTTTCAATTATTTGGGGAGGTATGTGATACCTGAATAGTGTATGCTCAAGACACATGACTAGAGATGCATCTTTATCAATCCACTTGAAGTCTTATGATGGTGGTGAAGCAGTTCTTGAAGATTGTTGACAGCTCCAAGAAAAAACTGATTGGAATTGCAACTATAGGTAACTAACGTACCTTTATAATGAAGGTCCTCCTTGTACAAGATTTGAAGTATAATATTCATAGAATTAGACAATTATTTGATTAAAAGTTTAATATTTTATTTTATAAAATTGAATGCATTATTAATAAAAAGAAGTGTTTTACTTATAATTAGATGTAAAAAAAGATAACACACACATTTCATTTTTAAACATGATGAAGTTGGTGGTTTAGAATGTTATATGACATGATAATAGTTCTACTTTATAACATAAAAGATTCTATCACTTGGTAAAGTCTTCTTTGGAAAAGCTAGATTAATAGCCAAAGTTTATTGTCAAGTTGAAGAAGTAGATGTTAATCAGGCATATGCTTCTATAGCTAGACTTGAGACAATTAAGATTTTACTTATGTTGCCATAAAAGATTTAGATTATACCAAATAGATGTTAAAAGTATATTTTTAAATAAATATATAAATGAAGAAGTTTTTGTTGAAGAATCCCCAAAATTTGAGATACATGATAAGATAAATCATGTATACAAACTTAAGAAGGAATTTTGTGGTTTAAAGCAATCTGCAAGAGCTTGATACAAAAAATTGTTCATTTTTCTAATGTCAAATAGTTTTTCTAGAGACAAGATGATCATTACTTTATTTATTAAAAAGTTAGATAAAGGTCAATTAATATGTCTAGTTTATGTGAATAACATAATTATTTTAGCTTCTAATAAAGTGTTGTGAATGAGGTTTGCTAATTTTATGAAAAATAAATTCGAAATGAGCATGATGGGATAGTTAACCTTCTTTCTAGGACTTTAAGTCAAGCAAACAAGTGAAGAAACTTTTATTTCTCAAACCATGTATTTGATGGAGTTACTAAAGAGGTTTTGTTATGAGAACATGAAGGAAAGGAAGACTCTTTTTAATATAAGCACTATGATAGATGAAGATGGAGTTGAAAAGACTATTGACACAAAATCATTTTAAAAAATGATTAGAAGGCCTAATATTGTATTTAGTGTAGGTTTGTTTTCAAGATTTTAGTCTAATCCTAATGAATCACACCTACAAGAAATCAAGAATATATTTAAATTTCATATAGGAACTAAGGCTCTAAACTAATTTTACCCTAGATGTGAGGCTAGATTTGATATACTACATAGATGTTTATTTTGTTAGTAGCAAGACTGATACAAAGATTACCTTCAATTTGTATAATTGACTGATGATTTATTAATTTCTTGGGTTAATTAAAAAAATTATGTGGTACTATCGATTAGTAAGTTTGACTACATTATTATAGGTAATTCTGTTACTCAAGTTCTATAGATCAAACAGCTTCTAGATTATGGCTTAGAATTTACACAAATTTTAAACTTTTGTGATTATTCAAGTGTAATTTGTTAATCTAAAGATCCCATTTAGCACTTAAGAATGAAATACCTTAAGATAAGGTATCACTTTATTAGAGAACATGTGTAAAGAAAGAGATTTAATAGTCATTTGTTCCATCTTCTATCTAATTAGTTCATGTTTTTATTAAGCCATTCTCTACTTAATTCTTTCGTAGATTCTAACCCCTTAGAATGATTATAAAAATGAGACAACTTAGTACTAAAATTCAATGGGAGTGCAACCTAAAATTTAGGGATAATAGAGGCTATCAAATAAGGTGAGGTAGAATATTGAATATTATATTACTTAGTTTATTTGTTAATATGACTTTGTTTTTATTTTTATAAATCCAATTTTAATATTAATTTTATAATCTTTTAAGGGTGTTTACTATATCCTTTGTTGTGATGATCACAAAATCAAGCTAAATTTTATTAATACCACATTGAGCTTAATGCTATTTTAGTTAAATGCTAAGATATATTGTGGTAATTAAATCTTATGGTATATTTCATAAACACTCAAGAGAAGTCCAAATTTGAGAGTATCAAATTTTAGTGTGGTTGTGGGAGCTATGGGTTCTTTCAATTATTATTTCTTCTACTCTCTTCTACAATGTTTATACATTATCTTTGTAACATCTTTGTCATTAATTAGTTTGTAGCACTCTTGTTTGAAAGATCTAAAAGAGTAGAAATTTCATATGCAACAATTTTTTATAAAGTTTTTTATTTTTTTGTATTGCCAATTTTTGTATAATTTAGTGTCTTATTGGAGCATTGGTTTGTAATTTGTTTACCCCAACAGACCTCAATAAAAAGAAGTGGTCAGTGGAAGCTTGATTGATGATTGGTTGTAGATCTAAGCATGGATTTTTGCTAAACTATTGAAAAATAAATGTTTACTTTTAAGAATAAAATTTTTTCTTTAATTAAAAAATTTTTGAAATTTAAAAAAAAATTCATAAATGTATAACTCATCCCTCCTCTCTTGTACATTTGTCTCACACAATTCACATCACATGTTGGTGTGTATCTGTGTGTGTGTGCATCTGTGCATGTGTTTGTGTGTGTATGTGTGTATATGTTTGTGTCCATGATCACACATGTGTGGACTTTTATGTGTTTATGTGTGTGTGTGTGCATGTGGTTGTGTATGTGTGTGTGCATCTTTTCATGTGTGGGTGTGCATGTGTGTGTGTGCATTTGTGTATGCATCTGTTTATGCATGTGTTTGTTTGTATTTGTGTGTGTGTGCATGTGTTTCTATGTGAATGCATGCATGTGTGTATGTGTGAGATCACACATGTGTGTACATGCAAGTTTGTGTGTGTGTGTGTGTATATGTCTATGTGTGTGAAAATGTATGTGCATGTGAGTGTATGTAGGTGTGCTTATGCATGTCTTTGTTTGTGTCTTTGTGCAAGTGAATGTATGCGTGTGTACATCTATGTGCGCATCTGTGTGCCTCTGTGTCTGTATGAACATGCATTTGTGTTTACACAAGTCTATGCATGTGTGTGTGCATCTCTGTGTGCTAATTCATGTACACATATGTGTGTGCATGTATGCGTGTTTGTATGTTTGTTTTTATGTATGTTTGTACATATGCATGTGTATGTTTGTGCATGTGTATTCATGTTCATGTGTGTGTATGTACATGTGTCTGTATGTGTGAGTTTTGAGCATGTGGGTGCATGTGAGTGTGCTTGTGTGTATAGCTATGTGATTGTGTATGAGCATATGTGTGTGCACAAACGCACATGTAAATGCATGGGTGTGCGCATGTGTGTGAGTGCATGCATGCAAGTGTTTGTACGTAGATGTGTAATTGTGTGTGCTATGTGTGTCCATGTGTGTGTGTGTGTGTGTGTGTGTTTGTGCTTGTGTGGGTGTGTTTCTGTGTGTGTATGCATAGGTGTGTACATATTTGTGTGTGTGCATGTGCATATGTGTATGTGTGTGGGTGTGAGTACAAGTCTATGAGTTTGTATATGCATGCATGTGTGCATATGTGTGCAAGTTTTTGCACTAGTGTTTGCATGTGGTTGTGTGTCTATGAGGGTCCAGTTTCATGTGTATCTGTGTGTGTCCAATTGTGTGTACGTGCATGTGTTTCTCCATCTATGGCATTTGTGTGCATGTGTGTGATCATGAGTGTGTGTATATGTGAATTTGTATTTGTGTTTGTGCTTGCGTGCAAGCTTACGTGCATGTTTGTGCATGTGGGTGTGTGTTTTTCTCTGTGGGTGCCTATATTTTTTCAATTGATTATGTTAATTGGGTGCATGTTTATGTGATTACATGGATTTGTGTGTGTGCATGTTTGTTTGCTTGTGCATGTATGGATGTGGGTGTATGCGTGTCTGTAGGTGTGTCTACACTTCTATGAGCTATGCTTATGCATGTGAGTCTGTGTCCTTGTGTGTACATGTAAGTTGGTTCATATGCATGTCAGCATGTAAGTATGCATATGCATGGGTGTGTGTGTGTGTGTGAGCATGAGTCTCTATGTGTTTGTGTATGTGTGTGCATATGAATGTGTGAATGTGTGTGTAAGTGTGCATTTGTGCTTGGGTACATGTGTACGTATTCAAGTGTGTGTGCATGTGTGTCTATTTTTTGTCTGTGTCTATGGGAATGTGTGTATGCATATATGTGAGTGCGTTGTGTGTACATGTATGTGTTCATATTGGATGTGTGCTTATGTGTTTAAGCAAGTGTGTGTGCCTACCTATGTATTTATGCTTGTTCATAGTTGCAAGTGTGCTACGTGTGCATAAGAATATGCATGCATGTTGCTATGTGTGTGTGTGTGCGAGCATGTACATGTGTGTAGGTGCACGTGTGTGTGACTATGTGTGGTTGTGCATGTGCATGTGTATATGTCTATGTATAAGGGTGTGTGTCAACATGCATGTGCACATGTACATGCATGTGTCTTTGTGTGTTTGTATGTGTGTGTTTGTGTCTGTGCATGTGTATGTGTGTTTGTGCATTTGTGCATGTGCTTGTGTGTGTGAGCGTGCATGTATATGTTTGTGTAAGTGTGTCTATTAGTGGCATGGGTGTGTGTATATGTGCACACGAGCATGTGTGTGCATTTTTGTGTGCAAGCTTGCACTTGGGAGCATGCATGCATGTGGGTGTATGTCTGTCTATGTGCGCCAGTGTTCATATGAATGTGTGCTCGTGTGTGCATGTGTGTGTGCATGTTTGTGTTCATGTGTGCATGCATATGTGAATGTAAGTGTGCATGTGCATTTGTAAGACTATGGGTGCATATGGGTATGCTTGTTTGTGTGAACGTGAGTGTGCACATGTATCTGCTTATGCAAGTGCTTGTGAATGTGAGTGTGTATTTGGATATCCTTGTTTGTGTGCATGCACCCACATGTGAGTGAGTGAGTGTGTGTACATGTATTTGCACTTGCATGTGCAAATGTGCATGTATAAGTGTGTGTGTACATGTGTGCACGTGTGTTCTTGTGTGTGTGTATTTAAGTGCATGCATGTGTGCATGTCATATGTGTGTGCAAGAATGCACACATATGTGTGTATATGTGAGTGTTTGTAGGTGTGTATGCATGTGGATATGTTTGAGTGCGTGGGTGTGCATGTGTTTGTGTGTATGTATGCATGCTTAAGTGTCTTTCCATGTTTGTGTGTTGTGTGTGCTGTGAGAGTTATGTGTGCCTTTGTTTGCCTGTATGCATGTATGTGTATGCATGCGTGTGAGTGTGTGTGTGTGTGTATGTGTATGTGTATGTGCATGTGTGTTACTATTTGTGCATGCACGTGTGTATGTGTTTTTATGTGCATGTATTCTTATACATGAGTGTGTCAAACTGTGTATGTGTGTGTATGTGTTCTCGTGTGTGTAGATGGGTTTTTGCATGCACATATGTGCATGTGGGTGAATGTCAGTGTGTTTTGGTACACAAGTCTTTGCCAATGCAGATGATTTGTGCTAGTTTGTCCATGCCTGTGTGACTTTGTCTATGTTTTATGTATGTGGAAGGAGCATCTTTGCTTGTGAGTGCGAATGGGTGAGTACATGTTTGCTTATGTGTGTCTTTTTGTGTGTATGTGTGTGTGGGTGGTTGTGTGAGCATGTGTAAGCTCGTATGTGTGTATGTGTATGTGCACATGTGCATAAGTGTGTGTGTGTGTGTGTGTGTGCATTTGTGTGGGTGTGTGTGAGTATTTGTGCATGAGCATATGTGTCTATGTTAGTGTGAATATGTGTGTATTTGTAAGTGTGTGCTTATGTTTTTGATTGCATGTACGTGTTTGTGTATGTTTGTGTCTGTTTTGTTGTATGTGTGTGTGTGTGCTTGTGCATTTGTGTAGGCACATGTGTGTTTGTATTCACATGCATGTGTGAGTGCATCTGTATGTGTGTGTGTGTGTGTGTTTTTGTTCATGTGTGTGTAGGTTTACATGTGTGTACCCATACAAGTGTGTGATTGTGTTCATGTGTGTGTGCTTGTGCAAGTGTAAGTATGTGTGTGTATATGAATGTTTGTGTGTGCATAGGTGTGTGTACCTGAGAACATGCATGTGTTTGAGTGCATGTGCATGTGCACATATGTATGTGTGGGTGCATGTTTGTATGTTTTTGTTTGTGCATGTGTGTGTGTTTGTGTGTGAATGTGCATGTGTGCATGTGTGTGCAAGTGAGCAAATGTGTGTGCATGGATGCATGTGTGTGTTTATGTGTATGTGCAAGTGCAAGTGTGTGATTATGCATATGTGCTACGTGTGTACACACATGTATCTGCATTCATATGTGCATGCATGTTTGTTCTTGTGCATGTGTTTGTGATTGTGTTTGCTTACGTGCGTGTGTGCTTGTGTGTCTGCATGCATGTGTGTGTATGTGCTTGTGGATGTGCATGCAAGTGTGTGCATATGTGTGCACATGTTTGTCTATGTGTGTTGGCATGTGCTTGTGTGTGTTTGTTTGTGTGTGTTTGTGTGTGTGTGCATATATGAGTTTCTGTGCATGTGACTATGTATTTTTGCATGTGTGCACATAGGTCAATATGTGGGTCTATGCATTTGTGTATGCTTGTAAATGTGCATGTGTATGTGCGCATGTCTATGTACATAGATATGATTATGGAGCAAATTTTTTTGTGTGTGTGTATGTGCGTGTTTTCTCATGTGTGTGTACTTGTGTGTTCATGTGTGTATGAGAGAGAGAGTGTGTACTTTTGTGTGTGCATGTTTGTTTGCATGTGTGTGCAAGTTTTGAGTGTTTGTATGCATATGTGTGTGTTCGTGTATGCATGAGCATGTTCATGTGTGTGCATGTGTTTATGTCTATGCATTTGTGTGTGCATGTAATGTGTGCATCTTGGTGTTTATGTTCATGTGTGTTGGTGCATCTACATGCATGTGGGTATGCATCAAAGTTTGTGCATTTGTGTGTGTGTCTTTGTGTATATGTGTTTGTGTTTGTGCATGTGCATATGTATATGTGCTTGTGTGTGGGTGTATGTGCTTGTGTGTGCGTGTGTATGTGTCTGTGGCCATGTGTGTGTATGTATTTTTATGTGCATGAATGTGCATGCGTGTGTATGTGTTTGTGTGTGCTTGTGTGTGCATGTGCATGTGTGTGTCTATGTGTGTTTATATGACTATATGTGTGCATGTCTACAAGCCTATGTATGTACATGTGCATGTGTCTGTGCATGAATGTGCATGTTCTTGAGCATGCACATGTGTGCTCTCAAGTGTGCATCTGTGCTTATGTGTGGTGTGTTTGTGTGTGTACATTTGTTTGTGTGTGCATGTGTACCCATGTATGTGTGTGTAATTGTGCATATGTGTGTGTGTGCACTTATGTGCACGTGTTTTCTTGTGAGTGTTCGAGTGTAGGTGCATGTGAGTGAGCAAGCATGTGTTCATGTGCATGTGTGTGTGTGGCTAGGTGTTTATGGGTGCATGTTTGTGTCTGTGTGCAATTATGAGCACAGGTGTGTGTGCACGTGTGTACCTATATGTATGTTTGGGTGCATATGCATGTGTGTGTATTCATTTACAAGTGTTCATGTGTGTATGTTTGTGTGTGTGTACATGTGATTGTGTGCAAGTGTGTATGCATTTGTGTTTGTATGATGTGTGTGCACTTGTCCATGTTTATGGGTGTATAAGTGTGTCTGTGTGTATGGGTATGGGTATATTTTTATGCATGTGTATGCATGTACATGTATGTGTGTGTGTGTTCTTGCGATTATGCATGTATGTGTGTTTGCGTGAACATGTTCATGTGCATTTGTATGCTTGTGCGTGTGTATGTGTACATCTATGTGCATGTATGTTCTTGTGTGTGTGCTAGTGCGGGTGCATATGAAGGTGCAAGCATGCATGTGTGTGTTTGTGTGCTTGCGTCTTTGTGTGCATTTGCAAGTGCAAGTTTGTGTATGCATGTGCACATATATGTATGATTTGGGTGCATGTGCACATGTCTTTATGTACATGTGTGCACTTACAGGAGTATGCATTTGTGTGTGTTGTGTGTGTTTCTGTGCATGTGTTCATCTGTATGTTTTTAGGTGTGGGTATGTGTTTATGCATGTGCAACCATGTGTGTTCACGTATGTGTATATTCATGTGCATGTGTGTATGTGTGTGTGTCTATGTGTGTGTGTACCTATGATTGTGCATATGTGTGTCTACATGCAATAATGCATGTGGATGCCTATGTGCAGCCATTGCTATGTGACTACACAATGCATAAGTATCCGTGTGTGTCTCTGCTTGCTTGTGTGTGTGTACATGTGTGTATGTATGTGTGAGTGCACATGTTTGTGGTTGTGTGTGTACATACATTTGTGTGCATGTAGGTGCATGTATGTAGGTGTGGTTATATGTTTGTTTTTATGTGCAAATGCTTTTATGCATGTATATCCATGTACATGTTTTTCTATATGTGTTTTATGTGTGTCTATGCATATGCCTATGTGTACATGTGTATGTGTGTGTTTGTATGTTCCATTATGTGCGTATGTGTGTATCTGTGCTTGTGTGTGTGTAAGTGCATACATATGAGCAAGTGTGTGTGAGTGAGTGATAGTTTTTAGGTGTTTGTGTGTGTGGGTGTGCCTATGCTTGTGTGTGCTTGCATGTGTACATGAGAATTGGTGAGCAAGTGGATTCATGCTCTTATGTGTGAGTATGTGTGCATATGCATGTGCTTGCATGTTTGAGTGCATTTGTGTGCATGTGTGTGTATGTGTGTGCATCCGTCTGTGCATGTATGCATGCATATGTGGGTAGGTGTGTGTGTTTGTCCATGTGTGTGTGCAAGTGCATATGCATGTTTGTGCATCCATGTGTGAATGCACGTAGATGCATATGCATGTGTGTGTGTGTTTGTGTGCATATCTATGTTCATGTGTTAGTACATGTGTGTGTGTAAGTGTGTGTGCACTTGCATGTGCATGTATGTATGTGCATGTGTGTGTGAATGTGCATGTGGATGAAGTGTGTGTGTGTGTGTGTGTACTGGTATGTATGAGTGCATGCGTGCGTGTATGTGTGTGTACAGGCATATGGATATCTATGTGCATGTGTGTGCAAATGTGTGTGCATGCTTACAAGCCTTTATGTATGTGTGTATGCCTATACATGTGAGTGTGCATGTATATTTTTTGTTGATGCAAGAACATTTTATTCTTATACATGTATATGTGTGTGTACATGTGGATGTCCTAACTGTTTGTGCATGCATGCATCTTTGTGTGTCTGAATGTGTACATGTCAGTGTCTATACATAGGCATCTATCTCTACCTGTGCATGGGTGTGTGTGTGTGTGTGTGTGTGCATGCATTCATCTATGGTGTGTGACTGTGTGCATGTATGTGTGCATATTTGAGTGCACGTGTGTGAGTGTGTGTATATAGGTGTGTGTATTTGTGTGTGTTCCTATGTACATGTTTGTGTGCATGTGTGTGCAAGTCTATGAGCTTGTGTGAGTGTGTTCCTATGTATATAGGTGTGCTTGCATATGCATGAGCATATGCATTTGTATTAATGCCTATGCATGTGCATTTGTGTTCACATTAATGTGTGTCTATACTTGGTTTCTTATATGTGTGTGTGTACTTGTGCATTAGCATGCATGCTTATATTTGTGTGCGCATCTTTGCATATGTGTTCGTGTGTTTACATATGCATATGTGTGCATGTGAGTCTATGTGTTTTGTTGTTGGGTGTGTGTGTGTGTGTGTGCTTATGTATGGACATGTGTGTGTGTCTGTGTTGGGCATATGTGTGTGCACGCATATGGGTATGTGTGTGTGCATGCATGTTTGCATTTGTGTTCATGTGTGTTTGTGTGCGTCTGTGTATGCACATGTGTGTCAAAGTGTGGATGTGTGTATGTGTGCGTGTGTGTTTGTGTGTCCATGTGGGTGTGTGGGTAGTTGTGGGTGTGTGAGTGTGTGTGTGTGTGTGTGTCTGTGTGCATGTGTATGCATCTACAATTGTGCATGTATATGTCTGTCAGCATATATGTGTGCAAGTCTGTAAGTCTATGTTTGTATTTGTGTGCCTGTGCATATGTGTGTGCAACAATGTGCTTGTACTTGTGCATGCATGTGTATCTTTTTGTGTGTGCATGATCGTGTGCATGTGTGTATGTGTGTGTGGATATGTGTGTGTGTGTCTGTATTTATTCACATTGGTTAGTTAGTGTATGCATGCATGCGTATGTGAAAGTGTGTATATGCAAGTATGCATCTGTGTGCACACATATACTTGTGTGTGTGCGAGTATAGGTGCATGCATGTGTGCTTTTCATGCGAGTGTACAAGCATGTACATGCATATATATGTGGGTGGGTGGGTCTGTGTGCGTGCATGTGTGCACATTTGTGCGTATGAGTGTGAGTGTAAGTGTTTGCATGTGCATGGGTGTATGTATTTATGTGTGTGTATGTCGTGTTCATATGTCTACATCCATGTGCATGTATGCACATTTGCGTGTGTGTGTGGGTATATGCATGTGGATGTGTGTGTGTGTGTCTATGTTTGTGGGTATACCTCTATTTGTGCATGCGTGTGCATGTTTTCATGTGAGCATACAATGTGTGTGTGTGTGTATACATACATGTATGTGTGTAAGCTTGCATGTGTGTGTTGGTGTGCATGTGTGTGCTTGTGTGTGTGTGTGTATTTGTGTGTAGTTGTGTGTGTTCATGCATTTGTGTGCAGGTAGGTGTGTGTAAGAGTGTGTAGGTGTGCATTTATTTGCATGTACATGTGCTGCCATGCACTTCTGTCCATGCACATGTGTTTGTGCATGTGTTTTATGTGTGTGCATGTGTGTGTGCATGGGCTTGTGTATGCATGTCTGTGTGTGTGTGTGTGCATATGGGTGCATGGTTCACATATATGTCTATGTGTGTGTGTGCTTGTGTTTGTCTAAGGGAGCATACAAATGTACGAGTGTGTTTGCGTGAGTGAGTGGCTACGTGTGTGTGGGTGTACTTATGCATGTGTATGAGTGTATGTGTGCTTGTATGATTTGCTTATATGGATGTGTGTGAGTGAGCATGTATATGCTTGTTCTTGTATGTGAGTGTTTATGCTTGCATGTTCACGTGTGTGTTTAGGAGTATTTGTGTGCATGTTTGTCTATGTGTGTGTATGTATATGAGTGTTTGTGCATCTACATGTGTGTGTGTATGTGCGGGGGTGTATGTGAGTATGTCAGTTCGAGTGCACATGTCTATTTGTGCAGACATGCATGCATTTGCACAGATGTATGTGCATGCATGTGTGTGCATGTCTGTGATTATGCACATATATGTGTGCACATGTTATTCTATGTGTCTATGCATGTCAGTGTGTGTGTGTATGTGCTTGTGTATGTGTGTTATGTGTGTGTGCACTTTGTGTGGGTGCATTAGTTGGTTTGCATGTGTTTTCATGTGTGTGTACTTGCATGTGCATGTCAGTATGCACGTGTTTGTGCAAGTGTAGATTTATGTGGGTGAGCCTTTTGTATATTTGTGTGTTCCTATACATATGAGTGTGCATTTTTGTGCATGAGCATATGTGTTCATTTTGATGTGCACGTTTGCATGGATGCATGCATGGACGTGTGCATGAGCAGGTGCATGTGCATGCATGCTTGTGTCTGCAAGTGTGCATGTGTTTATAAGTGAGTGTATGCATATGGTGTCAATGCATGTGTGTTTATTTGTGCCTATGCATAGGCATGTGTTTGTGTTGGTTTATTTATACATGTTTGGTCTGTGAGTGTCTCCATGTGTGTGCACATTTGTATTCATGTATGCAGTTCTACCAATTTTTGTGTGTATATATGTGTACATGTGTGTGTGCAAGTCATTGAGCTTATGTGTGCATGTGTTCCTATACATATGTGTATGGGAACGTATCATTGTGCATGTCTGTGCTTAGATGCTTGTGTGTGTGTGCATATATGCATGTGCAAGCATGTGTATGTGCATGTGTGGTTTTTTGTGTGTGTGAGTTCTCATGTGTGTGTCTATGCATGGATATGTGTGTGTGGTTGTGCATGAGCATGTGTTTATTAGTGCATATGTGTGCATGCATACTGTGTTTTCATACATGTGTGTGTGTTTATGTGCATGCATGTGTTGTGTGTGTGTGTGTGTCTATGGATACATACGTATAATGCATATGTGCAAGCAAGTGTGCATGCATGTGTGTGTGTACGTAAATTTTGGTAGGTGGGTGTGTGCATGTGCAGCACATGTATCTATGTGTGCATATACATGTGTGTTTATTTGTGTACATGTGCACACATGTGTGTGTGCTTGTATGTGTTTTATGGGTGTGTGCATGTGTTTGTGTATAATGTGTGCGTATGTTTGTCTATGTGTGCTTGTAGGAATGTGTGTGTGTGTGCATGTGTATACATGTAAATGAGTCAAAGTGTGGTTGCATTTGTATGTGTGTTTGTGCATATGTATGTGTGATCATGAATGCTTCCTTATGTTTATGCATGTGTGATTGTGTGCATGCAAGTGTGTTTGTGTTTATGCAAGTACATATGTATGTGTGGTTGTACTGTGCATGCATGTACATGTGTTTTGTATTATGATTTACATGCATGTGATTGTGTGCATGTGAGTGTGTGTGTGTGTGAACGTGCTTATGGGTGTCTATGTTTGTGTGTGTGCATGCGTACATGAATGTAAGTGTGTGAACATGTAAATAAGCATATGTTCGCATGTAAAGGT
Source organism: Vanilla planifolia (assembly GCA_023846275.1). Taxonomy (NCBI): domain Eukaryota; kingdom Viridiplantae; phylum Streptophyta; class Magnoliopsida; order Asparagales; family Orchidaceae; genus Vanilla; species Vanilla planifolia. Next base: position 16,819,477 of record CM043875.1, on the reverse strand, counting down.
GTATGTGTATGTGCATGTCCATATGAGTACATCTATTTGTGAGTGTGTGTGCATTTGTGTAAGTGTGTATCTATGTGCATATGTGCTTTTATACACATGTGTGTGTGTGTGCCTAGGTTTTATGTGTGTGTATGCATGGGTGTCTATTTGCATGTGTGTGCATGTGTGTGTGTTCTTTTGTGAGTGTAGGTGTGTGCATGTTTTTGTGTGTACCTTTGTATTTTTGTGTGCTTATTTATGTGCATGGGTGTAGGCATGTGTGGTTGTATGTGTGCATGTACATGTGAGTGTTTTGTGCATGCATGTGCACATAAGTCTGTGTGTGTTAGCGCATGCTCATGCATGTTTATGTGTATTGTGCATGAATGCAGGAGCATTCACATGCATGCATGTGTATGTCAGGTGCATGCACGAGCATGTGTGCATTTTTGTATGTGTGCTTGTATGTGTCTTTGCATGTGTGTGTGTGCTGATGCATGTGCATGTGTTTTCCTATGTCTGCTTGTGTGTTTATGCTTGTGTGTGTGTGCACACATGTGTGTGTGTGTGTGTTGTTGTGTGCACACATGTGTCTATGTGTGTGTGTTTGTCTACATAAATAACTATGTGCGTGTGTATGTTCATTGATGTATGCGTGCGTGTTTGTGTGTGTGGGGGTGTATTGACACTTGTGTGTATGTGTGCATGTGAACACCAATGTACAGGTGTATATGTATGTGAGTGTGCACATGTGCGCATGCATGTGTGGTTGTGTCCAAATGTTTGTGTGCATGAAAGTGTTCATGTATGTGTGTCAATTCATGTGTATGAGTGTGTTTGTCTATGCAGGTGAACTCATGTCTGTGAGGGTTGAGGCATGTGTATATGTTTGTGTGTGTTTACATGTGCACATATGTTTATGTGTGAATGTGCATGTGTGTTTACATGTGTGTGTGTGCATCTTATTGTGTGTGCATGTGTTTGCATGTGTGTGTGTGCTTGCATATGAGAGAGAGAGCGTGTGTGTGTGCATTCATGTGTACTACATATGTTTATGTGGGAATCTCTGTGTACGTTTGTGCATGTGTTTGCAATTTTATGTCTATACCTATGTGGGTATGTGCATATGTGCAATTGTATTCTTGGGTGTGTGTAATTGTTCATGCATTTGCATATGTGCACATGTGTGCTTATGTCCATGTCGATGTGTGGAGGTGTGTTTGTAATGTTGTGCATGTATTGGTGTGTGTGTGTGTCTATGTGATTGTGCATGTTTCTATAAGTCTGTGTATGTGTACATGTGCGTATGTGTTTTTTCATTTCTCATTTAGTGTGTGAACATTTGTGTTTGTTAGTGTGTACATTTACATGTGTTCATGTATGAGTGTGTGCATACATCTTAGTATTTATGCATGCGTACAAGCGTATCCACATTTTGGTGTATTTATGTATATGTGTGTGCATATATGTGGGTGCATGTGTGTATGATTGCCTATGTGTATGTGCTTGTGCATGTGGGTTTGTTGTGTGTGTGTTGTTGTGCATGGGTGTCTATTTGCATGTGTGTGTGTTCTTTTGTGAGTGTTGGTGTGTGCATGTTTTTTTGTGTACCTTTTTATGTTTGTGTGCTCTTTTATGTGGATGGGTGCAGGCATGTGTGGTTGTATGTGTGCATGTATATATGTGTGTATTTGTACATGCATATGCACATATGTCTATGTGTGCTAGCACATGTACATGCTTGTTTATGTGTATTGTGTATGAATGCATATGCAATCACATGCGTGTGTGTATGTATGTGTGTGTGTATGTGCTTGTATGAGCATGTGTGCTTGTGTGTGTCTTTTGTGTGTGTGTGTCTTTTGTGTGTGTGTGTGCTTGTGCATGTCCATGTGCATGTGTTTTCCTATGTGTGTTTTGTGTGTTTATGCTTGTGTGTGTGTGTGTGTGCATGCATGTGTGTTGTTTTATGCATGCATGTGTCTAGATGTGTATGTGTGTGTATATCTACAGACATATGCATGTGTCCGTGTATGTTCGTTTACGTATGCTTGCATGTTTGTCTGTGTGGGGGTGTATTTGGACTTTTGTGAGTGCAAATGAACACTTACGTACAGGTTTATATGTATGTGTGTGTGCACATGTGCACATGCATGTGTGGGTGTGTCTAAAAGTTTGTTTGCATGAAATTGTTTGGGTGTGTGTGTGTGTGTCAATGCATGTGTATGAGTGAGTTTGTCAATGCATGTGAACTCATGTGTGTAAGGGTTGATGCATGTGTATGTATGTTTGTGTGTGTGTTTGAATGTGCACATATGTTTATGTGTGATTCTGTATGTGTGTCTAAATGTGTGTGTATGTGTGCATCTTGGTGTGTGTGCATGTATTTGCATGTGTGTGTGTGTGTGCTTGCATGTGTGAGAGAGTGTGTGTGTTTATGTGCTTGTGTGTGTGTGGTAAAGATTACACATGTGTGTGTGCACAAAGGCTTGCACATGTGTGTATGGGTGTATATGTGTGTGTGTGCATATGTGTCTACATATGTTTGTGCACGTGTGTTCACGCACTTGTGTCTCTATCTGTGTGTATGTGCATGTATGAATTTTTGTCCATGTGAGTGTGTATGAATGTGTGTGTGCATGTATGTACTTGTGAGAATGTGTGGGTGCATGTTTGGATGCTTGTTTGCATGTCTGTGCTCATGCATTTGTGTGTGTGGGCATATGTGTGTATGTGAATTTGTGTTTATGTCTATGAATGTGTGATTATGGTTGTATATGTGTGTGCATCTATGTTTGTGTGCGTGCACGTGTGTCCATGCATGTGTACTACATGTGGTGTGGGCATCTCTGTATGTGTTTATGTATGTGTTTGCATTTTTATGTCTATACCTATATGGATGTTTGTATGTGTGCATGTGTGTTCTTGGCTGTATGTAAGTGTGCATGCATGTGCAAGTGTGTGCGTATGTGTGTATGTCCATGTCTTTTCGTAGAGGTGTGTATGTAATGTTGTGCATGTATTGGTAGGTGTGTTTATGTGTGTGTGCATGTTTCTATGAGTCTGTGTGTGTGGGCATGTGTGTATATGTGTTTGCATTTCTCTTTTAGTGTGCACACATTTGTATTTGTTAGTGTGTACATTTACATGTGTGAGTGTGTACATTCATATGTGTATGTGTATAAGTGTGTGCATACATCTTAGGGTTTATGCATGTGTACAACCATATCCACATGTTGGTGTTTTTGTGTATGTTTGTGCATATATGTGGGCGCATGTGTGTATGATTGCCTATGTGTATGTGCTTGTGCATGTGGGTTTGTTGTGTGTGTGTGTTGTTGTGCATACATCTGTAAGTGTGTGTGTGTGTGCACACCTATGCATGTACATGTGTGTGTAGGTTTGCTTGTGCATATGAGTGTGTGCTAGTGCTGTGAGTGTGTCTATGCACATATGCATTTAAGTGTGTGTCTATGTGTGGGTGTATGTTCAAGTTTATACATGTGTGCTCATGTGTGCATGTATGTTTGCATGTGTGCAAGGGAATGAATGTGTATCTGTGTGTGTACCTTGGGGTAGAGATGTGTGTGCACATATTGTATTCAAGTATGTGTGTTCATTTGTGCCTATGGACATATGTAGGCTTGTGTATGTATGCATGGGCGTGTGTGCACACGTGTGCATGTGCATGTGTATGCATGTGTTTGTGTGTATTTTTGTACATACATTTATGTTGTTTCATGCATGTGTGGGTGGGTCTCTGAATGTGTGTATGCATGTATGTTTGTGCATTTGCATGCATGCATGTGCGTGTAGTTTTGCACATGAGTGCATCAGTGTGTGTGTGTGTGTGCTTGTGCATGTACATGTGTGTGTGTGTGTATGTACATTTATGTGTGTGCGTGTGCAGGCGTGTTTGTATGTGTTTGAGCATGGGCATGTTTGTGTGTTCTCATCTCAGTGTGTGTGAATCTATATGTGTGAGTGTACGTGTGTACATGCCTATTTGTGTAGGTATTTGTGTACATGTCCGAGTGCATGTGCTTGTGTGTAGTGCCTGTCTATGTGTGTGTGCGTGTGTGTTCATGTGCTTATGCATGTGTGTGCATGCATGCATGCATATGTGTGTATAAATTTGTTTGCTTCTATGTTTTCATGTCTCTATGTTCATGTGTGCATTTACTTGTGCTTGGGTGTTTGTGTGAGATTTTTTTGTATTTGTGTGTGTGTGTGGAGACATGTGTGTACATGTGTACATGTGCATGTATGTGTGCATATGTGTTTGTGTGTGTGTGTGTGTGTTTGTTCATGTATTTATGTATATGTGCATGTGCATGTGAGCATATAGATGCTTATATGTGAGTATGTGCATGTGTGTATCTATGCATGAGTGTGTGTGTGTGTGTGTGCATGCATAAGAGCACTTGTGGTTGAGCATATGTGTTTATGTGTCTGCATAAGTGTGTACATGTTTGTGTACATGTGTGTGCATATATGTGCATTTGTAGACATATGTGTACATGTGTGTGTATGTGAGCTTGTGTGTGCATGTGTGTGCATGAGTATATGTGTGTGTGTGTGTGCATGTGTGTCTATATTTGTATGTGAGTATATGTGTATGTGTGTGTGCTTTTGTGTGTGTGTGTGTGTTTGTTTGCATGTGTATGTGAATATCTGTATGCATAAGTTTGGTTGTGCATGTATTTTTGTGTGTGTGGATATGTATGTGCACGTGTGTGTTTGCATGAGTGTACTTGTATTGGTGTGCATGTGTGTGTATGCATGTACAAGTGCCTACATGTTTCTATGGGTATGCTTGTGTGCATGTCTTTTTGCATGTGTGTGTAGGTGGGTTTGTGTATATATGTGTGTTATGGTGTGTACATATGTATCTGTGTGTTTCTAGTTTCATTCCTATATGCTTATAAGCATGCATTCATGTATTTGTGTGTGCATGTGTGTGATTATGTGCTGGTATGTGTGTGTTTTTCTGTGGGTGCATGCATGCGTATGTGTTAGTGTGTGTTTGTGTATGTGTGTGTGTATAGGTATGTATCTATGTGTATGTATGTGAATATATGTGGGTGTGCAAGTGTGTGTATGTGCTCAGGTGTATGAGTGTGTGTGGCACGTGCCTACATGTACGTACACGTGTGCATGTGTGCAAGTGTGTGTAAGGGATGTTCATTAATCTGCATGTGTGTGCCTATGTTCATGCATGTGTGTATGCATGTGAGTGTGCACACACGTAAATGTGTGTGTGCATGTCTGTACATGTGCATGTCTATGTGTGTGTGTATGAGTTTTTGCATACATCAATATCTTTGGGTGCATGGATGTGTGTGTGTCTATGCATGTGTTGTATGTGTATGTACGTGCACTTTATTGTGTGTGAGTGTGTGTGTCTGCTCTTTTGTATGTGTATGCATGTGTCTACATGTATATGTGTATGTGTTGTGCAATAATTTACTTGTGTGTATGTATGTGTTTATGCACATGTGTATGTGTGTGTGTGTGTGTCTACGTGAGAGTATATGTGTGAGTGTACATGTGTGTATGTGCTTGTTTGCATGTCTGTGTGTGTGCCTATGTGTTTCTATAGGTGTGCATGCATGGATTTGTTTTTGCACATGAGTGTGTAGGTGGGTTTGTGTATATGAGTGTGTGTGTGTGTGTGTGTGTTTATCTATGTGTGTTGTTGCATTTGTGTTTGTTTATGTGCATGCATTCATGTGCATTATGTGTGTGTGGGTGTATGTGTGTTCTAGTATTATATACATGCATGTGTTAGTGTGTGTGGTATTGTGTGTGTGTGTGTGTGTTTGTTTATATGTGTGTGTGTGTCTTTATGTGCGTGCACTATGCATACATGTATTCATGATTGTGGGTTTGTGTGTAGCATGTGCTTACTTGTATCTACACATGTGTGTGTACACTTGTATGAGTTTGCATGTGTGTTTGTGTGAGTGTGCATGTGCATTCATATTCTTATGTTTGTGTGCATATACATGTATGCAAGTGCATGTGTGAGTGTAGCTATGCATGTGCATGTGTCTATGTGTGTGTGTTGGTGTGTGTTTGAGTGTATGTATGTGTGTGCTTTGCTTGTGTTCTTGCATGTGTGTTTGAGTGTGTGTGTCTGTGTGCATGTGTATGTGCCTTTGTACTTGTCTGTGAGCCTATATACAAGCATGTGTGTGACTATAAGTGCATGTGTGTGTGTATATGTTTGCATGTGCATGTATGTGGACACGTATGTGTGTGCTTATGTACATGTGTGTGTGTGTGTTTTTGTGTATCCATGTGCTTGTGTGCATCTTCATGTGTATATGAGTGTATGTTTTTATGAATGTTTGTGTGCATGTGGATGTGTGTGCATTGACACTTATACAAGTGTGTTTGTGCACATGTGTGTCTCTTTTTTTATGTGCATGTGTGTGTATATGTGAGTGCATGTGTGTGCATGTGAATGTGTGTGTATGTTTTGTGTGTGTGGGTGGGTGTGTGTAAGCATGCATGTGTGTGCATGTATGTGTGTGTGTGTGTATGCATGTGTGGTGGTGGGTGTATGTGCACATACATGTATTGAGCATACGTGTGTGTGTGCATGTATCTACATTTGTGTGCTTGCATGCCTGCATTTATATGTGCATGTGTGTTTACATGTGTGTGTGTGTGTGTGTTTGTGCATATGTGTGTTGGTGTGTGTACATGTATGTGCATGCACACATGTGTGTTTGTGTGTGCATTTTTGTGTTTGCAAGTGTGTATGTGTGTGGGCACGTGTGTATGTGTGTGTGTGTATGTGCTTCTGAATGTTTTTGTGTGTGCATGTTTATGAGCTTATGCGTATGTGTGTGTTCTTGTGCATCTGTGTGCATACATATGCATGTGCATATATGTTTTTCTATTTGTATATGTACATTCATGCATGAATTTGTGTGCATGCATGTGCATGTGTTCTTGTGCATGAGTGTTCATCTTCACATATGTGTATATATATGCATTTGTATATGTGTTTATATGTTTGTGTGCATTTGTGGTTGGTTGTATGTGTGTATGAGTGTCTGTGCATGGGCATCTATGTGTGCCTATATATTGGCGTGTGCGTGCATGTGTGCATGTGGCCGTGTTTACGAGTGTGGTAGGTAAGTATGTGCCCATGTGTATGTATTTGTGTCGAAGTGTGCAGTTGTGTGAGTGTGTACACGTGTGAGCTTATCTACACGTGTGTGTGTGTGTGTATGTATGCATATGTTTATTCATGTTTGTGAGCTTGTGTGTGTGTATTTATACAAGGGAGCATATCTATGCATATGAGTGTGCATATCTTTGCACCCATGTGTACATGTGTTCATATTAATGTGCTTGGATGCTTACATGTGTGTATGTATGTGCATGTGAGTGTGTGTGTGCTTCTATGCATGTATGTTCATGTGTGTACATGTGTGCATACGTGTGTGTGTGTGTCTGCATTGAGTGTGCATGTGTTCATCTATGCATAGGTGTGTGTATGTGCCCATGTGTGGGCATTATTTTTTGTCCATGTGAATGTGTGTGAGTGTGTTGTATGGGTGTATGTGTGTGTGTGTGTGTATGTGCATGTTTGTGTGATTTTGTTCATGTGTTTACATGTCTTTATGCTAGTATGAGTGGATGTGTGTGCATGTTTAAGTATGTGTGTGTGTGCGCATTTGTGTGTTTGGACATGTGCGTGCGTATGTGTATGCAAGTGTGTCTTTGTGTGTGTCTTTGTATGTGAATGTGCTTGTGTGAGTGCGTGCATGTGTTTATCAGCATGCTTATATAAGTGTGATGATGTGCATGCCAATATGTGTGTGTGGTGCTTACATGCATATAAGTATGTGTACATTGCATAAGTGAATGTGCTTGCATGTGTGGTGTCTATAAGTGAGTTTTTGTCGATGTATATATGTGTGTGTTTATGTGTGTGCATATATGTGCATGCATTAGTGTTTTTGTGTCTATGTGAGTGGGTGCATGTTGTGCATGTGACAAAGCAAGGGTGTTTGTGTGTATGTGTAGGTGTGTGCATGTGCATGTGTGTGTACAAATGTGCATGTGTTTATATTTGCATGCATTCATGTGAATGTTTATGTGTGTGTGCACATGTGTGTGTGCTGCAGTGTGTTTGTTGTGTGTGTGCACATATGATTATGTGCATGTGATTTTGTGTACTATATGTGCATGTGTAATTTTTTGTATATATAGGTATGTGAGTCTGCCTATGCATGTATAAGTATGTGTGTACATATGTATGTGCATGTGTTAGTGTGTATGTGTGTATGTGAGTGCATCTTTGTTTTTTTGTTTGTGTGCATGCATGCATGTGTATGTGTGTATGTATATGTGCATGTGTGTTTCCATGAGTGTGCTAATGTGCTTATGTGTGGGTGCACACGCATATGCATATGTGCTCATGTGTGTGTGGATATGTCTATTTGTGTGTATGTGTCCCTATGTGTGTTTGTGCCTATTCATGTGCATATGAGTGTGTGCACGAGCCTATGCATATGTGTGTATGTGAGTGTTTGTGTGCATGTGTTGCATTTGTGCTTGTTTGTGTCAGTAGGTGCTTTTGTGTAAGTGTGCATGTGTGTGTGTGCCTCTATGTGTGTGTCCATGTGTGCTTGTGCATGTCAATGTCCATGTGAGGGTGTCTGCACGAGCATGTGTGTGAGTGTGCATGTGTATTTGTGTGCATGGCTAAGTGCTTGTGTGAATGTGTGCATACATGTGTACATGTGTGCATACTTGTGGATGTTTGTGGTTATATGTATTTATGCATGTGCATTTGTGTTTTTTTGTGTGCATGTGTATGTGCATGTGAGTGTACATGTTTATGTGCATATGCATGGACATGTGTGTTCGTGTATGTGTAGTGTGTGTTCATGCAAGTGCACATGCAAGTTTTTGTAAGCATGTGAGCAAGAGTGTGTGCATGTGCGTGTGTTTGCATATTCGTGCATGGGCAAGTTTGTGTGTATGTGTAATAGCTAGTGTATGTGTGTGTCTATCTGTGCATATTTTTATAAGTGTGTATGCATGTGTTTGTGTGCATATGTGCTTGTATATAGTTGTGTGTGTTTGTGTGCACATGTTTTTGTGTGTGTGTGTGTGTGTTTTGCATGCATGTGTGTCTGTGTGTGTGCATGTGCATGTGTGTGCGTGTGTGTGTGTGTGTGCTTATGTGTGTCCATGTGATTATATACATGGATACATGTGAATGTGTGTGTATGTGCCTGAATGTATTAGTGCATCTATGTGCTTGTGCATGTGCTTGTGTGTGCATGTGTGTTAGTATGCTTTTGTGAGTGATTATTTTTGTGGGTACATGTGTGGGCTTGCATATCATTAGCTATGTGTATGGGTGTGTGTATGTGACTATGCGAATGCGTGTGCATATCTGTGTGTGCATCTATGCATACAAATGTATGTGTGAGAGTGTGTATGTCCATATGCAAAGTGCATGTGTATGTATATACGTTTGTGTGGAGTGTGTGTGAATGTACATGTGTTATTATGTGTGCATGTGTTATTGCATGTGCATGTTCATTCATATGTGTGTGTATACATATGCATGCACTCACATGTGTGTGTGTGTGTTCTATGTGTTGGTGTGTTTGTGAGTGTCCATTTGTGCATGTGCATGCATACACTTGTGTGTGTGTGTGTGTGTGTGTGGGTGCACATGTGTGTCTGTTCATGTGTGTGTTTTCATATGTGCTTGCACACGTGTGCTTTGAGCCAGTGTATATTTGTGAGGGTGTACATTTATGTCCATGTATATGTATGCTTGCATGTGGACCTGTGTGTATGTGCATTTGTATGAACATGTGTGTGTGTCTAGTCATGCACATGTGTGTATGCATGTTTGTTTGTGTGCATGTGTAGGAATGTGTATGTGTGAGTGTGTGTTTAGGCATGTATATGTTTATTTTTTGGTGCATGTGTGTGCAAGTTTGTGTATGTGTGTAAGTCTATGCACGTAGCTACATGTGCATGTGTATGTTTGTATGTGTGCATCTTTTTGTGTGCTTATGCATGTGTGTGTGTGTTCGCATGTGCATTTCTGAATGTGTGTGTTTACTCCTTGCATTTATCTTATGTGTGTGTATGTGTGTGCACATTTGTATGTGTGCATGCGTGTGTGTTTACCAATGTAACTATGTGTGTTCATGTTTGGTGTGTGTGCCTTTGTGTGTTCATGTGTATGCTTCTAGGTATGCAAATATGTGGGTGCATGGGGATGTGTTCATGTTCATGTGTGTGCATGTGTGATGGTCTATATGTGTATGTGTTTGCATATGTATGCATTTATGTGTATGTGTGTGTGTGTGTATACGTGTATGTTTTGTGCAAAGGTGTTAGTGTGTGTGCTTGCCTTTGTGTGTGCATGTGGATCTATATGTGTGTGGGTATTTGTGCATGTGTGTTTGCATGGATGTCTGTGTGCATGCTTGTATGCGTATGTGTAGATGTTTTTTTGCATGTTTGATGTCGTTATGTGTGGTTGCATGTGCATGCATGTATATGTATATGTTTGCATGCCTATGTGCATGTGTGTGTGCGTGATTATATGTGTGGGTAGGTATTTCTACATTGGTGCATTGGTATTACATAAGTGCATGCATTGATGTGTTTTGGTGCATGCGTGCATGCATACATGTATGCACAAGTGTGTTTATGCATGTACGTGCCTCTATTTGTGCATTTGTGCTTGCATGCATGCATAAGCATGTGCATGTATACATTTTTGTGTGTCCATGTGCAAGTGTGTCTATGCATATGTATCTGTGTATGCTTGTGCATGTGCATGTATGTGTGTATTCATGCGTATGTGTTTATGTGTATGTGTGTGTGTGCATGCATGATTATTTGTGAGTGCATGTATATGTGTGAGTCTTTGTGTGTGTAACAAGGCAGGTGCATATGTGTACATGTGTGTGTCCATGTTCGTAGATGTATATATTTGTGTGTATGCATGTGTGTGTGGGTGTGCATGTGTGTGTATATGAATGTGCATGTTTGTTAGTAGGTGTGCATGTATGTTTGTGAATGTGTGTATGCAAGTGTCTTTGTGTGCTTTTATTTTTGTGTTTGCATCGATGTGCCTGTGTGATGTTCATATATATGCATGCATGTATGCATGTGTATTTGCATGTGTGTGTGTATATGTGGTTGTGCATTTATATGCATGTTTGTGTGTGTGTGTATGTGTACGTGTGTGCATGCATGTGTGAGCATGTAAGGGTGTGTGTATATAGGTGTGCATTTATATGTGTGCATGTGTGCATGTGACTATGAGTGCATATGCATGTTCATTTATGTGTGTGTATGTGTGTATGTGTCAATTTTTGTGAGTCTATACATTTGTGCATATGTCTTTGCATCTGCATGCATGTGTGTGTGCATGCATGCATGTGTTTATGTGTGTTTTTTGGTTTGTGCATAAGTCCATGTGGATGTGTGTGTGTGTCCATACATGTGTGTTCCTGTGTATGGTTGCATGCAAGTGTGTAATTGTGTATATGTGTACATGAGTTTGTGTGTGCGTGCGCATGCATGTGCGATGCCCGTGCATTTGTGTGGGCATGTGCATATTTGTTTTCTTTTGAGTGTGTCTATGTGTGTTCTTGTGCATGCATGTGCATATGTGGTTTTTTAGTGTGTGTGTGTGTGTTTGTGTGCACATGTGTGAGTGTGAGTGTGTGCTGTGAGTCCCTATGCATGTGAATATTTGTGTGTGTATATGTGTGCAAATATATGTGTTTAAGAGTGTTTATGCATGTGCATGTGCACATATTTGTTTTTTTGTGTATTATTCAATGTGTGGGTATGCCTGCATTTGCGTGTGCATATGCATGCATGTGTTGGCACACATATCGATGTGGTTGTGCTTGTGCATATATGTGTGTGAATAAGTTTATGTTGTTTCCATATGTATGAGAGTTCATATATTTATTTATGCTAATGTGCATGTATGCATGTGTATGCTAATGTGTATATGCATGTGGGTGCATGCATATGTGCATGTGTATGCATATGTGTGTGTGTTCGTGTTCATGTGTACATGAGTGTATCCATGCATGCACGTGTGTACACATATATGCATGTGTGTGCATGTTTGCGCTTATGTTTGATTGTGTGTGCTTATATGGATATTTGTGTGTGCATGCATGCATGTATAGTATCTGTGTCTATGTTTGTGAGTGTGTGCATGTGTACTTGTGTGCATGTGTGTTCTAGTGTCTGTGGTCATGTGCTTGTGTGCATGTGATCATGCATGTGTCCATACATGTTCGAGTGTGCCCATGCATGTGTGTAAGTTTGTATAGGTAGGTGTGTGTGGTGAGTTTATTTGTGCATGTATATGTGTATGCATGTTCACCTAAATGTGTGCACATGTGTACTTTTGTGTGAGTGTTGGCGTGTGTGCGCTCATTCGAGTGTGTGTGTGTGTATATTTACTGTGTGTATGTGTGTGTGTTGTTACATTTGTGTGTGTGTGGGTGTGTGTGAGCATGTTTGTTTGCATACATGTTCATTTGTATGTGCATGTGAATGTATGTATGTGAGCAAGTGTTTGAGCATATTTTTGACTTCTTGCATGTATGTGTATGTCTTTGTGTGTTAACATGTGTGCATGTGTACTTGTGCAGATATCCTGTGTGTGTATGTATGAAAGTGTTTTTGTGTGGGTGTTAATGTGTATGTGTGCATGCATGCCTGTGTGTGCACGTCTGTTTGTGCATGTGCGTGTGTTGCATGTGTGCATGGTTGTGCATGTACGTGTGTGCTCTCATGTGGATGCCCAGACATATGTGTGCATGTGCATGTGTGTGTGTGTGTGTTTAGGTGCATGTATGTATGTGGGTTTGTGTGGTGTGTATGTGAGTGGGTGTGTGAATGTGTGCACATATGTGCATTCATGTATACTTTTGTGTGTTTGTGTGTTTTTGTTTGAGCATGTTTTTGCATATTTGTATGTGTTTGCATGTGTGTGTGTCAGTGTGAATTTGATAGAGTATATGTGTGTATGTGTGCATATACATTTGTTTATGTGCATGTGCATATATTTACTTGTGCATGTTTGTGTGTGTGTCTGAGTGTGCATGTGTGTATTTTAGTGTCGATGTGCATCTACGTAAGTGTGTGCATCTTTATTTTTGTGCATGTGTGCATTCATGTGTTTCTACCACATGTGTGTGTATGTATATGTATGCATGTATGCACGTTTTTTTATGCATTTATGCTTATGTACGAGTGTCTATGCATGTTTGTTTTGTAGGTGTTTGTATGCATGTGCGTGGGTGTGCTCATGTGTATATGTGTAAGTGTGCATGCATGTTTGTGTATGTGCTTGTGTGGGTGTGTGCTTGCTTGTTTATGTGCAGGTGTATGTGCATGTGTGTGCGAGCATATGCACATGTGTTTGTGAATGTCTATGTGTGCACACATGTCTTTGTGTGTGTGCGTGTTGGTGTGTTTGTAGGCATGCATGTGTGTACATGTGTGTGGGTACATGTGAGCAATTGTGTCTGTGAGTATATGTGCATGTGCATGTATTTGTATGTGCAAGTGCATGTGTGATCATGCCTATACTTCAGCTTATGTGTTGCATGTTTTTTGTTTGTGTGTATATATGTGTCTGTATGTGTATTTGGGTACGTGTGTGTGCACTTGTGTGCCTATGTGCCATGTGTTATGTGTGTGTGGGTGTTTCTCTCTATGTATGTGTGTGTGTCTGTGGGTGTGTAAGTGGGTGTATTTGTACGTGCAGGTTTGTGTGTATGGGTGTGCATGAGTGTGACCATGTTTGTTTGTGCAAATGTAGGCATGTGTGCATATGCCTGCATGTGTGTGTATATGTGTGCTTACTATGGGTGAATGTGTTTATGTTCTTTTTTGCACATCTATGCTTGTGTGCATGTGTGTGTGGGCATATGCATGAAAGTGTGTGAGCATGCTTGCATGCATGCATTTGTATGTATGAGTGCATGCATGCTTCTTTGTGTACGTGCATATCTTTGTATGTTCATGTCTCTGTGTGAATGTATGCAAGTGCATAGACGTGTGAATGTGTGTGTGTGCGTGTGAGTGTCTATGTATATCTATGTTTGTGAGGAAATGTGTGAGTGTTTGTACGTATGCATACATGTGTGCATGTGTTTGAATTCATGTACTTGTGTGTGTGTTTTTGTTTGCTTATGCGTGTGAATGTGTGTTTATAGTGTGTGTGCCTGTATTTATGTTTGCGTGATTTCGTGTGCATTTACATGTGCATGTGCATTTGCATGTCTATCTATGTTCGTGTTTGTCTACATGTGATTTAAGTGTGCACATGTGTCCATGTTTATGTGTGTGTGTGCATTTAGATGCATAGGTGTGTGAGCATTTGCATCTGTGTGGTTGTGTGTGTGTGCTATATGCAACCGTCCATATGTGTGTATATGTGTGTGCATGTGTGTGTGCATGTGTGCATGTATTCTAGCGTGAGTGTGTAGGTATGTGTGAGTGGTGTGTGTATGGGTCTGTGTGTTCTGGCACTTTTGTGCATGTACGCGTCCATGTGTGTGCGTGTTTGTGAGCACATATGTGTCCATGTTTGTGTCCAATTTTTGCATCCATGTGTGTGCTTGTGTGTATGTGAATGTATCTTTGTGGACATGTTTGTCTGTGTGTGCTTGTGTGTACCTTTGTGTGTGTATATGTGTTCTTATGTTTATTCTTCTATGTGTGTGTTTGCATGTGTTCTTAAGTTCATACATGTGCAGGTGCTATACCACACATGCAAACACTCATGTACGTAGGTGTACAACTACATGAACAAACATATGCTTAAACACAAACCTCCACACACTCACACTCATGCATATAGACATACATGTAAAACAACGCACACACACATATACATGCACATGTACTTACACAAACCCATATGTACACACACTTATGCTCAAGTCAACACACGCACACATGCACACACATGCACCCACATGCATAAACATACTCTTTCACACACACACATAGAGGAACATAGATATGAACCATCATACACATGCAAACACAAACACACATGCATGCATGCAAATGCATGTGTGTGGGCACACACACATAGAAGCACAAAACACACAAACACATTCACATATGTATAAATAAATACACACACACACACACATATGCATGCATATACACACATACACATCCACACACACACACCCACACGTAGCCACACACTTACCTAGGCACACATGCAATTGAACAAAAGCACCTATGGACACACACCACATAGGCACACACAAACATGTACACAAACCTACACACATATGCACACATGCACAAAGACACTCAGACACAAGCACTCATATGCACACATAAACATGCACATGGACACACACACACACATAAAGCACATGCACATGCACACAATATAGATAGATAAGCACCAATACACATGTTCACACATATATGTACACATAACCACACACATGTACTTTCAAACACACATGTCCATGCACACAAATACACACATGCACATACAGACAAACAAACATAGTCATGCAAGCACACTAGAAATGCATGGATGCATATGTAAGCAAACACACAACACACAAATATGAACACACATAGATACACACTTACACACAAACACACATACATGCACACATGCACACACACATGCACACCCATACATACAAGCTTGCACACACACACACATATGCATGCACACCTACACAAATACATGTAGACACATGTAGCACACTCATAAACTTACATTCACTTATTTGTATGCAAAAATAGACACAAAAACATACACACAAACGAACACACATGCACACAGATAGACATGTATACACAAAGACACACGCACACATGAATGGTTGCACGCTCACACACCACGCACAAATGCACATACCCATATATGCACATCAATAAGAAAACATGTGCACATTGATGCATAACACAAGTCCACACAGAAACTCAAGTATACATACACACACATACACTCACACATGCACATACCTACACACATCCACATACATAAGCACACACAAGCACATGCACACATAAGCGCATGTATAAGCACACTCATATTTATATGCACATGTATAGTCTTATAGACATGCACACACACAGGAATGCATGCATGCATAAAAATACACACATATCCATGGACACACACACATGCACAAATACTGACACACATACACACATGTGCACACACATATCTGCATATGTACATTCACACATGCAGTCATAGACATAGAAATACACTTGCATATATACACACATATGCACTCACACACATGTAGATACACACATGCACACATCCACACACAAGCACACACTCACAAAAACACACACATGCTTATGCAAGTACCTGCACACACATGACACACATGCACATGCATATGTAGGTACACACAAGCACACAAACACACATATACACACCCACACACACACATGCATATGCACACTCGTATTCACATGTGCACACATATGCATAGATATGCACATGCACACACATTTATGGAAAAATAACATGCACGCACATGCACGCATACACATAGGTCGACATGCACTCACACATGCACAAATAAGCACATATGGCACATAGACATGTGCATATACACAAGCACATACACACATGCATCTTCTTCTTCTTCTTCTTCTTTTTCTTGTAACTCTTCTTCTTCTTCTTCTTCCCCCTCCTCCACTTCCTCTTCTTCTCCAAAAATGCACATGAACACACACACACACACACACAAACATGCACAAATTCAAACACACACACATTCATAGGCATATATGCTCACACACATGCACACACATACGCACAAGCATGTGCACAAACATGCATGCACACAACACACGCACATTAACATGCATGTAGACATGTGCAAAAGCACATGCACATATACACACAAAAATACACACATGCACATGCACACACACAAAAAAACACACACACACAAGCACTCACACATGCATAAGTAAAATCATGTGCAAATGCGAGCATGCATATGTATAGTCACATATGCACACACACACATGCACAAGAACATACACACAAACCTATGCACACCTACATAAACAAACATACACACATAGACATATGCATATAACCACATAGGTGCAAATAGATACAAAGATAAGCACACACAGACACATTGATGTACATAAATGCATGCACACACACACCCACAACATGGCCCACACACACTTACACACACACACACACAACACACATGTTCAGAAGCACACATGTAAGAACACTCATGCAAGCATAAACACACACACACAAACACACATATAAACAAACACACAAATGCATGCACCTACACACACACACACACATGCATACACATGGAGATGTACGCACACACGAACACACTTACATGCACATGCACATAGACTTACATATGCACACAGGCACAGACATATACATGAGTGTATGCATGCATGCACACATGTGCAAAGATAATGCATTCACACACACACAAACACATGAACACCCATGCACATGTGCATGGACTACATGTGTGTGTACATAAGCACACAGACACTTATACACTCAAACACACACATGCACTAATGCACTCACTTACACACACATTGGCATGCCTACACAAACACTCACATGCATGCACACAAGCAAACACACACACAAACACCAACATAAATAGCCTCACACACACACTCACACAAATGCATTCATGCATGCCTATAACACATAAACCTACACACATCCACACACAATAACATTCATGAGCATGCACACATAACATACATGTAGACACAAACACACATGCACACACACACATGCATATGCACAGCCACACATATACATGCAACCCCCACCACACACATAGATGCACAATAGTATGCACACATGCTCATGTGCATAAGTATGTACATGCATAAACACAAGAACACATACAAACACACATAAGAATGCGCACAAATGTATATGCACACACACATAGGCTCACACACTCACACAATAACACACCCACTCCAACACATATGTCCATACATAAATGTAAAAACATGCTCACATACACACATGCATGCACACACAAACACAAACACACATATACACATAAACATTTGTGTGGACAAATACACATGAACACACACCCAAAAGCACACGTGCATGTACCCACAAAAACACACAAGCACACACACACATGCATGCACACACACACACACATACACACATATGCACACAAAAATACACATACACACAAACTAACACAAGTACATGTACTTACACAAATACACATTTGGATGCTGACATTTGCACAAGTAGGCACACACACTTTCATGCAAACATGTAAAGACACAAACACATGAACACACATAATTGATCATGTGCACACATGTACACACCTGCACACATAATCACAAGTGTACATAGGGACCCGTACACACGTGCGCACTCCTACACACTTACACACACAAACCTACACACACATGCAAGCATGCATGCACACTCACTCTCATATACTCACAAACATGCATATATCCACACATGCACACACACACACACATGCATGCAAACACAAACACACATGTATGCATGCATACATAAACACACACCCATACACACATCTGCACCCATGAACACACACACATATGAACACATGCACATGCACTCACACAAACACATACACATACATGTAAAGGAACACAAAAAGTAAAATGTCGAGGATACACAAATGCACATGCACACACAGACAAACACATAGAGACAATCACACTCACAGACACAAACACATGTGCACACACATATACACATGCACAATAACAAGCATATTCTTGGACATGCACTTGCACACATAATGCACATACACTCAACACACACAAGTGTGCACATATGATCACATACATAGACAGACACACTCTCACATAAGCATGCCAACATGTATACATGCATACATAGACATTATACACACACAAATAAACTCACACATGCATGCCCTCACATACAAATGTACACATACACATACACATGTACACACAAATGCTTAATTGCATACATGCACATATACACACACACACACACACATATATGCAAACACACACATGCACCCACACAAGACACACATGCACACACACACATATGCACATGCACCTAAACACAATCATACCCATGCACATACAAACACACACACAAACACACAAGCACATATACACACATGCACACATGCACATACACACATGCATACACATATACTCACATGTATGCATCGACATCTACATGCATTCACACACACACACATACACAAACACACACACACAAAGGCACACATATGCATGCAAAACACACACACACACACGTATATGTAGACATGCATGTACATATCCATGCAGAAGCATAAACACTCACACACATGCACAATCACATGCATATACATATACACACATTCACACAAACTCAAAAACACAAAGACACACATTATCATACACCCACACATTTACATTCATGCACACATGTATACCAGCATACGCACACACAATAGCACATAAAAATGCACACAGATACACACATGCATGCACACACATGCAAGCATACAGAACACATCAACACGAACATACATAAACATGCTCGCACACATACACATGCACATACACACACATATTCTCTCACACAAACACATACCTAGACAAATGCATACATGTATGCACATGCACCCGATAGGCACATTCACATGCACTAATGCATGCACACACACATAAGTACCTATGCACACATATATACTTGTGGATGCACAAGTGTACCTACATACAAATACACACACACGCATCAGGACATGCATGCGCATGCACACAAACACGCTTACATGCACACACTACCCATGCACTCACATATTTAATCGCACACACTCTTATGCATAGACATAGGCACACACACATTAGGACAAAGGAAAACACACAAACACACATGTATACAATATGCCAGAAACACATAATCACGCACACATGTACACTCACATGCATACACATGTATACATACATGCACATTAACACACACATATGCACATACACACATAAAACACAAACAAACACAATAGATAGGCATGCACACACAAATACATGCACACCAACATATATTGACATGCACGCACATGCACTCACATACATGCACACAAAAGCATATAAACCCACGCATAGGCATAAAAATGAATGCACACATTTATAGAAGCACACTCTCACGAGTGCACTAATGTGAGCACACATACACATAAATGTGCACTTGAATGCATGCACACACACACATGTATACTCGAATGCACACAGACATAAACACACATATATACATACACATACACTCATGCACTAGCAAACATGCATGGATATGCATAAGCACATGCAAGCACACTCACATGCACACACATGCACATACATGCATGCACAAAATGATACATGCATGTATGCAAATACAAGCACACACATATGTAAAAGGACAAACACACACACAAATACATAGGCACATGCATTCACACATTTGCACACACACACTCACAGATACACACAAACATGTGCACAGATGAACATATGCATGCAAGCATAGACACGTGCACACAAACACACACAGATGCATATATGCATGTACACATGCACACACATGCACAAACATAGACATGCACATACATGCACATGTATATCCATAGGTGCAAACATGCACACACATACATGCACTTTCACAAATGTATGCACATCCATACCCATGCACAAGTAATCATGTGGAGACACACACAGTAAACATAGCATAGTCAGCACACACACAAACACACCTTCATATGCAGACATACACACACATGCACACATATATACATGTGTAAACATGCCCGCAAACATACACACCATATACTCACCTGCACATATGCACATGCATGCTTGAACATAGGCACAACATGTAGACATGTATGCACTGGCAAATACACACATGTAGGAATACACGTTCACACTTGTACAAACACAAGTATAGATACACACTTGTACACACACACAAAGTTGCACATGCATGCATACACACCCACACATGTGCATACACAAGAACATGCACACACATAAGCATAAGCAAACACACACACACACATAGACAAGTACCTATATGTAGATGCATGCAAGTGCATGCACTAACACATCACATGCACACTCATGCACACACACATTAAGACACACATACATTAAGGCACACACACATACACACACAGGCATGCATGCACATTCATGAAAGCACACACACACACACTCACACATAGGCACACATGTATACACATACACATAAGCACCTACACACTTGCACATGCACACAAAAGACATACACACACACACACATCCACATGCACACATGCATAAATTAACAATCATAAACACGTGCATTTATACACACATATAAAAACACTTACAAACACACACATGTATAAAGATACATGCATAAACACACACACAAACACATATACACACATGTGTGTGCATGCAGGTGCATGTATACATACACACAAATACAAACACAAAAATGTGCACACATGCACACTTACACGAACACACACATGCACATAAACACACACACACATATATATACTGATAAGCACACACAGATGTGCTTACACTTGCACAAATATGCTTATACATATGTACACACATGCACACACATACATATGCATTCACATATGCACACATACACACCAATAAACACCCTCATAGATTTGTGCAAGGCATACTCATGCATGTGCACATACATACAAACCCATGTACACTCTCTCACACACACAAATACACGTGTACATACATGTATGACACAATTATACATATACACATACACACACATGCATGTATACACATAGTCACACCAACACATAGGAACATGTACCTACACACACATGGTCACACAAACATAAGCACACATGCACACGTGCAAACACACACAAATAAGAATAGTATCTTGATCATCATCACTTCATTTAGCTTTTGGAACTAATGATCTAGATAATATCTTATTATGATTAGATCTAGACCCTTCAATAGTTATTCTAATTGGATAGTTTAGAATGAGATAGTCGCATTTCATTTTTTGCTTTCATCTCTTATAATGGCTAGCTTTCAAAAAAGATAATTCTAGCCATTAGGAGTCATTTTAGGATATTTGTATTTTGACTACAAATAGAAATCATTTACTAGTTATTATTTCTTCTAAATTATTATTTCTTTTACCCTTTTTTTATAATCTTTATGCAACATTCTAGTAACATCTATATCATTAATTTGTTTGTCATTTCTGTTTAAAAGATTTGAAGTTATAAAAATTTTTAATGTAAAAAATTTTGTAATGCTTTTAATTTTTTTATGTAGCCAATTTTTGTGAATTTTGGTTTCTCATTGGAGCATCAATTTGTGATTAGTCTACTCTTTACTAGCCTTAGCAAAAAAGAGTGGTTTGTGGAAGCCAATCAGTGATTAGGAGTGGATTTTAGCATGGGTTTTGGTTGAACCACCTAAAAAGTCTTAAGTATATTTATTTTATTATTGAGAAAATTTCATTTCATTAGCAATCTTCTTAAAACAAATTTTTGTGTTTAAGCATAAAATGTTTTTATAATAAAATGTTTTTTGAAATTAAATTTTTTTTTAAAAATAATTTGCCACCCACTTATATGTTTTTTCTTACACAATTCAAATTAAGGGTTTTAGAGTGAGGATTTCATCAAAGAAGGAAATTTCTAAGCCAAGACCCTTCGGGCTCTTCTTGATATTAAGGATAATATAATCTTATCTAAGAGGGATTTACTACAACCACCACCTTTGTGCAAAGGTGAGATTTATTGTTATTAGAAACATTTTATGCATTTATTTTTTGAATCCATTAATTTGGAAATTTAGAATATTGTTGAAAATATATTTGAATTTTTGACTAATACTATTAATAGAGAAAAATTAAGAAAACATTAGATGAACTCACACTTAAGAGGAAACGATGAGGTCAAGTAAATTTTTGAGCTATGAATATTTTATAGTGTGGTTTGGATACCTTCAAACATAATCAAATCATGAACTTGAAAATGGCACATGAGGTTTGGTCTAACCTCGAAGTTACCTATGATGGTACTTCTCAAGTTAAGAAGACTAAAACAACATGGTTGTTCATGAGTATGAGTTATTTTGGATAAATTTAGATGAGAGAATTAAGGTTATGTTAATAAGATTTATAAATATTGTTAATGGTTTACCTAAACTTGGTAAGTTCTCTATTAGTGAATATGTGAGGAAGATTCTTCAAGTTCTTCCTTAACAAAATGAACCATTAGTGTCAACATATAAAATAATGTAAAAAATCTTTGCAATGTCATTAGATGAGTTATTTGGTGAGCTCTTAACAAATGATTGAGCTTGCTAGAAGGGATGAAGAACTTGTGGCTAACAAAGAAAAGGAAAAAAAGAAGAAATAATAGACTTTGTAGAGTATTCTTCTATAGACTTAGATTTCTCCATCTCAAGTGAGGTAGTTCTTATTTCAAAAGTTTTATCTAGTTTATATAATAAAAGAAATTCTTGTAAATGATTTGTAAAAAATATGAAATAAAAGGAAAAGATGGTTTCTCATGAAAATATAAGTTGTTATAAATGCAAATTACCTAGGTGTGTACATGTGTGTGCACATTTGCATGTCTATATGTGTATGTTTATGTGTATGTATGCTTTTTTGTGTACGTGTGTGTGGACATGCGTGTTTTTATGCAAGAGTTTTCATGCATGTGTTTTCCTTTGTGTGTGCATGTAGATCTACATGTGTGTGGGTATTTGTGCAAGTTTGTTTGCATGGATCTTTGTGTGCATGCTTGTATGCATGTGTGTACAGGCTTTTGGCATGTGATATACCCATATGTGTGGCTGCATGTGCATGCATGTATGCATACATGGTTACACACATGTTTGCACACCTACGTGCATATGTGTGTCTATGTGTGTGTAATGAAATGTGTGGGTGGGTATGTCCACATTCATGTAATTGTAATGCACAAGTGCATGCATTGGTGTGTTTGGGTGTGTGCATGCATGTTTGCATGCATGCACAAGTGTGTGTAAGCATGCACATGCCTATATTTGTGCATTTGTGCTTGCATGCATGCATATGTATGCGCATGTGTACATTTTTGTGTGCATGTGTATGTGTGTGTCTATGCATGTGTATGTATGCTTGTGCATGTATGTGTGTATTCAAGTGTATGTGTATGTGTGTGTGTGTGTGTTTGTGCATGTGTGATTGTTGGTGTGTGCATGCATGTGTGTGCTTGTGTGTGAGCCTTTGTGCATGCATGTGTGTATATATGTGTGTCCATGTTCGTACATGTATGTGTTTGTGCATATGCATGTGTGTGTATATGAATGTGCATATTTGTTAGTAGGTGTACATTTATGTTTGTTTATATGTGTATGCATGTGTCTATGTGTGTGCTTTTGTTTATTTGTTTGCATAGATATGCTTGTGTGATGTGTTTGTATGTGTATGTATGTATGTGTGTATATTTGTGTGTGTGTGTGTGTGCATGCGGTTGTGCATTTATATGCATGTATGTGTGTGCGTGTGGGTATGCATGTTTGAGCATGTGAGGATGTGTGTATATAGGCTTGCATTTGTATGTGTGCAAGTGTGTGCATTTGTGTGCATGTTTCTGGGAGTGCATATGCATGTTCATTTTTTTGTGCATGTGTATGTCAATTTTTGTGAGTCTGTACATGTGTGCATGTGCCTTTGCTTTTGCATGCATGTGTGTGTGCATGAATGTGTATATGTGTGTTTGCATACATGCATGTGCATGTTTCTATGTTTGTGCATGAGTCCATGTGGATGTGCATGTGAATGTTCATACATGTGTGTGTGTTCATGGGTGTGGGGGCATGCATTTGTGTAATTTTTTATATATGTACTTGTGTTTGTGTGTGTGTGCATGCATGTGTGGTGTCTATGCATTTGTGTGTGCATATGCTTGTGTTTTCTTTTGAGTGTGTCTATGTGTGTTTTTGTGTGTGCATGTGCATATGTGTTTTTTTGGAATGTGTGTGTGTGTGTATGTGTGTGAGTGCAAGTGTGTGCTATGAGTCTTATGCATGTGAATTTTTGTGTGTGTATGTGTTGCAAATGTATGTGTTTTAGAATGTTTATGCATGTGCATGTACACACATTTGTTTTTGTGAGTACCAATCAATGTGCAGGTGTGCCTACATTTGTGTGGGCATATGCATGCATGTGTAGGCACACGTATGAATGTGGTTGTACTTGTGCATGTATGCTTGTCAGTTTATGGTTTTGTCATATGTATGAGAGTTCATTCATGTATGCGTGCTAATGTGCATGTATGCATGTGTATGCTAATATGTATGTGCGTGTGGGTGCATGCATATGCACACATGTGTATGCATGTGTGTGTGTGTGTTCGTATGCAAGTGTACGTGAGTGTATCCATGCATGTGTGTGTGTATGCATATCTGCTTGTTTTTGTGGTTATGTTTGTTCGTGTGTGCTTATGTGCATATGTGTGTGTGCATGCATGCGTGTATAGTATCTGTGTCTATTTTTGTGTGTGTGTGCATGTGTATTGGTGTGTTTGTGTGTTTGTGTATGTATGTTGTGCATGCATGTCTGTGTGAGGGTATGTGCTTGTGCATGTATTTGTATGTGCAAGTGCATGAGTAATCATGCCTATACTTCAGCTTTTGTGTTGCTTGTTTTTTTGTGTTCATATATATGTGTCGGTATGCACGTTTGGTTATGTGTGTGTTGGTTTTTGTGCCTGTGTGCCATGTGTTGTATGTGTGTGTGGGTGTGGGTGTGTGTGTTTCTGTCTATGTACATGTATGTATGTGTGTCTGTGGATGTGGGTTGTAACTATGGGTGTGGACGTGGGTGTATTTGTGTAGGTGAAGGTTTGTGTATGTGAGTGTGTGTGAGTGTGACCATGATTGTATGTGTGCATGTGGGTATGTGTGTACATGCTTTCATTTGTATGTGTGTACATGTGTGCTCACTATGGGTGAGTGTATTTGTGTTCATTTTTGCTTGTCTATGCTTGTGTGCATGTGCATGAATGTGTGTAAGCATACTTACAAGCATGCATGTGTCTGTGTATGAGTGCACGCATGCTTCTCTGTGTACATGCATATCTTTGAATGTTCATGTCTTTGCATGTATATGTGCAAGTGTAGGTAATGTGAATGTGTGTGCATGCGTGAGTGTCTATTTATATCTATATTTGTGAGGAAATATTTGTGTGTTTGTACATATGCATGCATATGTGCATGCAATTGTATTCATGTACATGTGTGTGCGTATTTGTTTTTTTTCCTTGTGTGTGTGGGTGTGTATGTATAGTATGCTTGTGTGATTATACTTATGTATGTGTGTGTTTACATGAGCATGCACATGTTTGTCTACATGTGATTTAAATGTGTGTATGTATGCATGTTTATGTGTGTGTGCGCATGTGTGCATTTAGATGCATATGTGTATGGGCATTTGCATGTCTATGTGTTTGTGTGTATTTATGGAATCATTTGTAAGTGTGTGTGTGTGTATGTGCATGTGTTCATGTATTCTAGCATGAGTGTGTATGTATATGTGAGTGGTGTGTGTGTGTTGGAACTTTTGTGCATGTATGCATCCATGTGTGTGTGTTTGTGAGCGCATATGTGTGCTGTTTGTTTGTGCTTTTTATATCCATGTGTGTTCTTGTGTGTCAGTGAATGTATCTTGGTGGAGATGTTTGTCTGTGTGTGCTCATGTGCAACTATGTGTGCTTGTGTGTACTTTTGTGTGTGCATGTGTGTTCCTATGTCTATTTTTCTATGTGTGTTTGTGCATGTGCATGCGTGTGTGTTTCTATGTGTTCTTTGCATGCAGTGTGCACATGTGTGTGTGCATGTTTGTGTGCCTATGCATATGTGCATATGAGTGTATGTGTGAGGATGTGTATTTGTGTGCATGTGTGAGATTGTGATAATGTGCATTTGCATATGTGTGCATGTTCATGTGTGTGTGAGGGTGCATATGTGTATGAGTATTTGCACATGTTTGTGTGTTTTCATGCATTTGTGTATGTTATGCATGCATGTGTATGTTTTTTTAGGCATGTGTGAGTGTGCATGGGCATGCACAATTTTGTGTTTGCATGTGTATGAATGTGCAGATGTGTGAAATTATGTGTATGCATATGAGTATGTTTGTTATTGTGCATGTAGGTGTGCATGTGCATCCCTACATGTGGGTGTGTACGTGTGTGCCTACAATGTGTAGATATGAGCACACGTATATTTATGCAAATGTGTGTGGGCATTTGTGTGCATATGTGTGTGTGTGTATGTCTATGAATGTGTGCTTTCTTACATGTGTGCATTTGTAAGAATATATGCAATGAGTGTATGTGTGCATGTGCATGTGCATGTGTATGTTTGTGTTTGTGCCTCTCTATGTGTGAGGGTCTTTATGTGTCTATGCATGTATGTGTGGACATGTGTATTTGCGTGCTTACATGCGTGAGTGTGTACATTTTCTCATGCACATGTGTGTGTGTTTGTTAGTGTGTTTGTATGTGTGTGGGTATATTTGTACACTTGTGTAAGCATGAGTGTGTGTAGGTACACATGTTTGTCTATGTGTGTGTGTTTGTATATGTGTACATGTTTGTGTGTATCTATATGTGCATGTGTGTGTGTGCTTGTGTCAATGAGTGCATATATGTGTATGTGTTGCTATGTTTGTGAATGTATGTGTTTATTTGTGTGCATGTGTGAGTGCATGTGTGTGTGCATAAGTGTGCATGTGTGTGTGTATATGAGTGCATGTGTATGTACAGGTGTGCTTGTGTGTTCATATGAGTGTGTCTGTGTGTGTGCATATTTATATCTATGCATGCATATGTGTGCTTTGGTGTGCATAGGTGCATGCAAGTGCTCTTGTGTCTCTGTGTGCATTTTTTTGTGTGTGTTTGCATGTTTGAGTGTGCTTGTGCATGTGTATGCATGCCAATGTTTGTTTGTATGTCTTGCGTGTGTTACATTATGTGTGGGCATGTGCATGTGCATGTACATATGTGTTCATGCTTGTGTGTGTGTGTGTATTTGTGACCATGTCGTAGTGTTTGTGTGTGTGTATTTGTGACCATGTCGTAGTGTTTGTGTGTGTGTGTGTTCTTATGTGTGTGCATGTGTGCTCATCTATGTATAGATGTATGAGCACATGTGTGTGCACCTTTTTGTGTGCATTTGTATGTTTGAGTGCTTGAGCATTTGCATGTGCATGCAAGTGTGGGTACATGTGTGCCTTTACATGTTTGTGCATGCGTGTGTGTGTGTAGTTGTTTTCATATGTGCGTGTGTGTGTGTGCATGTTTGGTGTGTGTGTGTGTGTGTGGTTTGTATGTATATTTCTATACTTATGTGGCTATATGTGGGTGTTTGTTTCTATGCTTATGTGCATGTATGTCTGCTTATATGCATGTGGGTGTGTGGGTGTGTGCCTATATGATTATGTGCATGCATTCATTTCCAAGTGTGTGTGTGTGCATGTTTGTGTATGCAAATGTGTGTGTGTGTATACTTGCTTACGTATGCATGCGTGTGTATGTCTATGCATGTCTATGTGTGTTTTTGCGAGTGTGTACATCTGACTAGGTGTGTGTGTGTGTGCATGTGCACATTTGTGTGCATGCTATACATACATTTGTGTGATTGTGCATGCATTTGTATGTGTGTGGTTATGTGTGTGTTTGCATGTGCCTATGTGTTTATGTATGAGTGCATATGAGCTTGAGTGTTTCTTTGCATGTGTGTGCTTGAGCATGTGCAAGTGTGTTCCTATGTGCATGTAAGTTTGTGCATGTGTGTGTGTAAGTGCATGCATGTGTATTACTATGTACGTGTGTGTGTACCTCTCTCTATTTAGGTTTTCATGCATGTGTTTCAGTGCATGCATGTGTATATGTATGTTTGTGCATGTGTATGGGTTTATTTGAGTATGTATTTGAATATGTGTGTGCATATATGTATGTGTGTGTGTAGGGATGTGTGTGTATGCATGAGTGTACATGTGTGTGCGTGCCTCCATATGCAAGTGTTGGCATGTGTGTGCACGCTTGGACATGTATGTGTGTGGGTATTTGTGTGTATGTTCTTGTGCATGAGTTGTGCCTATGTTTCAATGCAAGCATGCGTATATGTGTGTGTATGCATGAGCAAGTGTGTGTGTGTATGCACATGCATATGTTGGCAGATGTGTGTGTGTGCATGTTGACACATGTGTGTGTGGGTTGTGCTTCATCTGTGTATGCATGTGTGCATGTGCATATATGTGATTATGCATGTGTCTATGTTTTTCTAAACATGTGTGTGTGTGGGTGTGTCTATGGATGTGTTTGCTTATGTGTACTGATGTACTTGTGGTTATGTTTGCTTGTGCGTGTGTGCATGTGTGTGGTTGTGCACATGCACATGTGCATACATGCATGTGTAGGTGTGCATATATGTGTGTGCATGTGTATCTATAAGTTTGTGTAGGCATGTGTTTTTAAGTGTACGTGTGTGCATGCATGTGCATGTGTGAGAGTTTGAGTTCATGTAAGTGTGTGTGTGTGTGTGTACAAGTGTTTGTGTGAATGTGGGTGTGTGTGCATACACAAGTGTGTGAATGTGGATGTTGTGTGCATGCACAAGTGTGTGAATGTGTGTGTGTGTTTGCACATGTGTCTGTCTATTTATGCATGCTTATGTGTGTGTGTGCTTGTGGATGAGGGTGTGTTTCTGGGTGTGTCCCTACATGTGGGTACATGTGTTCTTGTGAACTTGTGTATTTGAATGTGTACTCTTATGCATTTGCATGTATGCTTGTGCATACGTGTTTGTGTGTGTTGCAGCGCACATGCTTGTGTGTTCCTATAATCATGTGTGTCGACATGCATATGTATGTGTAAGTGAGTGTGAATTTGTGTGTGTGGGTTTGTGTGTGTGTAGGTGCATATGAGTGCATATGTGTTTGTGTGTGTGTAAGAGTGTAAGTTGTGTGTGGGCATGCTTGTGCAAGTGCACAAATGTGTGTGTGTGTGTGCGCTCATGTGTGTTGGTTTTTATGGGTTTTTGTTTGTGTATATGTCTGTGTGCACATGGTAATATGTGTGTGTGTGTGTTTGTACATGGGTGTATTTTTTATGTCTATGTCTGTGTACACAAAGGCACTGGTGCATATGTGCAAGTGTGTGTCAATGTGTGTTCATGCTTGTGCTCATGTGCATGTGTATGTGTGTGTCCATAATTGTGTGTGTGTCCAAATGAACACATGTGAGTGTGTTTGGGTGCATGTGTATGTGTGCATGTTTAATGCATGTGTGTGAGAGTGTGCATGTGAGCCCATATGCTAGTATGTTTGCATCTGAGGGCTTGTGTGTATGTGTGTGTTCATGCATGTGTATGTGCATGTATGTATGTATGTGTGTGTATTTGGTTGAATGTGTGAGCATTTTTGTGTGTGAACATGTGTGTGTATTCATGTGAGCATTTATATGAGTATGTGTTCATACGTCTCAGAGTGGTGCATGTCTTTGTGTGCATGCATGTGCATGGATGTGTGTGTGTGTGCATTTGTGTATTTTTGTGCATAAGTGTGTGTTTGTCTATTTGTATGAATATGCTTTTATTTGTGTGTGTACATGTGGGTGTAGGTGTGCATACCTACCTGTGTGTGTGTGTCTAATGTGAGCGTACAGTGTGTCTATGTGCACATGTGTGTTTGTGTACAAGTGTGTGTTAGTGCGCATATGTTTGCTTATGTGTGTGTGTGTGTGTGCATGTTTATAAGTGCATTCTTGCAAAAACATGTGTGTGCATGTCTGTTTGTCTATGTACATTCATGAGTGTTTTTATGTGTTGGTGAATATTCGTGTGGAGGTGCGTGTGTGCATGTGTATATGTGTGTGTGTGCATTAATGTTCATGCATGTGTATTTGTATGTGTGTGCATGTGTATGTGTTTGTGAGCTTGTGCAAGCATGAGTGTGTCCACACATCTATGTGTATGTGTGTGAGTGAGCATATGTGTGTGTGTTTATGTGTGCATGTAGGTGTCCACACGTGCATGTGTGTGTGGATGTGTATGTGCACATGTGTGAGTATAGTGTCAATGTCTATATGTATGTACATGTGTGTGTATGTATTTGTTTATGTGTGTGTGAGCATATATGTATGCATGTGTGAGTGTGTGTGTGTGTGTGTGTGCATGTGTGAGTTTATGTATGCGTGTGCTTGTGCATTCGTGTTTGTGTATGTGTTTGTGTGCATGTATTTGTGTTTGTGCCTGTGCATGTCTGTGTGTGTGTGCTTAGGTGTGTATAGGTGTGCCAGTGAGTGTGTATATGTTTGTGTGTGTGCATGTTTGAGTGCCCTTGTGTAAGTGTGTGCATTCCTATTTTTGTTTGTGTGCTTGTGTCTATGCTTGTACATATGGTTGTGTGGTCACACTGGTGTGTGTACTTGTGTTCATGCTTTTGTGTGTGTGCATTTGTTTGTGTGTTGATTAAGCTTTTGCGCATGCATCCATATGCATGTTTGTACATGTGTGAGCACATGTGTGTGCACCTCTGTGTGGATGTCTTTGTGTGTACTTGTGAGTGTGTGTGTGTGTACATGTGTGTGCTTGAATGTTGTGTGTGTGTTTGGATAAGTGTGTGTGTATTTATATGCACGTGTGTGCATGTGCATGTATATGTGTGGATGTGTGTATATGGATGTGTGTGAGTGTGCTTGTGTGTATGTGTGCTTTTGCATGTGTGCACATGTGACTATGTGCAAGTGTTTGTGCAGGTGTTTACTATGTGTGCGTGTGTGCCATTTTTTTTGTCATTGTGGGGGTTTGTTTTGTGTGTGTTTGTGTGTGTCTATGTGTGAATGCATGCATGCATAAATCCTTGAATGTGTGTATGTAATTTTGTACTTAAGCTTGTGCATGGTGTTCCTATGTGTGTTTATATTGGTGTGTGTGAACTTGCATGTGTTGTTATACATGTGCATTTGTATGTGTGCACGTGTGTGTGTGTTTGCATGCATGTGCATGGGTGCATGTGATTGTGCTTGTGTGTGGGTTTTTTCATGCATTTGAATGTGTCAATTTGTGTCTACATCTATGTAGGGGTGTGTGTGTATGCATGTGTGTGTTCATTTGGGCATGTGCCTACAGATGTGTATGTTGTTGTGTATGTGGACATGCATAAATGTGTGTGTGGATACATGTGTGTGTGTGTATTTGTGTGCTTAGGTGTGTGTGGGTGTTTATGTGCATGCAAGCATGCTTATGTGTGTGCATGAGTGTGTGTGTGAGATTGTGTGCATGCTAACACATATGTATATATGTGGGTTGTATGTTCATCTATTTGTGCATGTCTAGATGTACATACATGTGTTTGTGCTTGTTTGTTCTTTTTTTGTGTGCATGTGTGTGTGGGTGTGTGAGCACATGTGTGTGTGTGTGAATGCATGTGTGCATATGCATTTGTTAGTGTATATGTGCATGTGTGTACTCATATGTGGGTGTGGTGTGTGTATAATTGTGTGAGTGTACATCTGTATGTTTGTGTGGGTGTGTGCTTTGCATGTACATGTGTGCATGCATATATGTGTGAGTGTGGATGAGTGCATGTGAGAATTTGTTTTCATGTGAGTGCATGTGTCCATGTATGTTTATGTGAGTGTGTGGGTGCTTGTGTGTGCATGTGCTTGTGCATGTGTGTGTGCATGCATGTGTTTGTTTTTATGTGCAAGTGTGTGTATGTGCATGAATGCCTATGTGAAAGTTTGAGCATGTGTGCACATGTCTGTCCATTTTTGCAAGTATCTATGTGTGCATGTTGATGAGTGTGTGTGTGTGTGCATATGTTTATGTGTGGTTGCATGCGTGTTTGATTGTGTATGCTTGTGTGTGTTCATGTGTGTTCCTATGTGTGTGTGTGTTTGTGCTTGCTCTTGTATGTGCGTATATGTGTGTGTGTTGTTGTGTATGTGTATGTGTGTACCTCTATTTATGTGTCAATGTGAATGTGCATGTGTAAGTGACTGTGAATGTGTGTTTGTGTGTGGATATGTGTGGTTTATGTGTATCTATGCTCATGTGCATGTGTCAATGTTTGTGTGTGCATGTAGGTGTGTGTAAGCATGTGTGTGTGGGCATGCTTATGCACTTGCACAAATGTGTGTGTGTGTGTGTGTTAGTGTGTGAGTGTGCATTTGTTTGTGTCTGTTGGTTTATGTCGGTGTTTGTGTGTGTTTATCTATGCATACTATATTTGTGCACATGGGCACATGCTTGTATATATAAATGTGTGTCTTTGTGTGTGTGTGTGCGTGTGCATGCATGTGTGTACGTGTGTGATTGTATATATGTGCATGTGTGTGTGCACATGTTTGTGTGTGTGTGTGTGTGCATGCTTGTTTGTGTATATAGGTGTGCATAAGGATGTGCATGCATATGTGTGTCTATGTACTTGTGTAATTGACTATGCATGTGCATGTGAGTATGCATGCATATGCCTGTATACAAATGGTTACTCCCGTATGTGTACATCTACATGCATTTGTGTGTGCTTATGTGCATGTGTGTGTGTGTTCATCGATACATGTGTGTGTACATGTGCATGTGTGTGCATAGGTAAATGTGCGTATGTATGTGTTTGTGTGTCCATGCCTTTGGTCACATGTATATGTGCATGTGTGTGTGCGTGAGTTTTGTACATGTTCATGGTTGCATGGATGTGTATGTGTGCATATGTGTTTTGTGTGTGCATGGTCATCCGTGTGTAGCCATGTGTGTCTAAGTGTCTATGTGTCTATGTATATGTGTTTCTGTGTGTTTGCTTGTCTACATGAGTGTGTTTTTCTATGTTTGACTACACATGTGCATGTGTGCACATTTATGTACATGGTCATGTGTTTGTGCACCAATGTTGTATGCACATGTGTGGTTGTGTGTGCATGTGGTTTTGTATTGTGTTCTAATGTATGCATGAGTATGTGCACATGTGAATGTGGGTGACTTTGAATTTGTTTGTGGGAATATGTCTGTGTTTACTCTTATTAGCATGTGTATGAGTGTGTGTGTTTATACAATTACATGTGTGTGTGCATATATGTATTTGTGTTTATATTTATGAGTGCACGTATGTGTGTGTGTCTCTGTGTTTTCTTGTCTTCGAGTACTTGTGTGTGTGTGTGCATATGTATGTGTGTATGTGTCTCTATGGGTGCATGTGTATGTTGTTGTGTCATACGTCTCTATCTATGCATATGTGTGTGTACTATTGTGTGTGCTTGTGCATGCATGTGTTTTTGTGCATGTTCGTGTGTGTATGAGTGTGTTGGTGCATATATGTGTGTCTACATGTGTATGGGCAAATGCATGTACACCTGTGTGTGTCCACATGCATGTGTGTGGATGTGTGTGCTTGTATGCATTTGTTTATATGTGCATAGATGTTTGTCTTTACATGTGTGTGTTTGTGTGCATGTGTGTGTATATGTGCACATGCATGATTGTGGGTTTGTGTGAGTGTAGGTGTGGGTGGTTGTGGGTGTGTGAATGTGTGTGTAGTTTTACGTGTGTTTCTGTGCATGCATGTGCATTGTATGTGAGTGAGTTTGAGTGTGTATTTTTGGTCATGTCATTGTGTACCTGTGTGTGCATGTGTGTTTGTGCTAGTATGTGCATTTATTTTTTTGCTTATGTTTGTGCATTTATGTATGCATGTGTGTGTATGTGTGCATGCATTTGTACGTGCAAGTGGGTATGCCGATGTGTGGGTGTGTGTACATGACTACATTTATTTTTGTGTGTGCATATGCATATGTATGCTTGGGTGCCAAGAAATGTGCATGTGTGTGTATGTGTGAATTTGTGCTTGAAAGTATTCATGCATGCGTGTGTATGTGCATGTGTCTGTGTGTATGTGTTGTGTGTGCTTGTCTGTTGTTGTGTGTTATGTGTGTGCTTGTATTTGTGCAAGTGGGCATATGTGTTTGTGTGTGTATGCATATGGGTGCACATGTGCATGCATGTGTTTGTGCATGTGTGTGTGTGTGAGTGTGCATGCTTGTGCATGTGTGTGTGACTACAGATGCATGTGTGTAGGTTTGTTTGCATGAATGTGAATGTGTGCATGCTTGTGTGTGTGTATGCCTATGTGACATGTATGTGTGGATGTGTTAGTGCACGTGAGTGTGTGTGTGAGTGAGCATGTACATGTGTGCGTTTGTGTGCTCATACATGTGCATGTTTGGGTATGCATGTGTGTGTATGTGTATGTGCATATTTGTGAGCTTGTGTGTGTATTTTTGTGCCTATGCATGTGAATGTGTTTGTGTGCATGCATATGCATGTTTGTTTGTGTACATTGCATGTGTGTGTGTATGCATGTGCAGATGTGCCTGTGTGCATGTGTGTATGTGTTCAAGTGTGTTACTATGCTTATGTAGTTAGGTGTGCGTGTGTGTGCATGTGTATACGTGTGTTTTTGTGCTTATGCATGTGTGTGTGTCTTTGCATGGTAGCATATGTGTGTGTGTTTGTTAATGCATATGTGTGTTTGTGTGAGCCTATGCATGAATATGTGTGTGTGTTTATGTGTGAGTGTGCGCATGTGTGCCCATGTGCATTTGTATGTGTATGTCTACCTGTGTGTGTCAGTATGTGTGCATGTGTGTTAACATTTGCTATATTATATGTACGTGTGTGCATGCATGTGAGTGTGAGTGCATGCATGTGTGTCTCAATGTATGTGCATGCATTAGTGTGAGTGTATTCATGCATTTGTGTGTGCATGTGTGTATGTTTATGCGTGTGGATGCATTTGTGTATGTGTGCATCATGCATGTATGTGTGCATGTATGTTCTCGTGTTAATTTGGGTGTATGTGTGTTTGTTTTTATGCATACTTGTGTGTGTATGTGTGTGTCTACGTGTGTGTGTTTGTAGATGCATGACACGCTTGTGTGAAAACATACATGTGCATGTGTGTTTGTCAATGTGCACGTGTGTATATGTGTGTTGATGTGTGTATATGTGTGTTGATGTGTGTGTGTGTGTATGTATGCATATGTATGTGTGCATGTTTTTGTGTGTGTGTACATGTGTGTGTTTGTATGTGTGAGAGTGTAAGCATGTAGGTGTGTGTCAGTGTGTGTTGCATATGCAAGTATTCATGTCTATGGGTGCAGGTGTGCACTTGTGCATATGCATGCATGCATGCTCGTGTGTATATATGCATATGTGTGATTGTGTGTGTGCATATGTGCATGTATGTGTGCTTGTACATGTGTGATGGTATTTATTTGAGGTCACATATGTGTGAGCATTTGAGTGCATGTGTTTGTGTGACTGTATATGTGCGTATCCATTTTTGTGCATGTGTGTGCACATGAGTTTATGTTGGTGCACCTGCACATGTGCACATATGTGCTTGTCCTTTTGTATGTTTATGAATGCATGTGTTTATGTGTGTGATTGTTTGTACATGACTATGATTGTGCAGTGTGTGGGTGTGCATGTTTATGTGTCTATGCATGTACATATGTGTGTGTGCTTGTATGTAAGTGAGCATGTCTGCTTGTGCATGTATGAATGCAATCATAAGGGTGTATCCATGCATGCGAGCGTGCACGTGTGTGTGCTTGTGTGTATCTTTGTGTGTGTTTTTGTGTGTTTGCATTTGTATTTATGCATAAGTGTTCCTATGAGCTTGTGTGCATGTGCACGTGTATGTGTAAGTGCATGGTGTAGTTGTTAGCTTGTGTGTGTATGTGCATGTGTCTATGTATGCACATGTGTGTAGGTGTGACCCTATGTTTGTGTGCACAAGTTTGTGAGAATGTGAGTGCATGTGTGTTTGTGTGTGCTTATGTGCATCTGTCAAAGCATTTATATGTGCTTATGCATGCATGTCTGTGTATGTTTGCAATTGTGCTTGTGCAAGCTCATGTGAGTGAATGCATGTGTGTGTGCATCCATGTGTGAGAATGTGTGCATGCATACATGTGTGTGTCTATACATGTGTGTGTGCATGTGTGTTTGTACATGTATGTATTTGTGCATTCGTGTGTGTGTGCATGTGTGTAGTTGTGTGTATGTGTGCAAGCTTATGTGTACATGTGTATGTGCATGGGCCTGTGTGTATGTGTGCCTATGTGTGTGTTTGGGTGCATGCATGTGTGTGTGAATGAGTGTACATGTGCACATGTATGTCTGTGTGTGCCAATGCATGTGTGAGTATGTGTGCATGCATGCATACGATACACATGCTTGTGTGCATAGGAGTGTGCATGTGTCTATGTGCTTGTGTGTGTGTGTGTTTGCATGTATCTATTTGTGTTTTTTGTATGCATGATTATGGTTGTGTGAGAGTGTATATGTGTGTGTGTGCATGCACTCATATGTGTGTGTGTACATGTGTACATTCATGCATGTGTGTGTATGTGCATGTGTCATTGTGTTTGTGTGTATGTGCTTGCACACATGTGTGTGCATGTGCATGTGTAAGTATGCGTGTATGTGTGTTTTATATTTGTTTGTGTGTGCGAGTGTGCTTGTGTTTGTGGGTATGTGTGTGTGTGCACACATATGCTTATTTGTTTGTGTGAATGTGGGTATGTGTGCATTCACTTATGTTTATGCATATGCATGCATGCATTTGTGTGGGCTTTATGTATGCATTTGCTTGTGTGTGCATAGGTACATTCATGTCTATGCTTGCAAGCATGCATGTGTGTGCATGGGTGCATATGAGTGTGTGTGCATGGGTGCATGTCATTGATTGTGCTTGTTTGTGTGGGTGTGTGTGCATGTTTGTCCTTGTGGGTGTGTTTATGCATGAGTGTGTGTTCATGCATGCACATGTGTATATGTGTGTATAGGTGCATGTGTATGCATATGTATATGTTTTGTGTATATTAATATGTTTGTGTTTGTGTTCTTGTTTGTGTTTGTGTTTGTGCATGTGGGTAAGCATCTATTTGTATTCGTGTGTGTGAGCATAGTTGTGTATTGCAATTACATATGTGTGTGTGCACGTGCATGCTTGTATATATGTGCAAGTGTGCTTGTTCATTCATGAACATATGCATGTGTGTCTTTGTGCTTGTGTAGATATGTTTGTTTGTGTTTGTGTGTGCATGGGCATGAGTGTGTTTGTCTTTGTGTGTATGTGTGCATTTGCATGTGTTAGTGCATGTGCATGTGTTTTGTTGTGTGTGTGTGCATGTGTGTTTAAGTGCATATGTGTGCTTGAGCATGTTTGTGAGCATCTATGCATGTTTTCATGTATGTGTCTGACCATGTTTCTGTTTGTGCATTGATGTAAGTGTATGTGTGTGTTTTATGCATGTGAATACATGCATGCATGTGCTTGTGCATATATGTGTGTGTGTTGCATGGGTCTGGGGGCATATGTACGTGTGTGTCCACATGATTGTTTGCATGTATTTATATATGCAAGCATATGTGTGAGTGTATGATTATGTGTGTGTGTGCGCTTGTGTGTGGGCACATGCTCAAGTACATGTATGTGTATGCGTTCGTGCGTGTAAAGAGCATGTGAGTGTTTGTGGGTTCATGTGTTGGGATGTGTGTGTAGTTCTCTACAGTGTGTTTGTTCATGTGCGTGTGTGTGTGTCTACTTGTGTGTGCAAATGCACGTGCATGTGCATTAGTGTGCATGTTTGTGCATTTTTGTTTGTGAATGTTCATGTGTGTTGTGTGTGTCTAGGGGGGTAGTGAATGTGGGTGATTTTCTATGCATGCATATGTGCATGCCTAAGTATGTTTATGTGTGTGCATGTTTTTGTGTATGCATGCACATATGTTTGGGTGTGTGTATGTATACATGTGTGTGTTCTTATGCATGCTTGTGAGTAGATGTTGATGTGTATGTGTGTGCAAGCATTTGAGTGCACATATGTGTGTGCATATGCATGCACATGTGTGTGTGTCTTCATGTGTCTATTTGCTATTGGATGTATTAATGTCTATACTTATGTGTGCACATGTGTTTGGGTATGCTTGCATATGTGAGTAGGTGTGTGCATGTGTCTCTATGTGTGTTTGTGGGTTCATATGTGCTTGTGCATGTGCCTCTATTATGTGTTTGAATGCATGCTTAAGAATGTGTGAGAGTTTATGTGTGTGTACTTATAAGTGTGTGCTTTTGTGCATGTATGAGCATGTGTGTGTGCATGGCCATGTGTGCTTTTGCATGTGCATGCATGTGTGGGTTTATATGTGCATCTTTGCATTTGTGCATGTAGGTATGTGTTTATATGTGTATTACTGTAAGTTTGCATTTGTTGGTGCATGGAAGAGCGAGTGCATCTATGTGTTGGTTTGTGTGAGTGTTTTCATGTGTGTGTATGCATTCGTGGGCAAGTGTATATGTGTGTGTGTGTGTGTGAATATGTGTGCATACATGTACATGTGCATGTGGGTGTCCATGTGTACACATGTGTGCTCTGGTGTGTGCATATATGTGTGTGTGCAAGTGTGTGAATGAGTGTGTGCACATGTGTGTTTGCATTTGCATGTGTGTGCAAGGGTATGTGTATGTGTGTGCCTTTAGGTATGCATGTGTGTGCATGAGTGCAGATGTGTGTGTGCATATATGTTTGTGAATGAATATTTGTGTGCATGTGTTCATGTGTGTGTGCATTAATGCATGTGTGCCTATGCATCTGTGTGTGCATATATGCATAAAAACAAGCGTGTTCATGTTTGTTTACACACATGTGACTTTATGTGCGAGAGTGTATGCATCTTTTTGTGCATGTGAATTTGTATGATAGTGTGTGTGTGTGTATGCATATGTGGGTGTGTGTGTGTGTTTTTGCATGTGTGTTTATTCTTGTGTAGGTATGGTGTTTGCAATGGTGTGTGCATGTTTATGTATATGTGTGCCTTTTCATGCGTTTGTGCATATACGTGTGTTTTTGTGCATGTGTTCTTGTGCATGTTTGTGCAAGTGTGTGTGTCGGTGCACATTTGTGAGCATGTGTGAGTGTCTTCATATATGTGTGTGATCATGTTTGTGTTTATTTGTGTGGGTGTGTATAAGCATGCCTATGAACATGTTTACATATTTGTGCATATGTGTATTTTGTGTGCACAATTACGTGTTAGCATTTTGTATGCGTGCGCCCATGTGCGACATGTTTGGGCCTATTTTTGTTTTTTGCATGTATCAGTATATGTGTCTCTACTTGTGTGCATGTGTGTGTGACTGTATAGACGCATGCATTTATGTGTGTGTATAGGTGTGCATTTGTGCTTATATGTATGTGTGTGCTTTGTGAGCATGTGTGCACATACCAATGTAGACAGGCATGCATGTGTGTGCATTTGTGCTGGTGTGCAAGTCTGGCTATGCTTATGTATGTGTTTACATGTGTGTGTGGCTGCTTATGTGTGCAAGTGCACATGTGAGCATATGTGTGTGCATGTGTCAGTTTGCATGTCTGTGTGTGTCTATATGGAATGGGTGTGGGTGCTTATTGTGCTTGTGTTTATGTGCCTTCATGTATAGATGTGTGCATGCATATGTGTGTATTGATATATGTGTGTGTGTGTGTTCATGTGTTGGGTGTTTGTGTGGGATTGTGTGTAGGTGTGCATGTGTGTATGTGTACATGTGTAGATGTATTTGTATTTTTGTGCACACAGGTGCATGTCCATCTTTATGTGAGTGCATGGGTAGACATGTATGTGTATGCATGTGCATCTATTCATGTGTTTTTGTGTGTGAGAGAGTGTGCTTGTGTTTGTGTGCATATGTACATGTGTGCATGTGTGTTTTGTGTGGGCATGGGTAATTGTGGATTTGTGTCCATGCATGTCTATGTGTGTTTGTGCATGTCTTCTTGTGAGTGTGCTTTTGTGTATGCAAATGTTTGTATTGGTGTGTGCATGTGTGTCCATGTGTGTGTGCATGTGAGTGGATGTGCACATGTGTGTGTGCGCTAGTGTGTTTAGGTGCATTTATGTGTTCGTGTGTGAGTGCATGCACATGTATGCAAGTGTGTATGTGTGGGTGCTCTTCAGGGTGTTTAGATGCATGTGTGTGTGAGTAGGTACGTGCATCTGTGTATATGCTTTTGTTCATTGTGCTTGTATGCATGTGCATGTGCATGTGCATGTGTTTGTGTGTGTGTATCTATTTGTGAGTTTAAATGTATTTATGTGTGGGTGCATGTGAATGTGCATAGGTGTCCATGTGTGTGTGTGCTTGTTTGTGTGAAGGTGTATGTGTGTGCACATATGTGTGATTGTGTGTATGCTTGTGCTGATGTATGTGTTAGCGTACATCTTTGTGTGCTTATGTGTGATTGGATGTGAGTGTGTGCATATGTATTTTATGCATGCATGTGTGTAGGTGTATGGGTTATTATGGGTGTTTGTGTGTGTGGGTGCACATGTATATGTTTGTGCATGTGTGTATATGATTATGTATATTTGCACATGCATGTGTGTGTTTCTATGCATTTGTGTGAGTCATTATGTTTGCATGCATGTGCATGTGTATGTGTGGCTGTGCATATATGTGTGTGAATGTATGTGTGTGTGTGTGTTCGTGTTTATGTGCACGTACATATGTCTGCTAGTGTGTATGTGAGTTTGTGTGCATGTGCACATGCACATGAATGTATGTGTGCATGTGTTTACATCTATTCATGTTTGTGTGTACGTTCGTGCGTGTTTGTGAGAGGGTGTGTTGGTTTGTGTGTGTGTGCATGTGTGTATGTACATGCACACATTTATGAGTGCATCCATATCTATGTATGTGTCTGTATATATGAGTGTGAGTGTATTTGGCTATGAGTGCTTGCATGTGTATGTGTGTGAATGTGAGTGTATGCATGTACTTATGCACGTGTGTTTATACACACATGTGCGTTTGTGTGTATGTATATGTATGTGCATGTGTGTGCATAAGCATGTGTTTGAGCATGAATGTGTGTGTGCACACATGTGTTTTTATGTTTATGCATGTTTATGTGTGAGAAGTTTTCTTTATGTGTGCGTGCATGTGCATGTGTGTGTGTGCATGTGTTTGTGTGTGTATAGATATGTGTGTGTGTGGATGCACACTTGTGTGAATGTGTGTGTAGGAGTGTGCATATCTACATGTGTGCATGCATGCTAATGCATGTGCATGTGTGTTTGCATGCTTGTCTAGTTATTAGTGTGTGTGCGCTTACATGTGCATGAGTGGTGTGTGCCCGTATGTATGTGTTTGTGTATGTGATTATGTGTGAGTTCTTGTGTATGTTTCTATACTTGTGTTTATATGAGCATGTGCATGTACATGTGTGTGTTTTGTATGTGTGTGTGCGTGTGTGTGCATGTATGAGTGCATCTATGGGTTTGTGTGCATGGCTGCACGTGTATGTGTCTGTGAGTGCGTTCATATGTATGTGTGTGTGCAAATGTGCATGTGTGTCATGTTCATTTGGACATGCATGTGTGTGTTTGTGCATGTGTATGAGTGTGTGTGTGCATGCATGTATGGGTGCTGATGTGTATGCATGTGTGTGTAAGCATACGTGCATGTGTTGTTCTTGTGTGCATGAATATGCACATGTGTACATGCTTGCATGTGTGTGTGCATGTGTGTGTGTGCGCATGTGTGTGTGTGTGGTGCATATGTGTGCGTGTTTGTGTGCATGTCTATGTGGGCATATGCATTAATACTTGTGCGTGCACACTTGCTTTTTTGTGTGTATGTGTGTGTACATGCAAGAATGTGTGCATGTATTTGTGTGTGTGTGAGTGTGCATGTGTTTGTGTGTTTGCATGTCAATGCTCATGCATGTGTGTGTGTGTGTGCATGCATGTGTATGTGTGTGAGCATGTCTATTAGCTTTTGCATATGTGTGCTTCTTCATGTGCACATGTGTTCTTATGATTGTTCCTACATCTACATGGGTACATGCATGTGTGTGTGCACGTGTGTGGGTGGCATGTCTATGCATGTGAGTGTATATATGTGTTTATGAATGGTAGTGCATGTATGTGACAATGCATAGGCATGTCTGTGTTCGTGCGTGTATGTGTGTGTGGGTGAGTCTATGTGTGTCTATATGTGTTAATGTGTTCTTGTGCAATTGTGTGGGCTTGTCTGTCTGCTTGTGTATATTCACGTGCACGTGTGTTTGCAAGTCTGTGTGAATACGAGTGTGTTTTTGTGTGAATGTGCTTGGGCAGGTGCGTGTAAGTGCACGTGTGCTTGTGAATGTGCAGGTGTGTATGCATGTGTATCTACATGTGTGTGTGTGTGTCTATACATTTATGTGTGTATATGTGCACACTTATTTGGGTGCGTACATGTATTCATGATTTTATAAGAGTTTGCATGAATTTTTATGCTTACATGCATGCATGGGCAATTATGTAGCTGCATGTTTGTGTGTGTGCATGTGCATGTTTAGGTGCATATGTATGTGTGTACATATGTGTGTGCATGCATGCACATACTTGCATGCATGCTTGCCTATGTGCATGTGTGTGTGTGCATGCATATGTGTGTGTGATTATGTTTGTGTTCATGATTGTTTATGTGAGTGTGTACATGCATGTGCACATGTATGTGTCAATGTGTGTGTTTTTTTGTGAGTGCATGCCTATGTGCTTGTGTATATGTGTGTATGTGTTTATGTTTATTTGTGCATATGCATGTATTTGTATGTATACATATATGCGAGGGCGTGTATTTGTATGTGTGTCTATGTGTGTATGTGTATATGCATATGTGTGTGCATGTGTGTGTGCACATGCACATGCATGTTTGTGAGTGAGTCAGTGTGTGTGGTTGTGTGTGCTTGCATGTGTATGTGTGTGTGTGTGTGTGTGCGAGTGTGTGCATATGCGTGTTCTTGTGCATATGTGTGTATGCATATATGGGTGTGTGTATAATTGTAAGTATGTGTGCATGAGCATGTGTTTGAGCATATGTGCATGCATGCATGCATGTGTATAAGTGTGTGTGTGTGTGTGAGTAATTTTCATGTGTGTATTTATGCATGCATGTGTGTGTATATTTGTGCATGTGCGTGTGTGTATGTGTTCATGTGCATGTAGATGTGTGTGCATATACATGCATGCTTGTGTGAATGTGTGTGTGTGTGTAGGAGTGTGCATGGGTGCATGCATGCTTGCATGCATGTGGGTGCATGCATGCAAGTGTGTGCGCATATGTGTAGTTATGTGTATTGAGTTATAGGTGTGTGTGCATGCACATGTGCGTGTGTGCATGCATGTGTGTGTTGGCATGTGTATGCACCTATGTGTGTGTGATTGTCCATGTGTGTGCACCTATGTATATATTTACGTGTTCATGAGTGTGTACTTGTGGATGTGCATGTGTGTGTGTGTGTGTAGGGGTGCATGATTGCATGTGTTTTTGTGTGTCCTTGTGTATGTATATGTGTTCATGTTTACATGTGTGTGAGTACATATGTGCATGCATTTGCATTGTGTATTTGTTTGTGTGTCTTTCTAACCATGAATCTAGTGTATGTGCATGCATATGTAGGTGCATGCATGTATAAATGTGTGTGTTTTTTGCTTGCATGCATGCACATGCATGTGTGTGTACAAGCATGTGTACACGTTTGTGCTTGTGTGCATGCATGTGCATGTGCATCCTTGTGTGTTTGTTTTTGTCCATGTGTGTTGGGGTGTGTGTCTATGTATATGTTTGTGTGTGTGTGTATGTATGTG
Source organism: Vanilla planifolia (assembly GCA_023846275.1). Lineage (NCBI taxonomy): Eukaryota > Viridiplantae > Streptophyta > Magnoliopsida > Asparagales > Orchidaceae > Vanilla > Vanilla planifolia. The sequence continues at coordinate 16,774,684 of CM043875.1, read as the reverse complement.
TGCATGCATACATGTTAGGTGTGTTTGTATGAGTGAATATGCATGTGTGTGTGTGTGTGCATGCATGTGCATAAAAGTATAGACATGTGTCTATGTGTGGTTGTACATATGTGTGTGTATGTGTGCACACATGGGTTCTTGTGTGCATTTGGAAGTAAGTGTGTGTTTGTGTTATGTGTGTGTGCCAACATGCGAGTGTATATTTATGTATATATGCATGTGTATGTATGTGCTTGTGTGTGTTCATGTGTATTTGCATTTGTGTGAGCATGCATGTGTGTATGCATGTAAGTGTATATGGGTGTATGTGTGAATGCATCTATGTATGTGTGTGTATGCACGTGTGTATGTGTGTGTATAAGCATGCTTATGTCTTTGTGCTTGCAAATGTGCACTTATGTGTGTGTTATTGCATGCATGTGGGTGTGTGTGTGTGTGTTTGTGTGCATGAGTGTGTGTGTGTGTGTGCATACGTGTGTACATATGTGTGTGTGTGTGTATGTGTGTCTTTCTATTGTGTGTGTGTGTGTGTATGTGTGTCTTTCTATTGTGTGTGTGTGCATTGTTCTTAAATGTGTGTGCATGCATACATACTTATATGTATCAATATATATGTGCATGCATACATGTATTCAATTGTTTGTGTGCATATGTGTGTGTGTACATCCATGTGCATGTATGTGTGCATTCCTATGAGCTTATATATATTTGTGCCTATGCATATGACAGTGCACATGGTAGTGCATGTGTGTGCAACTACTTGTGCTTGGACATGCATAGGTGTGTGTTTGTGCGAGTGCATGCTTGTATGTGTGCATCTGTTTGTGTTCATGTGTGTGGTTAGGTGTGTGTGTGTGAGTGTATGTGTCTGTGTCTGTGTATATGCATGTGTGTGTGGGTTTGCATGAACATGTGTGTACATGCATGTGTACATGAGTGTGTGCTATTGTCTATGTGTGTGTGCACATGTCTACTATGTTTGCATGTGTGTATGGATGTTTGTGTAGATGTGGGCATGTGTGCATATGAGGGTGATTATGTGTGATTATATGTGTAAATGTGTGTGTGTGCACATATTTGTGTGTGTGTGTGTACATTTGCTTACATTTGTATTTACTAGTATGCATGTGTGTGTCTTTGTATGTGCATGCATTTTTGTGTGTGCAAATGTGTGTGTTTGTGTGTACAAGAGTTTGTCTATGGATGTGTATGTGCATAGATATATGCATGTGTGTCTACGTGTTGTTGTACATGTGTATTCATATGCATGCGTGTGAGTGTTCTTGTATGTGTGTGGGTATGGGTGGATGCTTGAATGTGCGTGTTCTGCATATGCACAATCATCCATGTATATGTGTGTGTGAATGTAGGTGTGGGTGTGTGTGTGTGCTTATGTTTATTTATGTTTGTGTGTGTGTGCATCTATGTGTATACTATTTTTTGCTTGTGTGCATACATATGTATGTATGCATGTGTATGGATGTGTGTCTATTTGATGTACATGTATGTGAGTATGAATAAATGTGCATGTGTGTGTGCATATGTGTGAGTGTATATGTGCACTTAGGTGCGTGTGTGTGCATGTGTTCGTGAGGGGTCACGTGTGTGTAGTGCCAATGTGTGTATCTTTGTGTTTGTGTTCATATGTATGTGTATGAGTGTGTGAACATGCATGCATGTATGTGCATGTGTGTGAGTGTGTGTACATGCATGTGTGTGTATGTGTGTGTGTGTGTGTGAGTGTGTGTACATGCATGTGTGTGTGTATGGGTGTATATGTGTTTACATGTGCATGTGCACTTGTGTGCATATGTCCAAGTGTTTGTGTGCTTGTGTTTATGTGTGTGAATGCATATGCCTGCATTCATGTGCCTGTGTGTCTTTGTGTTCATGTGTGTGCATGCATATGGGTGTGGGTTTGTGTGTGTGTGTATTGCTTACCTTTGTATGCATATGTCTGTGAATGTGTGTGTGTGAAAGGGAGGGGGAGGGATGTGTGCAAATATTTGCATGCGTGTGTGTTCTTATGCTTGTGTTTTTGTGTTGTGCACATGTTTAAGCATGCACGCATGTGTGTGTCCTTGTTCATATGTGAGAGCACATGCATGCATGTGTGTGTATGAGTTTCTATGTGTGCAAGAATATGTGTGTGTGGATACAGATGTGCATGTGCATGTTTATGTTGTGCATGCATTTATATGAGTGGTGTGGGTGTTCGTAGGTGCATATGTGCATGTGCATGCTTGTGTGGCACACAACCATGTGTGTGCGTGTGTGTACATATATGTGTTTGCATGTGTCTACATGTTCCTATGCTCGTGTCTACTTGTGAATGTATCTAATTTGGTGCAAATGTGGGCATGTTCGTGTTTGTGTGCATGTGTGTTCGCTGTGTATGCATGTATACGTGTGTGTGTCCATATGCATGTGCATCCATAGAGGCATGTGTATGTGTGTGTGTGCATGTTTTCTTGTGCATGTTTGTGTGGGTTTGTGTGTATGTGTGTTTATGAGTGTGTGTAGGTGTGTTTGTTTGTTTAGGTGTGCATATATGTGTATGCAAGCATTCATGTGTTTTTGTTTGTTTGTGTCTGTGCATCTTCGGACATGTACATGCGTATCTGTGGATGCATGTGTGGGTGCATGTTTGTTTATGTTGTTGTGTGTGGGTGTTTGTTTATTGATGCATGAGATGTGTGTGTGTGTCTATGAGTGCACATGTTTGTTTATGTGTGTATGTGGTTTCACACCTGGACACATGTGTGTGTGAGTCAGTGTGTGTGTGCTTTATTGTGTGAGTGCATGTTTGTTATTATGCATGAGTGTGTGCTGTGTGCATGTGTTTGTATGCAAGTGAGAACATGTGCGTACATGTTAGGATGTCTGTGTTTATGTGCATATGTTTGCATGTGCTTGTGCTTATGTGTGCATTGGTGTGTGTGTTTATGTTCTTTAGTGTTTAAGAGTGCATATGCGTGTGTGCATATGTGCAAGTGCAAACACCTATGTCTATGTGCATGTGAGTATGTGTATGCGTGTGTATTGTGTGTGTGTGTTTTGTTCTTATGTATGTGTGTGCGTGCATGTGCACGTCCATGTGCTTACATGTATGTGTGTGTGTGCGTTTTAGTGTATAAGTTTGGATGCATGTGAGTGCATGCACGTGCTTGCTTATGTGCATGTGTGGTCCATATCTATATGTTTGTGGACAAGCATGTGCGTCTATGCATGAGTTTGTACGTGTGTGCATGTGTGTGTGTGTGTGTGTGTGCATGTGTATTCATGTACATGTGTGTGTGAACATATGTTTGTTTGTGCAAGTGTGTATATATGCATGTGTGTGTAAATGTGAGCATGCGTGGTTGTGTTTGTGTGTGTGCATGTGTTCTCCTATGTTTTTGTGGGCGGGCATATGTTTGTTCTTGTGTGTGGATGTGTGTGGGTGTGTTCATGTTTGCGTGCATGCATGAGTGTGGAAGTGTGCTGATGTGTATGTGCATGCATGTGTGCATATGTGTATGCATATTTGTGTTTGTTCATGTGTGTATGTGCATGTGTATGCATACCTATGTGCATGTGTTTGTGTTTTCCTTCTTATGTGTGTGAGCGTGTGCAAGTGTCTACATTTGTGTATGTGTATTTGTGTGTGCGCATGCTTGTGCATGTGCGTGTGTGTGTGCTTGATTGTGTGCTTGTGGTTTTGTGCATTTGCATGTCTTTATGTGTGTATGAGTTTGTGTGCCTATGTGTTTTTGTTTTGCGTGTGTTTGTACAGGAGTCACTCAATTAGAACGAACTAAGACTTTTTGTTCAAGAAAATTGCATGTTGAATGAATGAGATTTGATGAGAGTGTTTAGAAAAAGAATTTCATCAGAACTGTTAAATTTATCTTGATTTGTTGCCTACATTTCTTTAGGCTTTATAAAAAAGATTGAAGAGATCAAGATCATTTGATTGTGCAATTGCATGATTAGAAAGTTCTATTTAGTTCTGTAATTTAAAAGCATGTTGTGCAAAAACAAGGTTTAACTTTAGCTCCATATTATGAATGTGAATAAAGATGTTTTGTATATAAAGCTTACATGTTTCTCAATGTCAGCTTATTTTGGGTTGACTGCCCCACTGGTTTGCTCGAAAGGTCATTATTCATACTGTTAGTGAAGATTTACAAATTGTTTATGTGGATAAGAGAGTATTTACCAATTTTAAGACCATATAAAACATTTGTAGTTGTACTTACTATCACAATTGACCGATGAGTTTAGGAACTTGCATTCCAGAACGCTTAACGATAGCCAGCATGTTTTAGGTGCTGTAAAGTCCTTTGGTTCTTTTATTAATAATTAGTATTATTTTAATTAGCATTTATTTTTTAATTTATTATTATAATTAAATTTTGCATTTTACAAAAGTTATTTAATAAATATTAAGATATAATAAAAAAAATGAATTCAACATGACAAAAAAAAGAATTAAGTTTTTTAATACTAAAGATTTTTAAAATATTAATTTTAAAAAAATTTAACTTTTGTGACTTGCGATAAATATTTCAATCAAACTTAAAATTTTAATCAAAGTAAAATTTAAGTCCTTAAAATTTAATTCAATGCGTATCTTTTGATAGTTTGTTACTCAAACTAAAATGGTTTTCATAGGATTTTGCTTATGCTACACTTCTTCAAGTTTTCCCATTAATACAAACATTATCTATCTAAAATTTTAAAATTAACTTCAAAAATTTATTAAAGTACTTAGTGTTTATTATCAATAAACAAAATATCGTGACAAGAGGTCCATAACACAATAACATTTCTATTTTGATGATAACAAAATATTTAATAAAATTAAGAAAAACAAAAATTATTTATAAAAGGAATATACAAATAGTTAACGATGAACTTCTCTTTCATGTATGTCGTTACTTGATTAATGCTCTCCTTTAATTTATGATTATTTCTTTGGAATTATTTCAATTTCTATTCTTTTTTATTTTTTACTATCACTTAAAGTTACTTAATATAAATTTTGTAAATTATTAATAACCCTTAAATTTTAAGAAATTTCGAAGAAATTTTTGAAGTAGTTTATTTTTTAAAGAAAACCAATTTGCTCCAATTACACTTCATTGAATAGTCTAGCTCACACAAATCTTTTCAAATTTATTTAGTTTAATTTTTTAGCATTCATAGAAACAAATTATTTATGGTATATTGTATTCTGATTGATTCAAATTTTGTTAAAAAGGTTAATTATTATGATCGTTGGCATACTTTTGTATTTGACGAATCGAATAATAAATGTTTAACATTTTATTCTAACATGTATATTCATATTGAAACAAGTTTATGTGTAAAGAATAAGTGATTCATTTTTTAGTGTTCTGCAAGCTTGAACAATTGAAGACATGTGTATTAGTTTTGTTAAGATTTTTTTACTATAAATATAATTTTAGCTTATTTATTTTAAGAAAAAATTTTAATATTAATTTCAAATTATGTTTAGGCATCCAAATTATTCAAACATCTTGATTTATCAAATAAATAAGAATCAATTTTTTAATCTCTTAACGTTTTTATTAGTTTAAATCTTAAACTATTCATTGATTTAAGAAACATGATATTTTCAATAATTTTTTCCTAGGTTAAAATCACACTTTTATATTTTTATAAAATTGTTTTATGTTTATTATTAAAAATAAAAGAATGAACTCAAGGATATAACTCAATAACACGTCAAGTTCACATAACAGCAATATATCATTTGAATGAGGATGTGGTGTGCAATTGACTTAATAATGTCAGCATGTAGAAATGCAGGTAAATGACTCAAGTTCTGATCTGTGATAGCCAAACTCTTCAATTTTCTTCCATTTTTTTGTAAAGAATCTTCTACTTCTTTCCACTCCAAACACAACTTGTTCAAGTGTTGAACCTCAGATGTCAATGTATTAAGGCTAGCTTTTAGTCCAGCAACATATTTGGTGTGATTATTGAAAATGAAAAATGAAATTTGCAGTTTATTTTTTATGTCTTCTAGTAACACAACCAGGTTTTTCGTTGTCTTCCACCTTAGGGTTTTCTCTTCCAAACCCTAACAATTGGTATCAGAGCGTGGTTTTGTTTTTTTATTTGCTGTTTCAACATCTAGAAGGAAGAAGCAGAGGAGCTAGGCCACGACAGAAGGAACAATCAGAGGAGCCAGGCCATGGCAGAAGGAAGAAGTAGAGGAACCAGGCCACGGTAGATGGAAGAAGCAGAGAAACAAAGTGGATCTTTAAGTCTCACGTGCAAAAAGAGACAGGCAACGGAAATGCCTACGTAAACGTACACGTGGGCAAGGAAGAGTTATAGTCAACTCCGATAAGGTAATATTTAGTGGTATATTGGACATGTTTGTTAGGCAGTGTTTAGGCTTTTTAAGTGTGTAATTTGGTATGATTAACGAAAATGAAGATTCGTAGTTTTTCTTTTCTCTGGTTAAGAAAACAAGTATTTCCATCATCTTCGTCCTTGTGCTGTTTTTTCTAAGGAAAGCATAAGTGCCCCCAGTCCCAGACCAGGCGATACATTGAGTGAGGTGCGGAGCGATCCTAGCCCAAGTGATAGAGTAACCCATCTCTCATTCTCTGTGCTCACTCTACTTGCTAAGGAAAGCATGCAAACTACGCCCCTCTTGAGTTTTCCAATTGGGGTCCCTCTGGGGATCATTAGCATACACTTTCCTTACCTATTATGTGTTTAGCATATGGAAACTAACTTCAATGGATTGAAAAATAAAAAACAAACAAACCAAAAAGATTATGAGGTCACAAAGGTACTCGTGCACCTCATTCTATTTAACTATTTCTTAGAATAGAATCTTCTATTTATATTATTGATGTTATATTATAGTATTGTAAAGAAGTTCCCAAAAATCAATACCTCGAGGGGGGACCCCATACCGACTCACTTGGTTTGTTTTGTTGAACACATTGGGCTATGGAGATAGAGAAATCTTCATCGAATCAGTACAAAATTCTTTTTTGCACCATTTCAACCCATGGTTGATGGAGCCTTCTTGAAGCATGACATAGTAGTTGAATGCGCTTTCTTTTAGCATACTGATGAACAAGCTGATTCTAAAGGCATCTGCGTGGGCTATATCCTCCTTATGAAACTATACCCGAGGAATACCTAGAATATATGATATCTATTGATGTACTTCTTCGCCATGACGTATACGTATTCTTTGAATTCATATCAATCTTATGTAGCACTGTCGCGTCATATGGCTCCATTCTTTGTAGCGGGAACTTCCTGAATCAACAGGTTGGTAGTTCATGTAATACATGATATCTTACCACTCGCCATCCTTCTCTTCTTGGAGAAGAGAAGGGGAACTTCACAAGACAATTGAGGGGAGCCGGGTTTGAGGATTACACTTGGGGGTTCCCACTGGTTAACTAGACAGGATTCTGAGAAGCTTTTTTGGAGAACTTTTGAATCAAGTTGGGCTCTCAAAGGGTTCAATTAGATCAACCAGTGAGAGGTTTAAAGAATAAGAAGTTCAGCAAGGGCCAGAAGATTGATAGAAGATCCTAGTCAACGTCACTGTTCTGTTCAAATCTACAGGTTGACTTGTTGGAAGGCATTGCTTTTTGTCGCCTATCTTTCCTGGCCCGAGGTCGGGTCAACATGTGGCTCTTCTTGTAATTGCACCTTAGGACAATTTTGAAGGGCATTCACATTAAGCGTCATGGTATTATGAAAGTCGAGTTGTTAGGGTGAAGTTGATCACAGCTAATCTGATGGTCAAAAGTTCTTAGTGGTGGACGAGAAGTACCTTAGCTTTTTGCACCCTAGTTTCAAGTGGTTGTGAAATTCATTGATTAGACATGCTTATAGAGAATCTAACCTTCTAATCAATGATACTAGACCTTCTAGAGATGTCAAAAGGTAGGCTTAGTGAATCCGAAAAAGTGAGGCTTTACTTGACAAGTGGACCTTAGTGACCCGATTATTCGACCCTACAAAAAGCTGAGTTTCCTTACTTTCTTATCTCATAGTAGTTGAAAAAAATTTAAAGTCGAAGTAGTAGAATAGTAGTTCCATTATCCACCTTTAGAGACATTTTGGAAAGAGGGTTCCCTTTCACACATCTTGGCCGAGTAAGAAATAAGTGCTTTGTTGATTGAAGGTGGTCACTTCTCTACTCCTAGACATAGGATAGAGGATCACCTCACATCCATAGTCTTCTTTGCATTTTATGCATCTTCTATCTCGTCTCTCGAATTCAGGGAGCCAAGGAGCAAGAGTTCTCCCTCGAAAGTGGCTTTCTAGGAGGGAAGTGCGCTTCATTTAATGGAATGCTATTTTGGTTCAGCTCAAGGGGTTTGGTTTCTTGGTTTAGTGTGGAGGGAGGCTCTCTTTATTGAGGGGACATGTTTTAATGTGAAGCTATCAATACCTGTTTGAGTCAATGATCAATGCTTGAAAATAGTGCTTGGGTGTTGGCTTCAATGTTTCTCCTCCTCGTATATCTATTACTGGGTTTTCTCCTTATTAGCTCTCAAACTTCCAAAAGAAACTCCCCTTCCTTTCCATGCACCCAATCTAACTCAGAAGAATAGGCATAAAGGCTTAAGTCTTTTCACAATCAATGATCAAATAAGCTTTCTTCTCAATCTCTGTCAACCTAAGTCCCCTTCTTCTTATGTTCACCAGAAAGAGGAATCAAAATGTGCTACTGAAAAATTGAAATGGATTCAAAGAAAAGAAGAAAGATGGAATTGGAGATTCTTAATGCCTCTACTCTCTTCCACCAAGTCTTATTCTACTTTTCTATTCAATTAGACTATGGAAAGAGTGAACACTACGATTGCCGCTTTCATGAGGACAGGTTTGGGTCGGAGTAGTTCATTCAAGCCAAGTCTTTATCTACAAAGCTTCCTTCTTTTCTTCTTTTGGCAATAGATGATATGGAGATCTGCTTTGCTTGTCAAATATTGGTGTCATACCCCACTTGTCACCAGCATGTCCACATGAATTGGACCAATATATGGAGACAGTTTTCTTCTTTGATCATGCCACAAAAACCATTTCACATCCTTATCTAAAAATTATTCTTAAAAGTCGCCCCTCAACCCCTTCACCTGGCTAAACTAATTGAGCTAAGACTGACTTAGCTATAGGGACACTTTTCTTGCTAATCAACTTCCTGTCTAATTATGAATTAGTAGTAGAGTAATAATAGCAGTTGATCACTCTGAGTTAGGGGTAGGTGGAGTTTGTGGAGGCTTCATTCAATGGAGGATACTATAGATAAGTATTCGATTAAGCCTTAGAAACTGTTAGTTATCTTGGGTGGGAGGGAAAAATGCCTACCTTGACTTCGATCTATAATCTGTTATCCAGTCAATCTACCTTAAGGAGAGATAGTCTACTTTGTGAACTGATTGAAATGGAGATCAACAACCCAGGAACTATTCCTTTTAATCGTACTGATGATAATTGGTGGTACTGATGATAATTGGACACCGCTATAAACGAAAGTTGTCGAATTGGCTTATTTCTTGCACATGCCAATTGAATGGTATAAAGAAGTGAATTGAAGTGAAATGAATTGAAGAATCAATCTAAGTATGTGGGATAAAACTTCTGAATTGCCTTTTTCAGACAACTGAAGCTTCTTCAAAAAGTGGGGGGTACTTTTTAAACTATTCATTTCAACAAAAGATGCTTAGGCTATATTCTCTTTTGTTTTGATGAAGACTTGAACAATCCATTTGAAGTAATGAATCTTATTTGGATTTCAAGATGAACATTATGGAACCCTTTCATTTTGTTGTTTTTTTCATTCTGTATATGTGATGTCAAATTGGAATGAATTTGTTTCTTTTGTCAATTCTATCTAAATCTAAGATTTCTATACAAGTTCTAGAACAAGAGGTTATAATTCGAAGAAGAACAAGTTATTAGAATTTCCTATTTTAGTTTTTGTGTCAGTACTGAGTCTTTGAATCTAGAATAGAACCATAAAAGAAGTACTTTTCCAATGAAAAAAAGAATGCATCAGCTTTTCTCCTATTCTTGTGCCTATACTCTTCTAGCCCTGGTTGATTTCTCTACACTTAGCAAAGCTCTACAAACTTGGATTCTTTGTTGGTGGAATACTAGGCAGTTTGAAATCCTTTTGAATGATATTGAAGAGGAAAATTTTCTAGAAAAATGGATGGAATTTGAACAACTCTTCTTGTTGGACGAGACGATAATGGACAACTCGGAGACATATATACAAAGGCTTCGTATAGAAATGCACAATGAAATGATACAATTGGTCGAAAGACACAATGAATCTCATTTCCATATCATTTTGTATTTCTCTACCTATCTAATCTGTTTCAATATTTTCACAGGAATTTTCATATAACTTCAATGACACAATCAATGCTTTTTTTATTCTTTTCATTTTTTATTTATGTTTTGGATTTCACTCGACCAATGGTTCGAATTTAATGATTTGTTCAATCTGTAATTATTTTTGATTTGCTCAAATGCATATCCCATTTTTGTACAATAGGGTTACAAAAATCCCCAAGAAGCAGCTGGTTGAATTGTATGTGCCAATTACCTTTTAGCTAATAAGCTAATGGATATTGAAGTTCCACAAGCTGTACTTCTTAATACTATATTTGAAGCAATTTTTAGTATTCCTTATGATATGCAATTGAAAAAAAACTTGCTAATTGTAAAAAAGGATCTTTGATGTAGGAGCTGCCCTTGCTATACCCAAGCGATGAGCGATTCAAATTAGCCCCCTACCCCCGCCCCCCAAGAAGCAACTGGTTGAATTTTATGTGCCAATTGCCATTTAGCTAATAAACTAGTGGTTATTGAAGTTCCACAAGTTGTACTTCTTGATACTGTATTTGAAGAGAATTTTCGTATTCCTTATGATATGTAATTGAAAAAAAAACTTGCTAATGGTAAAAGAGGATTTTTGAATGTAGGAGCTGTCCTTATTATACCTAAGTGATTTGAATTAGCCCCATACACCACACATCGTATTTCTCTGAAATGAAAGAAAAGATGGTCAATCTTTCTTTTTAGTGTTATCATTCTAATCACCAAAATCTTCCTGTGATAGGTCTTGTTCCTGGTAAGAAATATAGTGAAATTGTCTTCACCATTCTTTTGCCTGACCCTACTACGAAACAAGATGCTCACATAAGAAAATATCCCATATATGTAGGTGGGAACAGAGGAAGGGGCCCCCTTTTATGTTGATGGTAGCAAGAGTAACAATACAGTTTCTAATACTACATCGGTCGGTATAGTTAGTCAAATAGTATGTCCAGAAAAAAGAGGATATCAAATAACCATAGTGGATGCAGAAAATCAGGTGGTATATGTTGGTAGAAGTGAAAAGTGTTGAATTCTTGTCGATTGATAGAATTATGTATGATTCCAAACAACCAAAAACTCTTAACAATACAGTAATCCTTGTGTCGAATTCTTGTCGATCGGTAGATGTAGTGTTACATGTAGAAAAACAACAAATCAGGATAATTGCAGGAATCAAGTTCATGAGTGAGAGCAGGCAGATCAGCCATGAGGCAACGAGGAAGTTCATATTACTAAGTCATGTTTACAAAAGAGCTGGGATTAACACCCTGGTAGAATTCCACTTTGTTTCAAGTGTTTGGCCAGCAAGGGAGGAGCACTCTGGAAAGCTGATTAATTATAAGACCTTCACTTGGAAGAAGTTCCCTAAAGGTCTTTCCTTATAGGGGCCCCTCCCCTTTCCAAAAGTCACTCATGAATTGGACATCTCTCTCAAACACTATGGTCTTCGGTAAGCCATGATGCTTCACTATTCTCTTATCTCATTCAAGAAATTAGTGGCAATAAGAGAAGCATCACTTGCTTTTTGACATGCAGTCAGATGGACCATCTTTGAAAATCTATCAACAACAAACATTATACTATCGATTCCCTTGGCTATGCAGGGTAAGGCTAATACAAAGTCAATACTGATATCTTACAGCATCTTCAAGGGAATTGGCAGAGGAGTGTATAAGTCGGTGTTTTGCTTTCCTTTCCTCCCTTCACCTTTTGACAAACCCGACATGTCCCTATATCTTTCCTTTGGCTACATCTCTCTTGATATAAGGCCAACAAAAATAGTTTTCCACTATGGTAATCAGTCTAAAGAAAGAAGCAATCCATAGGATTTCCCAAATCCTTCGTTCAAAGAATGTGAAATCAAAGTTGCCCCAGATAGAGCGGGATGTTGGTTCCAATCCAAATCATATTCATCACGAGCACATCACTTAGAGTACGAAACATCTATGCAAAAGATTGAGGGATAAGTGAATCATAAGTATGTCTTCCATACTTTTCAGTGTGATTGCTTACTATTCTAGTGTGTTAGATTCTTTTCAAGTGCTTGGGCTGTGGTACATAAAAAAGTCACCCCAGAGTGGGGCCCTAGCCCCCTTTGTTCTTTTCATGTATCAAAGCTCAGTCGGAACAACGGGAATTGACTCAACAACTGATCGTCAAATCACCCGTCAGACCTTGGCTACTCTCCTATAGGATTAAACAAGAGACTAACAAAGACCTGGTTGAGTATCAACTACAGGATAGTAAGCTGATTCCAAGTTTGTAAATTGAGTATACATTGATGTTGAAAAGTTGACATTGTCGGGATCCATCTCACCGTGTAAATGATCCGAGGAAGGAAGAAAGAAGCGAAGAGCAAAGTTCAAAAGTGGACTGTCCACTCGAGGAATTCATGCTTTAATAGCCAAAGCATACATATAGATCTAATCTATCCCACTTCATGTAGAGCAGGGGGTCCATAACTTGCGACTCTAAAAGCTCCACTGAGGTTGTGTACAACAAACTGAACCACAAAAGTAGGTGTGCACTGCCTACAATAATAAACTATGAAGAGAGTCTCATTGCTTTTCCCATTACTAGTATAAGCTGTAGTTCTTTGGGCTTCTTTCTTGCCTTTCCCTACTTTTTGATCAGGCTTTGCTTTGGCTTGATTTCATCTAGATATTCCAAGGCTCATTAAAAGGACTTCTGTCAAATAAGATTCATCGTTGTGATGGCTTTTTCACATCTCAGAAGAGGGAAAAGTAACCACTGAAAAATGGGGGGGCCCTTCCTATTTGTATCATAAAGATATCTCAATTTCACATTACATATCTTGTTGCAGCCTTTCCAGAGCTTTCCTCCTAGGATCAATGAATAGTAAGGTTGTGTTACATGCTCATATCCACATTGCAAAGTGATCATGCTAATCAAATCCAATTCTAATCTAATCAAAATGTAATATGGACATAGAAAAAATATAAAGCATTGATAACAGCCTTTTGACTTCATTAAGCCCATCCATCACATCAAGAGAAAGAAATGAAATAAGTGAACTCCTAGGATGCTTGTCTCATTAATATCATTTTGTATTGTAATTTTTCCAATTCAAAGATGGAAGTCAGAAAATAGATAGATGATGAAAGCAAACTTGTAAAATAGTTCGATTCTATTTCTTTGTAGCTCTTAGATGGCATATGAGCCAAGGCCCAGGCAAGGTTCCCAAGAAACCTTTTAAAGATTCAAAGATGCTCATGTTCTAACTGCCTATATATTTCCAATTGACTAGAACCCCTCATTTTGGATTTTGGATAACCACTTCCCGATCATTATCGTCGTCATGGAGATCAGAGTCCTCCTGTCAAGATTTTGATCTGCGCTATTGACGACTACCAACCCCCACTCTATTTCTTCAAGGTCATCAAGGATGACCCAATCTTTGGAGTCCAGAGGATTAATCTCTTTGGTGAGTATGGAAGAGGCTAGTTGTCGTGCTCCAAACCTTATATACATTGTGATGGTAGTCATGTCTTATGAGAGAATCTCAATCTATATTGTTGGCCTATTTGATTTAAGCTGATGGCCTGGTACCAAAAAAGGTTGATCAAAGCAAGAAAATAGCTATCTAGCTTCTACAATCCAAAAATCCTTGTTAGCTTGCTTGCTAAGGCTCTTCGAGCACTATGGTGGGACATGAATCGATCATGAACGAGAATGGACTTCTCCGTAATGTCGTACATAATATATAGGAGTCACAGTCCCTCTTTTCGACCAGATGAAGGGAATGTGAACTCCATTCTAGGGCTTGGCTTGACTCGAGGCCCACTATAGGGAAAAGACCTCTGGGGTGATTCAGAATTAATAAGGATGGGTAAGATAGAGAGGTGAGGTTACTAGCTTAGTCATTTCTTTAATCGAAAAGGTTGGCTAAGTGCCCTATTTGCCTTGTATGGGGTAGGGCCAATTAAGAGTGAGTTATTCTTTCATTTCTTTGTTAAAGAGCTTTTCATAGTGAGATCATGATCGCCTACTAGTGGAGAAAGCTGACCACAAGGTAGAGCCAACCCCTCTCTCATTTGTCCACTTGTGTACCCAACCATTGTCATGTGAATGGTGTTATTTTGTAGATCAAAGAATAGAATCTATAAGATAATAAAAATAGTAATAGAAAAAACTAATGGATAGAGAGAGTATGTTTTTATGGCACTAAAACTAAAAGAAGCATGGGAAGAACATAGCTCTAGGCATACGAATGAAAATGATCAGAAAGCTTGGAGTGTGCTTCGCTTATTCAATCTTTTGAGTGACTAGGAGGTTAGGGAGATCGTATTCACTCATGTAATGGAGAGGAAACCGAGCCAAGAGGAAGTTGGGCTATGTAGAGAGGGACCTTGAGGTGATAAGACCACTTTTTGTGCTAAAAAGGATCCACTCATTTATCTAATAAGGAGCAGGTAGGGTTGAAGGGAATCCCATTTTGATTAACTCAAGTCACAGGGGTGGGGATCCTCTGTGGAGGGGCAAAGCAGGTTTCAAGCTTGAACCAGTTCATGTCCACATGCTTTCAAGCCAGTAGCTTCCTTTTTTGCTAAAAAACAGACTAGCGGATGAATGCCAATTCACTGATTGAGATTTGAGAATTGAGAACTAAAAGGTGGAACATGGATCTATATGGGGAGAAGAAAATCTAGTATTTCTTAATTAGACAACTCAAATTTTGTGGAAGGGAAAGGCCAGCTTTCAATGGCATAAATTGCTCTATTTGACCTGTTCATAAGTTCCTTCCTTTTGTATTTGAGACATTCCCCCAAAGGCCCTTAGGAGAAGTGGGATCAGGGTAGAAGGGCTAAATCAAATACTAGTCTTAGTGAAGGAGTGTAGCTATTAGCAATAACAATGCTCCAACCTTTCCATAATGCCAAACTAAGAAAATCAACAACCATAAGTGACCCCTATACCAAACCAGGGGATAAATTGATTGAGTTGTAGAGCGATCCAAGCCCAAGTGATAGAGCAACCCATCTCTCATTCTCTGTGCTCACTCTACTTGCTAAGGAAAGCATGCAAACTAAGCCCCTCTTGAGTTTGCAAATTGGAGCCCCCTCTGGAGATCATTAACATACACTTTCCTTACCTATTTTGTGTTTAGCATAAGGACACTATCTTCAAAGGATTGAAAAAATAAAAAACAAACAAACCAAAAAGAGTACAAGGTCACAAACGTACTCGTTCACCTCGTCGTATTTGACTATTTCTTAGAATAGAATCTTCTATTTATATTATTGATATTATATTATAGTATCGTAAAGAAGTTCCCAAAAATAAATACCCCAGACGGGGACCCCATGCTGACTCGCTTGGTTTGTTTTGTTGAACACATTGGGCTGTGGAGATAGACTAATCTTCATCAAATTAGTGCAAAATTCTTTTTTCGCTCCATTTCAGCACATGGTTAATGGAGCCTTCTAGAAGCATGACATAGCAGTTGAATGTGCTTTCTTTTAGCATACTGATGAACAAGCTGATTCTGAAGGCATCTTCATGGGCTATATCCTCCCTATGAAAATATACCCGAGGAATACATATAATATATGACATCCATTGATGTACTTCATCACCACGACATATACGTATTCTTTGAATTCATATGAATCCTCTGTAGTACTCTCGTGTCATATGGCTCCATTCATTGTAGCAGGAACTTCCTGAATCAACAGGTTGGTAATTCATGTAATACATGATATCCTACCACTCGCCATCCTTCTCTTCTTCGAGAAGAGAAGGGGAACTTCACTTGACAATTGAGGGGAGCCGGGTTTGAGGATTACACTTGGGGTCCCCACTGGTTAACTAGACAGGATTCTGGGAATCATTTTTGGAGAACTTTTGAATCAGGTTGGGCTCTCACAAAGTTCAATCAGATAAACTAGTGAGATGTTTACAGAATAAGGAGTTTAGCAAGGGCCAAAAGATTGATAGAAGAACCTGGCCGAAGTCACTGTTGTGTTCAACTCTGCAAGTTGACTTGTCAGAAGGGATTGCTTTCTGTCATCTATCTTTCCTGGCCCGAGGTAGTTCACACGTGGGTCTTCGTGTAATTGCACCTCATGGTAATTTCAAAGGGCATTCACATTAAGCATCATGGTATTAAGTATGTCGAGTTGTTACGGTGAAGTTGATCACAACTAATCTGATGGCCATAAGTTCTTAGTGGTGGACTAGAAGTACCTTAGCTTTTTGTACCCTAGTTTCAAGTGGCTGTGAAATTCGTTGATTGGACATGCTTATAGAGAATCTAACCTTCTAATCTATGATACAAGACCTTCTAGTGATGTCAAAAAGTAGGTTTAGTGAATTAAAAAAAATGAGGCTTGACTTAACGAGTAGACCTTAGGGACCCGATTATTCGGACCTACAAAAAGCTGAGTTTCCTTGCTTTCTTTCATCACAGTAGTTGAAAAAAGTTAAAGTCAAAGTAGCAGAATAGTAGTTCCATTATCCACCTTTAGAGACATTTTGGAAGATGGTTTCCTTTCACACATCTTGGCTGAGCAAGAAATAAGTGCTTATTTGATTGAAGGTGGTCTCTTCTCTACTCCTAGACATAGGATAGAGGATCACTTCGCATCCATAATCTTTGCATTTTATGCATCTTCTGTCTCGTCTTCCCAATTCATGGAGCTGAGGAGCAAGAGTTCTCCCTGGAAAGTGGCTTTCTAGGAGGGAAGTGGGCTTCATTCAATGGAATGCATTGTTGGTTTGGCTCAAGGGGTCCGGTTTCTTGGTGAAGAAATAGGAGCTAGTCCCCTATTCAGTACGGTCAAAGAATTCATATTAGGATTCAAAGTTTGATGGATAGAACACAACTCTTGAACCTATAACCATAAAGCTGATGCATTGGTTATCCTACTAGCTACTATAGCCCTCAACCCATTTGAGACCATGTACATTTGCATTGAAGGATAAAGGCTTCTACCATCTTTACCAAAAGGAAATCCTATTTACGCAAAACACAACAATAAGGACAAAGAGATGAAGATCATGGTTTTTAGCTAAACTCAAGTGGCACTGAAGCCTTAGATGTGACTATAGAAAAGGATTGGCGACAACAATTGCTTTGATATCTAAACTAGGGTAGGGGATTCTATATAAGAAGGTGCCCACTCAAAACCATTTTAGACGTTGAGCTGTACACGACTCTTATGAGAACAACGTCCTTTATAGGAGTGCCTTCTATGGATTCCTCTTTAGACGCTTGTCCAAGCAAGAATCTAAAGAAGCTTAAGAGGATGCTCATGTTGGTGTTTGTGGTGCATACCAATCAAAGAAAAAGTTCTACCATCATTGAGGTGACTAAGGTAATACTGGTCCACCATGTCGAAAGACTCCATAAATATCTCCAAGAGATGCAACGTTTGTAGGATAAATGTAGTCTTCATTCGACAACCATCAGAACCTTGACACCTGACGATAATGTCTTGTTTAAGGTTGGGGGCAAATATGTGATTGGCCACATCCAGCCTCCTGCATCTAAGAGGTATATGTATATTCTGGCTACCACAGATTCTTTTTCAAGTGGGCAGAGGCCACACCATTAAAATGAGTAAAGGGAAATGATGTGGATCAAAAATCATCTAATCTATCAGTTTGAAGTCCGGCTCCCCTGATCTCTGATAATGGAATGGAACACCATTGAAAAATCAACAAATAGATCGACTTTGTAGAAAGTTTCAGATGCAATATTGTTTCTCCACACCTTACAAAGCTACGACTAATTGGCATGAAGAGGCTGTCAGTAAATAAGATATTGTGTAAGCTTCCCATTCCAATCGCCCTTATTCTTAGAAACGATCTTCATGAGAAACTTCTCGAAGGACCATGGGCATACCATATGCCTTATGCCTTGACATTGGTTGAAAAGCAGTCCTCCCACTGGAAATCCAAATCCCCACCCTTAAAGTGGCAATTCAAGAAGGTTTTATCAAGGACAAAAGAGTACAACTTATACTCCAAGAGCTAGATGCTCTTGAGAAGAAATGATTGAGTTCTTCACAAAGGCTTGAAATCTTCTAGGCAAGTGTATCAAATGCCTTCGATCAAAGGATTCAGAGATGATCTTTCAAGTCGGGAGACCTAGTGCTAATCGTAATTAGGCTTATGAATGTGACCCAGATGCAACACATTCAAACATTAGTGGGAAGGACCTTTTTTGATTCAGGAGGTGTCTTCTACTCAAGAAAAAGAAGTGTCCCCTGAATGCAACTATGTTCTCACACCAATTCATGCTCAATATTGGAAGAGGTATTACTCAGTTCGGGGATAGTCCCATCTCGCTGCTCATATTTCATTATATGGGAAGGAAGTTCATTTCATTACTTTATTGATATAGGGGGCAAACCTTGGCCTCAGAGCCAAAAGTGAATCCCATGACCTATTCAAGTTTGGCAGAGCAAACTCTCATCAGCATTTTCAGATTGGGGGAAGGATACACACCAATCTCATCAACACAAGAAACTAGTTTCATCACCACCTTCAAGTTCCTTGCCCACCAATCATTTTTGTGAGGCTATTGTAGGCTACTTCAAGCACTTGAAGTCAGGGGGCCACCTCTGGGAACTATATTAATATCAACAATTGCGACAAGGGTTCGCAGGTACTCTTCATAGAAATTGAATGGGTAGAAACATGTAATGTGTTGTATCAATTCACAGATGAAAATCGAAAATATGCAAATATGTTAGTAATTATCAAAGCCTACACAATTCCTACTAAAAAAGAAATAGAGGTTACCAACATTATGGACTTCAGAAATAATAGGATGATGACACAACTTGGCCAAAATATCCTGACTCCCAATGTCATCACCACCAGAACTACGACTCTACAATTATGCAAGACAATGTGAAGATTTGATGCAGAGGTAGCAGTCCTAGCAAGGTCTTCTCTAGAAGTTGTCCTCCTGGCCTCCAATGATTCAACACAAAGGCCTACCTCTGTAAGCTCGTGCTCTACCAACATAAGCTCTCGCTCAATTATGTTCATCGTCTCCACACAATATGAGACTCTGAACAACGTGCTGTTTGGAGCTCCTCCTTAGCATGTGTCTCGAACATACAGTGGGCTGCCACACCAATGTCGCATCAACCTCTCCATGTAGTTAGTCAGGTCACCAAGCTCATCAGGTAGGTCACCAAGTAATGTTGACACTTGGGTGATGGTCCTCCTAACCTTGGGCATGAAAGCAAGAACATGGAGGGGGACAACGAGTCCCTATTGCTTATCAGCTTGTCTACTATAGATTGTAGGACCTGGGAGACATATAGACAAGCACTGGGTAAAAACTGAGAGATGCGAGTCTCCACTATGGTTCTTTCTCAATGTTATTAAATGAAATAAGATAAGAAAATAAATTACTAACTTAATAGGTTAATCTAGAACTACAGCTTTCAAGGAGGAAGCAATCTAACCATAAGGATGGCTACCTACCAAGAAGTTGTTTGGTGCTCAAAAGTCAAAACCCCCATCCCTTCCACCCCTGTCACGAAACATTAAAAATATAATTGGTTGGAAAGAATTGGATGGTTGAATGATTGGAATTGAAGCTATGCATGGTTGATTCACAATCCACTTTTTTATCCACTTGGCTACATCTGCTCTTACCCCCATGCACTAGTTTCAGTCTCTATCTATGATCAGACTTTTTCTAAACCCTCCCTATGTCTGCTATCAAAGATCAACTTTTCCAATCATTATTGCTCATTTTTTGGAATTACAAAAAGTAAAGCTTCTCCTTGTTTTTTGTAGCTTCTACAAAACCTTCAAACAAAGAGGATGGGCTGTTCACTTCATGAATTGGAGACTACTTTTCTAAAGTTCAGAATCGTGTCCCTTAGAAGGGAGCCCCTTGGGGTATTATGTAACAATGACATAACTCTACTATGAAATGAAACATATGAAATGAAGGGAACTAGAATTAGTTGCCATTACCATTCAATGAAAGTGACCTGGAGTTAAGGCACCGATCATGTCAAAGCATTCTACTAAGCAAATTACATTAGTTGGTTCTAAGTCGGCTAGTGATCCTGAAAAGGTCGTTGAACAGAGTGTTGAAGGAACACAACCCCCAAATGCATTTCGGGGTCTGCGGGTCAAGAAGTCTCAGAGACGACTCAATCATAGTCGAATCGATTGAAGTTCCAAAAAGTGAGCCGGCCATCAAGCGATGGTGAATTCATAATCGAATGTCTTTCTTTTGATGTTTTTGATTCTTGACTTTTGCTGCCAAAGCAAAGGGGATGAGTAGGGAAGAGAAATGGCACGAACAGTATAAAAAGAAGCTTTTCTTCCATTTCTTAGAATGAATCTTTGCACTAGTCCAAAGGGAGTTCAGTTTGATAGGGAGTTAGCCCAGTGATCAAGGAAGAAGAAGAAGAAGAAGAAGTGTAAGATGAGGAAGAAGAGGAAAAAGAAGAAGAAAATGATGACAAAGAAGAAGAAGAAGAAGAGGGAGACAAAGAAGAATAAGAAGAAGAGGAAGAATAGGAGAAATAAAAGGAGAAGAATAGAAAAAGAAAAAGTAGAAGAAGAATAAGAAGAATAAGAAGAAGAAGAAGAAGAAGAATTGAAGAAGAGAAGAAGAGAAGAAGAAGAAGAGAAGAAGAAGGAGGAGAAGAAGAAGAAGAATAAGAAGAAGATGATGAAGAAGAAGAAATAGAATAAGAAAAAGAAGAAGAAGAACAAGAAGAGGAAGAGGAAGAAGAAGATGAAGAAGAAGGAGAAGAAGAAGAACAAGAAGAGGAAGAAAAAGTAGAAAAAGAAAAAGAAAAAGAAGTAGAAGAAGAATATGAAAAAGAAGAAGAAGAGGACGAGGAAAAGAAAAAGAAGAAGAAGAAGAGGAAGATGAGCAAGAAAAGGAGGAAGAAAAAAAGATAATGATGAAGAAAAAGAAGAATAGTAAGAAGAGAGAAGAGGAGCAAGAAGATACGAATTAGGGATTAAGGGTTAGGGATTAGGGTTTGAGGATTAGGGTTTAGGGATTAACTTGTGAGAGATTTGGAATTAGTGATTAGATAATATGGATTATAGATTAGGGAAGTGGGATTAGGGAATAGGGATTAAGTATTATGGATTAAGGGTTAGGGATTAAGGTGGGAGTGATTAGGTATTAGTAATGAGGAATTATGGATTACGGGCTTAATGAATTGGGATTAAGGATTAAAGATGAGGTATTATTTAGTAGTAATAAGGGATTAGGGTGTAGAGATTAAGGAATAAGGAATAGGATTAGTTATTAAGAATTTTAGATTAGGGATTACCGATTAGCCATAAGAGATTAGTGATTAAAGATTAAGGATTTGATATGGGGCAGGGATTTAGGTTTAGGGAAAAGGAAGAGGAAGATGAAGAAGAAGAAGAAGAAAAAGAAAAAGGAGACGAAGAAGAAGAAGAAGAAGAAGAAAAAGAGAAGAAGAAGAAGAAGAAGAAGAATAGAAGAAGAAGAAGAAGAAGAAGAAGAAGAAGGAGAAGAAGAAGAAGAAGAAGAAGAAGAAGAAGGAGAAGAAAAAGAAGAAGAAGAAGAAGAAGAAGAAGAAGAAGAAGAAGAGTTATATTAGACGAAGAAGGAGAAGAACAAGAAAATGAAGAAAAAAGATGATGAAGAAGAAGAAGAACAAGAAGAAGAAGACAAGGAAGAAGAAGAGGAAGAAGAGGAAGAAGGAGAAGAAGAAGAAGAGTTGGAAGAAGAAGAAGAAGAAAAATACTAGAAGAAGAAGAAGTAGTGAAGAAGAAGAAGAAGAAGAAAAAGAAGAAGAAGATGTAAGAGAAGAAGAAGTAGAAGAAGAAGAAAAAGAAGAATAAGAAGAAGAAGAAGAAGAAGAAGAAGAAGAAGAAGAAGAAGAAGAAGAAACAGAAGAAGAAGGGGAAGAAGAAGAAGAAGTAAAAGTAGAAGAAGAAGAAGTAGAAGAAGAAGAAGAAGAAGAAGAAGAAGAGGAAGAAGAAGAAGAAAAGAAGAAGAAGAAGAAGAGAAGAAGAAGATGAGAAAGAAGAAGAATAAGAAAAAGAAGAGGAAGAACAAGACAAAGAAGAAAAGAGTAAGATGAAGAAGAGGAAGAAGAAGTAGAAAAAGAGGAAGAAGAAGATGAAGAAGAAGAATAAGAAGCCGCATAAGAAGAAGAGGAAGAAGAGAAAGAATAGAAAGAAGAAGAAGAAGAAGAAAAAGAAGTGGAAGTAGAAGAGGAGAAAGAAGACAAAGAAGAGGAGCAAGAAAAAGAAGAAGAAGAAGAAGAAGATTAAGTAGTAGAATAAGATGAAGAAGAAGAAGAAGAAAAAGAAGAAGGAGAAGGCGAAGAAGAAAAACAATAAGAAGAACAAGGAGAAGAAGAAGAAGAAGAAGAAGAAGAAGAAGAGAAAGAAGAAGAAGAAGAAGAAGAGAGAGAAGAAGAGGAGGAGGAAGTAGAAGAAGAAGGGCAAGAAGAAGAACAAGAAGAAGAAAAAAAGAAGAATAAAAGGAAGAAGAAGAAGAAGAATAAGAATAAGAAGAAGATGAAGAGGAAGAAAAGGAAAAATAAGAAGTCAAAGAAGAAGAAGAGGAGGAAGAAGATTAAGAAAAAGTTGAAGAGGAAAAAGAAGATGAAGAAGTGGAGAAGATGAAGAAGGAGAAGAAGAAGAAGAAGAAGAAGAAAAAGAAGAAGAAGAAGAAGATGAAGAAGAAAATGAAGAAGATTAAGTAGTAGAATAAGAAGAAGAAGAAAAAGAAGAAGGAGAAGAAGGCGAAGAAGAAGAACAATAAGAAGTAGAAGGAGAAGAAGAAGAAGAAGAAGAAGAAGAGAAAGAAGTCGAAGAAGAAGAGGAAGAAGAAGAGGAGCAGGAAGAAGAAGAAGGGGAACAAGAAGAACAAGAAGAAGAAAAAAGAAGAATAAAAGGAAGAAGAAGAAGAAGAAGAATAAGAATAAGAAGAAGAAGAAGAGGAAGAAAAGGAAAAATAAGAAGTCAAAGAAGAAGAAGAGGAGGAAGAAGAATAAGAAAAAGTTGAAGAGGAAAAAGAAGATGAAGAAGTGGAAGAAGAAGAAGAAGAAGAGGAGGAAGAAGCTGAAGAAGGAGAAGAAGAAGAAGAAGAAGAAGAATAAGAAGAAGATCAAGTAGTAGAATAAGAAGAAGAAGAAGAAAAAGAGATGAAGGAGAGGAAGAACAAGAGGAAGAAGAAGAGGAAGAAAAAGAACAAGAAGGAGAAGAAGGAGAAGAAGGAGAAGATGAAGAAGAAGAAGAACAAGAAGAAGAAAAAGAAGAATAAGACGAAGAAAAAGAAGAAGAAGAAGAAGAAGAAGAAGAATAAGAAGAAGCTGAAGTGGAAGAAAAAGAAAAAGAAGAAGTCAAAGAAGAAGAAGAGGAGGAACGAAAATAAGAAAAAGATGAAGAGGAAATAGAAGAGGAAGAAGAGGAAGAAGAAGAAGAGGGTAAAGGGAAGAATTATAGGAAGAAGAAGAAGTGGAAGAAGAAGAAGAAGTGGAAGAAGAAGTAAAAGAAGAAGAAGAAGTAGAAAAAGAAAAAGAAGAAGAAGAAGAAGAAGAAGAAGAAGTAGATGAAGAAGAAAAAGGAAGAGAAGAAGAAGAAGAAGAAGAAGAAGAAGAAGAAGAAGAAGAAGAAGAAAAAGAAAAGGAAGAAGAAAGAAGAAGAAAGAAGAAGATAGAAAGAAGAAGAAGAAGAAGTAGAAGAAAAGAAAAGAAAGAAGAAAGATGAAGAAAGAAAGAAGAAGATAGAAAGAAGAAAGAAGATGAAGAGAGAAGAAGAAAGAAGAGAAAGAAGGAAGAAGAAAGAAGAAGGAAAATGGAAGAAGAAAGAAAGAAAAAAGTGGAATGAAAAGGAAAAGGGATGAAGAAGAAGGAAGGAGGATGGAGGAAGGAGGAAGGAGGAAGGAAGTGCGAAACAGAAAGAACTAAAAAGAAAAAAAGAAAGAAGAAAGAATAAAGAAAAATGAGAAGAAAGAAGAAGAAGAAGAAAGAGAAGAAGAAGAAGAAGAAGAAGAAGAATGAATGAATGAATGAATAACAAAAAGAAGAGAAAAAGAAGAGGAATTAGAGACAAGCAAGAAAGAATAAGAAATAAGAAGAAAGAAGTAGGAAGAAGTAGAAAGAAGAAGAAAGAATAAAGAAGAAAGAAGAAAAACAAGGAAGAAAGAATTAGGAAGAAGAAAGAAGGAACAAGGAAGAAGGAAGATTGATGAAAGAGAGAAGTAAGAAGAAAGAAGGAAGAAGAAAGGAGGAGGAGGAAGCGGGAAGGAAGAAACAAAAAGGAAGATTGAAGAAGTAGGAAGAAAGAAGAAAGGAGAGGGAGAGGGAAAAGAGAACGACAAGGATGAGGGGGTGGAAGAAAGGAGAGAAGTGGGAGAAGGAGAAGAGAAGTAGGAGGAGGAGGAGTAGGAAGAGGAAGAGGAGGAGGAAGAAGGGGATGAGGAGGAGAAGGCAAATGAGATGCAAAAAGAGAAGCAAAAGGAGAAAAGAAAGAGAGTGTGGAGAAGGACATGGAGGAGGAGAATGAGGAGAACAAGAAGGAGAAGGAGAAGAAGAGAAGGAGATGGAGAAGAAAAAGAAGAAGTAAAAGAAGAAGAAGAAGAAGAAGAAAAAGAATTGGAAGAAGAAGAGGAAGAAAAACATGAAAAAAATGAAGAAGTGTGTTAGAAGAAGGAAGGAGGAAGGAGGAAGAAGTGAGACAAAAGAAATAAGAAGGATGAATGAAGAAGAAGAAGAAGAAGAAGAAGAGGAAGAAGATGAAGAAAAAGTGAAAGAAGAAAAAGTGGAAGAGGAAGTGGACGAGGAAAAGGAAAAACGAAGATGGAAGAAGGAAGAAGGAAGAAGGAAGCAAGAAGAAAGAAGCAAGAAGGAAGAACGCAGAAGGAAGAAGAAATAAGAAAGGAGAAAGAAGAAACAAGAAAGAGGAAATAAAAAATAAGAAGAAGAAGAAGAACAAGAACAAGAAGAGTAGGAGAAGGAGAAGGACAAGAAGCAAATGGAGTAGAATGAAGGAGACAGAGAAGGAGGAGGAGAAGGAGAAGGAGAATGAGAAGACGAAGAAGAAGAAGAAGAGGAAGAAGTGAAGAAGATGTCGAAGAGGAAGAACAAGAATAAGAACAAGTATAAGAAGAAGGAGAAGAAGTCATATAAGAAGAAGAAGAAGATGATGATGATGGTGAAAAAGAAGAACTAGTAGAAAAAGAAGATGAATAGATGAAAAAGAAGAAGAAATAGAAGAATAAGAAGAAGTAGAAGAAGAAAAGAAGCAAAAGTAGATGAAGAAGAAGAAGAAGAAGATGTAGAAGCAGTAGAAGAAGCAGAAAAAAAATTTGAAGAAAAAGAAGAAGAAGAAGAAGAATAAGATGAAGAAGAAGAAGATGTTGAAGAAGAAGAAGAAGTAGAGGAAGAACAAGAAGAAGATGAAGTAGTAGTAGAAGAAGAAGAAGAAAAAGAATAAGAAGGAGAAGAATAAGAAAAAAAAAAGAAGCAGAAGAAGAAGAAAAGGAAGAAGAAAATGAAGACGAGCTGGAGGAAGAAGAAGAAGAAGAATAAAAAGAAGAAGAAGAAGAAGAAGAATATAAAGATGTAGAAAAAGCTTATGAAGAAGAAGAAGATGATGATGAAGAAGCAAAAGTCGAAGAAGAAGAAGAAGAAGAAGTGGAACAAGAAGAAGAAGAAGAAGATGAAGAAGAAGAAGAAGAACAAGAACAAGAAGAAGAAGAAGAAGAAGAAGAGGTGGAGGAAGAAGAAGCAGAATAATAAGGAAAAGAAGAAGAAGAAGGAGCAGGAGAAGAAGAAGATGATGATGAAGAAGATGAAGAAGTAAAAGAAGAAAAAGAATAGGAAGAAGAACAGGAAGAAGAAGAGGAAGACAAAGGTGAAGAAGAATAATGAAAAAAGGAAGAAGTAAGAAGGAAGAAGGGAGATGGAAGAAGGAAGATCAAAAGGAAGAAGTAAGAAGAATGAAGGAATAAGAAAAAAAGGGAAAAGGAAGAAGAAGAAGAAGAAGAAAAAGAAGTTGAAAAAGAGAATGAAAAAGAGCACGAAGAGAGGAGGAGGAGGTGGAAGAAGAAGAAGAAGAAGATCATGAAGAAGGAGAAGGAGATGATGGAAAATGACAAGGAGAAGGAGAAGGGAAAGGAGAAGGAGAACGAGAAGGAAAAAAGGAGAGGGAAAAGGAGAAGGAGAAGGAGAAGGAGACGGAGAAGGAGAAGGAGAAGGAGAAGGAGAAGGAGACGGAGAAGGAGAAAGTGATGGAGAAGGAGAAGGAGAAGGAGTAAGAGAACAAGAAGGAGAAGTAGAAGGGGAAGAAGAAGAAGAAGAAGAAAGAGAAGAAGATGAAGAAGAAAAAATATAAAAAGAAAAATGAAGAAGAAGAAGAAGAAAAAGAATTGGAAGAAGAAGAGGAAGAAGAAGAGGACGAAAAAGAGGATGAAGAAGGAAGAATGAAAGAAGAAGAAGAAGAAGAAGAAGAGGAAGAAGTTGAAGAAAAAGAGAAAGAAGAAGAAGAACAAGTGGAAAAAGGGAGAAGGAAGAAGGTAGATGGAAGAAGGAAGCAAGAAGGAAGAAGTGAGAAGGAAGAATGAAGAAGAATGAAGAAATAAGAAAAGAGAAAGAAGAAACAAGAAAAAAGAAATAAAAAATAAGAAGAAGAAAAAGAAGAAGAAGAAGAAGTTGAATAATAATAATAATAATAATAACAATAATAATAATAAGAAAGAGTAGGAGAAGGAGAATGACAAGGAGGAAATGGAGAAGTAGATGGAAAAGTAGAGGTGAAGGAGAAGGAGAAGGAGAAGGAGAATGAAAAGAAAAAGAAGAAGAAGAATAGGAAGAGGAAGAAGTGGAAGAAGATGTAGAAGAGGAAGAACAAGAATAAGAACAAGTACAAGAAGAAGGAGAAGAAGTTGTATAAGAAAAAGAAATAGAAGAAGAAGATGATGATGGTGATGAAAAAAAGAAGAATTAGTAGAAGAACAAGAAGAAATAGATGAAAAAGAAGATGAATTAGAAGAACAAGAAGAAGTAGAAGAAAAAAAAGAAGCAGAAGTAGAAGAAGAAGAAGAAGAAGAAGAAGAGGAAGAAGAAGAAGAAAAAAAAGTGGTAGAAGTAGTAGAAGAAGAAGAAGAAAAAGAAGAAGAAGAAGAAAAAGAAGAAGAAGAAGACGAGAAAAAGATGAAAAGCAAGAAGAAGAAGAAGAAAAGAAGAAGAAGAAGAAGGAGAAGAAGAAGAAGCATGAGAAGGAGAATAAGAATAAGAAGAAGAAGAAGAAGAAGAAGAAGAAGAAGAAGATGATGATGATGATGAAGAAGAAGAAGAAAATAAAGTTGTACAAGAAGGAGAAAAAGAAAAAGAAGAAGAACAAGTGGAAGAAGAAGAAAAGAAGAAGAAAAATGAAGAAGAGGAAGAAGAAAAAGAAAAAGAAGAAAAAAAAGAACAAGAAGAAGTACGTAAAGATGTAGAAGAAGAAGAAGATGAAGAAGCTAAAGTCGAAGAAGAAGAAGAGGAAGCGGAAGAAGAAGAAGAAGAAGAAGAAGAAGAGGAGGAAGAAGAAGAAGAAGTAGAAGAGGTTGAGGAAGAAGAAGAAGAAGAAGAATATAAAAAAGAAGGCAAAGGACCATGAGAAGAAGATGAATAGGAAGAAGAAAAAGAATAGGAAGAAGAAGAGGAAGAAAAAAGGGGAAGAAGGATAAAGAAAACAAAAGAAGTAAGAAGGGAGAAGGAAGAAGGAAGAAGGAAGAAGTAAAAGGTAAGAAGTAAGAAGGATGAAGGAAGAAGAAAAAAAGGGAAAAGGAAGAAGAAGAAGAAAAGAAGAAGTTGGAGAAAAAGTGAATGAAGAAGAAGACAAAGAAGAGGAAGAAGAAGAAGATGAGGAGGAGGTGGAAGAAGAATAAGAAGATCATGAAGAAGGAGAAGGAGAAGGAGAAGGAGATGAAGGAAAAGGAGAAAGAGAAGGAGATGGTGTAGGGAAAGGAGAAGGAGAAGGAGAAAAGGGAGAAGGGGAAGGGCATGAAGAAGGAGAAGGAACATGAGAAGGAGAAAGAGATGGAGAAAGAGAAGGAGAAGGAGAAGGAGAAAGGATGGGGAGGAAGAAGAAGAAGAAAAAGAAGAAGATGAAGAAGAAGAAATAGAAGAAGAAAAATTAGGGTGAGAGAGTGGAAGAAGAAAAAGGAGAAGAAGAAGAAAAAAAAAGAAGAAGACAAAGAATAAGAAGAGAAGGAAGAAGAAGAGAAAAAAGTTGAAGAAGAAGAAGTGGAAGAACAAAAAGAAGGAGAAGAAAAAGAATCAGAAGAAGAAGAGGAAGTAGAAGGGGAAGAAGAAGAAGAAGAAGAAGATGAAAAAGAAGTAGAAGTAGAAGAAGAAGAAGAAGATGACGAAGAAGAAGAAGAAGAAGAAGAAGAAGAAGAACTAGAAGAAGTAGAAGAACAAGAAAAAGAAAATCAAAAGAAGAAGAGGAGGAAGAAGAAGAAGAAGAAAAAGAAGAAGAAGAATCCAACTATAAAATCCATTACCACTTCCTCTCATTTCCATTCTGGTATCAGTAATGACTGTAGTACCTCTAGGATTTTGTTGTTCTCCTTTGACTTGCTGGCAAATTAATCACCTTTGAACCCAATTAGTCGTATCTTTCTTTAGCCCTGGCCACCAATATTGCTTTCTTAGCTCTTGATACATGTTATTCTCTCCTGGATGTATGGAATAACGGGAGTTGTGAGCTTTTTTTAATAGTATTTCTCTGATTTGCTGATGTGCTGGTATACATAATCTATTTTGAAATCAAAATAGACCATTCTAATCGAATTTAAATTTAGATTTTTGTCCTTTATGAATACTTTGGATTATCTTTTGTAGGTCTGGGTCTTTAGCCTGGTCTTCTTTAATTTACATGAACCAATCTAGTCGTACAGATAGGTGAGCTAGCAATGTTGTATTTCTTTGAATTTTAGATTCCAATTACAACTTGTCTATCTCAAAGATTAATTGCTTTTCTTCTGGGATAATAATTAATAAGCTATTAACATTAGCTTTCCAACTGAGAGCATTTGTCGCCACATTTTCTTTACCTGGATGAGATGTGATTTCTACATCATAATCTTCAATAAATCGCAACCATCTTCTTTGCCTAAAATTTAATTCCTTTTGAGTGAAAAGATATTTTAAACTTTGATGATCAGTAAATATCATATATTTAACTCCTTATAAGTAATGTTTCCAAATTTTTAAGGCAAAAATTATAGATGCTAACTCGAAATCATGCGTAGGATAATTCTTTTCATGTGGCTTAAGCTATCTAGATGCGTATGTAATTACCTTGTGATGTTGCATTAATGCACCACCTAGCCCTTGCAATGAAGCATCACTGTATATCTGATAACCTTCTGTGCCTTTTGGCACTGCAAGAATTTGGACTGTAGTTAATTTCTGTTTCAGTATTTGAAAGCTATTCTCACAACCTACATCTCATTCAAATTTTGTTGTCTTCTGTGTCAAATTGGTTAATTGTGTGACAATCTAAGAAAAAACCTTGATAAATTTCTTGTAATATCCAGCAAACCCCAAGAAACTTTGATCTTCAGTCACTGTTTTGGGTCTTGGCCAATCAATGATAGCCAAAATCTTCTGTGGATCCACAGAAATCCATTATGCACTAACCATATGTCCTAAGAAAATGACTTTGGATAGCAAAAACTCACATTTTGAGAATTTGGTATATAATTGGTTTTCTCTCAAAGTCTGTAATGTTAAATGCAAATATGTACCATGTTCTTTCAAGGATTTTTAATAAATTAAGATACCATCAATAAAGACAATAATAAAGTGGTCCAAATATTTCTTGAACACTTGATTCATTAAATCCATAAAGGTTGTTGGTGCATTGGTTAGGCCACAGGGTAGACTAAGAATTCATAGTGTCCATACTTGGTTCTGAATGCTGTCTTCGAAACATCTTCTTGCTTGATGTTTAACTGATGATATGCAGATCATAGATCAATTTTGGAAAATACAACTGCTCCATGCAATTGATGAAATAATTCATCAATTTTAGGCAAAGGATATTTGTTCTTGATAGTGATTTTATTGATTTCTCAATAGTCCACACACATACAAAGACTAACGTCATTCTTTTTCACAAATCGAATAGGTGCTCTCCATGGGGACTCACTAGGCCTAATAAATCCTTTGTTTAATAATTCTTATAGTTGTATTTTGACTTCTTGTAGTACAGCAGGTGCCATACGATAAGGAGATTTTGAAATTGGGTCAGCACCAAGAATCAATTGAATTTCAAATTCAATTTCTCTATCTGGGGGTAACCCTAAAAATTCTTCTAAGAAGACATCTAATTATTCTTTAACGATCGGTACATCTAAGGGTTGACAAAATTGTCTATCCAAGTCCACAATGGATACTAGACATCCATCACGTCCTTTCTTTAGTAGCTTCTGGGCATTGAGCACAATTATGATAGGAATTTTTCTCCCTTGGCAAAAATAAAATAATTTATTTTCTCAAGGGATTAGGATTTCAATCATCTTTTCATAATAATCTATTTTTACTTTATGCTCCAACAACCAATCCATGCCAAGAATTACGTCAAATTCTGCCAAAGGTAGGATGTGTAACAATATTGAGAATTTCTTTCCTCCAATGTTTACCTCATCTTCAATAAACTTTTCTACACTGATACTGTTTTCGTCTGACATTTTACTATTAATAAATCTTTCATGAAGTGTAATGACATTTATTTTTCTTGATACAGTAGTGGATATAAAAGAATGTGAGGAACCACAATCAAAAAGTACAGAAAAATGTAAGTTGTGTAACATTAACATACCTGTATAATGAAGTTAGTAGAGTGTACTAGTGGATATATATATATATATATATATATATATATATATATATATATAATGTGAGGCTCCATTATCAAAGAGTACAGAAAAAAGAAAATTTGTATAACACTAGCGTACCTATAATAACGTCAGGAGAGTGCAGAGCATTTTGTTGAGTGATCGAATAAACATGTGCCTAACCTCCCCTTCCTGTTGCTCCACCTCTAACAGCAGCACCTGACGTCATTGCAGATCCACAGCCTCTACCTCAACTTGCATCCTCTCTAACTCTAATTGTTGAAGCACTGACAGGTTTAAATTCTATAGATGTTGGACAATTCCAAGCAATATGCCTTGGCTCTTGGCATTGGTAGCATCTGATTGGTCGGATAGACTTTGATCACATTCCCCTCTATGACATCTTCCACATTTCCCACATCTACTTGTTCCATCTGAACTCCAACTAGCTCTGCTAATGCTTGATTCATATGGTCTAAACCTATTAGATCTTGAATGAGGAAAAGTTTCTTCCCTTGAAAAACTAGAACTTCCTCTTTTTCCTATAAATTTGAATTTAGACTTTAGAGGATCAAATCTTTTCTTTTGTTCTTCTTTGCTAATTGCCAACAAACTGAGTTCCAACTCAACTGTGCGGGCATGCTCCGCTAACTCCACATAGTTTGTTGTTCGAACTGCTACTAAAGCTACCCGAATTTTATCCCGTAGGTCTCATTTAAAAATGTAACACCGTTGTTCTTTTCAAGTGTTGCTAATTAGGGCACATATTTAGCATGGTGGTAGAATTTGATTTCATATGCAGTAACTGATAGATTTTCTTACTTTAGATTATGTAATTATTCACTAATTTGGCTTTTATTGACAGAGGCATATACCATTGTTCAAATTCTTTTTGAAGTATTCCCAAGAAATGTCTTTCATTGGTCGGCAAGAAAAACGAAGCTGATGTCGAGAACTTCGCCATAGTCAGGTAGCAACTTTGAGTACCAAAACTGCCAATGCTACCTTTCTATCATCTGGATAAGATATCCCTTCAAAGATAATATTCAATTGTTCTAGCCAATTTCAACAATCATAGGATCCTCTTGCCAAGCAAAAGAAGCGGGATGTATTCGTTGAAATTGATCAACCACCAAATCGATAGATGCCTCTCCTTTGAGGCAACTAGTGCTTCCAATGGATTGCAACAAAGAAACTAAATTTGCTCTAATTCTTGTTGTGTATCTCCTTGCTACTCTCTTTCTTTATCCTTCTCTACACTTTGAGATGCAAATCTTTTCACGTCTAGAGTTTATTACAGTCCTATAAAACTACATAAGTTATTTGACAACTAATATCTAAACAAGAACTAACACTAAAGATGCAAATGCATATGTTGTGCTGGTGTCCTCACTCTCATTTCCCACCTATTCTTGAACCAAACCCCTGATACCACCTTGTCGGGGCATCCCAATCAGATTGAATAGGATGACAGTTTCTAAATCTGAATCTGTGAAATGAAAATTTCGATCAAATCACGAGCATTTGCTCTTTTTCGAGCTTCTCGTTTCTTACACTTTGAATGATTGAATGAGTGTGTGGCAATTCATTGGGAAAGTCTTTGGACGAGCGAAGGTAGTTCTTGACATTCTTGAGCTTAACGAGGAAGGACAAAATGGGATCCTCCCAGCCACTATTTTGACTTCCTTTTCTTGTTATGCAATTATGAACTCCATGAAACTTTCTCGATTCCAATGCAACTTATCCTTTTTGATCACATTGAATATTTGACAATACATTTCGTACTTTACTAAAAAATCGATCCTTGTTTACCAACCACACATTGTCTAACCCAATAAAATTCTCAGCCCCCACCTAAACCAATACCACTAGATAACAAAATTAATATCAGAGTTACGAGATAAAAAATCTAAGTGAGGACACAGAACAAAACCTAAGCTGGGGACCCAATGGTCAGACAAAC
The DNA here is from genome assembly GCA_023846275.1 of Vanilla planifolia. Lineage (NCBI taxonomy): Eukaryota > Viridiplantae > Streptophyta > Magnoliopsida > Asparagales > Orchidaceae > Vanilla > Vanilla planifolia. Next base: position 16,741,502 of record CM043875.1, on the reverse strand, counting down.
ACCAACTCCAAAATCCAAAGTATATAAACAAGACATGTTTTTTTTAAAATTTTAATCACACCAAGCCCTCCCTCTCTCACACATCTCATGAAAATGGCTCTTCTATAGTAGCACCATTCCCATCTCTCGGTATAGTGGTTGCGTGACCTGTGCTATAATCACTAAATGAGATTTTATATATCTCTGTAGATAAATCATAATATCTAACCAATTATGAAAAAAAGATATCAAATTACCATGAATAGTAAAGATGAAACATATGCATAAAGATAAAACCATACGAGATCTCATTTATAATGCCAGATGAAAATCCACAAAAGAAATGCCAGGTCCTTATATAGTGTGTTATTATCGGACCCAATTCCCTTTGACGCATTATGCTCTAGATCCAATCATCATCAATAAATGACCTCCAGCCGTCATCCAACCAAACATCTAACACTAGAAAGATATCTGATCTGAAGATCGATACCCCACAACACATGCTGGGCCTAGTGCCACTAGGTAGGTTTGGTATCATACCCTGCAACACATGCTAGGCCTGGTGTAAATCATCATGGAGTCATAACACATAATGTCAGGCAGATATCTGATCCGAAGATCGATACCCTGCACACACACATTGGGTCTGGTGTAGACACTAGGCAAATATCTGATCCGAAGATCGATACCCAGCAACACATGTTGGGCCTAGTGGTGAGGATAATGTTCTCTGGAATCCTTTTTTACTATCATTTCCAATCATAATTCCAAGAAATTATGCCATATCAAAAGTCCTTTCTTTCCATATTATTTCTTCCTTTTTATTTCATTATCATACCATGTTATTTCTTCCTTTCAGTTTTCATGCAAATGGATAAGTAATAATCAAAGCACCATGTGATAGTAAGAAACCATGTAAAAAAATATAAGATTGTGCTAAATCACAGGGTTACAAATTTATATACTGAATTTGCTGTACCAAATTTTCTTATACACTTCTAACTTGTTTTCTTGATGTCCTATATGGCCATAGTGCAAACATAATCAAGTTAAAATATGCTTATTAGCATAAACTTTCTTTCTAAAAAATGTTTCCAAATAGTTAAAAATTCTTCTTTCTGAAATTTTTCCCAAAAAGCTTTCCAAAACACATTTTCTAAAATTCCCAAAACTCCTTAATTTAGCTGTTGGCTTCTGTCGAGCTGGACCGCCCGCGTCTAGTTCAGCAGTGCGACCCGGTCCAAAGGCCTGGACCGGTTTTCTGCTATATTTCTCTCTCTCTTGTGCGTCCAACGAAATCGAAACCTTTCGCCGACGTTTGATTGGCCGGTTCATGCACTGAAACTATCAAATCCCACTCGACTTGTACCATTTCGCTCTTTGTGTTTCATCGAAAAATTGTTACACAACTCCGACAAAACAAAAATAGTGTTTTCTTGCCCTATCTTACGGAATCTCGCCGAGCGTCACTGTCGCGTACCGGAACTCTACACGACGGCAATTTCTAGAACTCTTGTGCACTCCTAGAAGGCCTTACAAATCCTTGCTAGCCGTCACTTACGGAAATGCTCACACTATGCGTGCTCCGGCAACCCTTTCCCGCACTCGGTATTCGCAGAAGTGCTTTTTAAATCGCACCCTGCTTCGGCTTTTATAACCATGGTCGAAACTAATTTGTCTTCTGTTCGTGAACCGCATTTTGTATATCACCCCTTTGAAATTTTTTATTTGCACATATATCCTCCACCCAAAGAAATAAACTTGCGCCGAAATTCCTAAAATTGCATATATACCCAGCGTAGCCAACAAATTTAAAATTACAAATATACCTTCTGCCAAACTAAATGGAACTTTGTCGACATTTACAAAATTACAAATATATCCTTAATATTACAAATCTATCCAAATATTTAAAAATTCATAATTTATTCCTTAGAACTCCAAAAATTACAAACTAAACACCGTTAGACTCTTCTCAAAGAGCTCTTTCAATAAAAATAAAATAAAGAAAAAGTAAGGTTGTTACAAATAAGATCATATTATACAATGATACCCTATTTTAACATAGTTCTTATTTTCCACTAAACACATAATATGACCCATAACGTTTTACTGCATGATTTTTCTCTCTCTCTCTCTCTCTCTTTGTCCTACTTGCTTGTTAATCATTCATATTACTATGATGCTCCCACTATAAACTATGAACAATTCATTGTTTCTCTTTTCAGACAATATGATCCCTTGAGCATACCATACATTTCTACTATTAATCCATCTTAATATATTATAACTTATAATGATACACAACATACAAGTTTGATTATAGTTTATTCTCTCACAAGAATTAACTATTTTGTCAATAGCTCTGACAAATCATACAATACGATCAAATCAGTCATATTTTACAATATTTCATCTAAAATTCTTTACACGATCCATTTAACAAACTTGTCTCATGTTTCAATGAAATCACTATTTCTTTCATCCAATATGATTTTAAGCGTCATACTTATATGATTCTCACTACTTGATCGTTAACTGGAGGATCATCTAATAAAATCCTTATAATTATATCAATGCAATCATATATTTTTCCTTAATTACATCATACAAAGTCAATACACATATTGCCTTCGTATAGTGAACCTGAAAACTCAACACATTGCACAAGTACAACACTCATATCGTCCTTATGTGATGAACTCGATATCCCAGCCTATGACATAGACTCTTCTCATACTAGTACAACCCCAAATTTTGTTAAATACGATTGTCTCATGCCATCTTTCATTATAGAATTTTGATCACTTTTTATTTATTGTTTTAAACTAATCATATCATATAATGTAGATCAACATACACATACAATACACATTAATAACCAATACCTCTTATTCTTTATCTCTTGAGTTCACTTCAAATCACAATCAATTTATTTCATACTACATCATTATCAATTTAAACCAAGTTCTTACACAACCCATATTATATTGTTTTTATGCAGAAATTGAAGTAAATTTAATAAAAAATCAATTAAAATACTTAAACTCTTCTTAGTTACTTATTTTCCTTTGTTATTTTCTTGTTGTAGTCTTTCTTCTTCTCCACTTACTTTATATCTCTTCGTCGACCTACAACAAGGCTTTTTCAAAAGTTTCATAACTCCCTTCTTATAATTTTCTCTCTATACCCAAGTGTCTTCTTCACTCTTTCTCCTTTGTTAAATGAAAATTGCAGCATAGTAACGATGCCCTTCTCAAATTTTTAAATTCTATTGGTCACCTCCTCCTAATGGTTCTTGATGATGCTACTTAGCTCTTCGATAACCTTCACACCCTCAAGTTCTCAGCCACGATCACTCGTATAGACTCCAACCAAAATTCTCTTCCATCGGATTTTATAAGCTTGTTAAAGGCCATCATTATGAATTTCATAATTGATTTGATTATGGAAAAACATGTAGGTGATTTGATTAAGTGCATGTAAAATAAAAAAATAATTCTTTTATTTAATTAGTTATGTTTCATTTATTTTAACCAAATAATTATCATTGAAATGGACTTCTACCACTGTGTCAAATGTCAGAAGAAGCTACTAGAAAACTACAGTCAAAGAAATTAATATTTTATCATTCCAATATTTTATTACGTATAAATCTATCTTCTATCAAGCTAATTATAATTATTCTAAAATTCTTAAAATTATAACTCTAGCTTAGCATAATTTACTTTTTATTATTTATAACTCTACTCTCTACAAATTTATTTTAATCAAACACAAAATTTCAAATATTATAAATCTATCATAAACAATATTTTAGAAATTATAATGAAGCTTATTATAGAAGAGGAAGGCCCTACTACTTATGGAGAAGCCAAGATGGAAGGGAAAGACCATCAAGTGAGAAAGAGGAGTAAAGTGAGTGAACTATTAGGAGGGTCTCCATTAGAAGAGAAGAGACTATGAGAGAGAAAGGGCGAAGCATCAAGTGAAAACAAAGAAAGAGTCATTAGAGAAAAGAGAATAAAGGAGAGAAAAAAGGAAACATAATAACATGTATGCATTAAGAGCATAAGGGAGCAAGGAAGAGTGTTGACCAAAAGGAAAAAATTAAAACAAAAAAAGAGAGGAGAGAGAGTGAGAGAGAGAGAGAAAGAAGAAAGTTAAGTATTATAGCAAAGTTTTGGGAAAAACGAGAGACATTTTGAAAAATTTTGGGGGCGAGTGGAGAAAAATGGAATTTTGTGAAATTGTTTGAGAAAAAAACTAAGGAGCCAAGATAAAAGCAAAGTAAAAGCAAAAAATAAATATTTGTGATGTTATCATACAAGAGAGAGAAAATGAGAAAGAGAGATAAATCAATTACCTGGATAAAGGGGAGGATTTTGAAAAAAAATCCAATAGCAACTAGTCAATCAAGGAAGATAATGAATTAAGCTCGAGAAGGCTTCATGAATACAAATCAAATTGTTTTAGAAACTTAGTCACCAATGTTGCGTATCATAGGTGCATTATTATGATGTTTTGGTAGATGTTGTTTAATTACTTTTTGTTTTGATTTAAAAAAGAAAAAGAGTATTAGTTCACATAGTTGCACATGCATTACATGTATGATTTATTACTATTAGTGACATGTTAGTAAAATATATTCATGTTTAAGCAAATTGTTTCATGGGTGACTATTTGCTTGGATGTAAACCGTGTTTGTTAGTCATAGTTGAGATTATCATGTTTTATTTCACATGTTAGCATTGACATGCTTAAAACTATTATAGGATGCTTCATTTGTTTTGGTATTATGTGAGTTATATTTTTAAAAAATTGAGACATCTTCATTAAAATAACTATGAAATTATAAAAGAATTATTATGAGATTCCTCACAAAGAAAAACAAATCATATATGAAAATGACTCAAGGGTGTTACTTAGGCCAAACAGGACCTATGAAGGGTGCATCCTAAATTTAATATTAGATTCCTTAAAATAGAAATGTAAATTTTCATGAGAAATTGATTAGTGAGTGCTACTATAATAGAATGAAGCTCAAAATAGTGCACTTTTAGATTGTTGTCCCATCACAAGGTGTTGCTAAGGTCCATGGAATTTTAAACATAAGGTCAATAGATCATTCATGATTAAGAAAAAAAGATAAATTGATCCTTTGAAATATTAAAATTAGCAAAGTGATAGTATTTTGTTACAAACAGTGAGAGCATTTCTTTACTATGTTTGTTTATATTAATTTCAATATGTTGTAAAGACAATAATAGTTTACTTGACATAAAATGTCGCATGAGCCAAAGATGTATGCTATATAGTTTTTGTTTATTAAGCTAATGTCATGTGCTTAGTTTTTCTTTGGTGTTAATAATTTTAGGTAAAATCTTAAGCACGTCATAAGACTTCACATGATAAGTAAGAGGTCAATGATTTTCTTGCATTTAATTTGTCTTAGAATTCTTGTATTTAGAAAGTTTTATTAATGTATAACACTATTATGAAAACAAGGACATGGGTCATATTTTAGTACTTATATTTTATTAATATTGCAATAGTTGTGGAAACAAAAATTTAAAAATAAAACATAAAACTTTTATTTTGTTTTAAATGGAATTTAAACCTAACTCATGTGATTGGATTTAAAAAACAATGATTTGACAAGTTGGTAATGCTAAGGTGGACCACGAATATATCATACAAATGCACTTATGATGCACAATATTGCTTACCTCTATTTCTATTTGTAATGGTCACACCAAAGATTTGAACTTAAAAATTATATCAATCTTCTACTTTCCAAGTTATAGTACTTGTTATAATATTTCTTCTAAATTTTAGTTCTCTCTTGTGATTCCTTTATTTGTCTATCCCAAATGCTTCAACAGCACCTCCTCTTACCCTCTTTTCTTGAAACTCTCAGACAAAGCAAATTGCATTCTAATTTTTTTAAAACAATTTTTAGATCGTTAACAAATGGGTTTCTTCTATAGGTTATTACATTAGGTTTTAGGGTAATTAAGAATTTTTGGGAGTTTATGAATTAATTAAATTCTTATTTAAATCAAACTAAAATATTTATAATACTCCATATACTTTACAATCAATTAAGTCTCCAATGAAATGCTTTAAAAAATTGCCCGAGACATATGCATACTTAAAACCTATCTCTCTTAAATACTACGTACGAATTATTCAACAACTTCTTTAAGTTGATTCAAACAAAATTATCCCTAAAGAAAAATGACTAACCAGGAAGGGAAAGAGTATATGGAATCACACCCCCCAAACTTAAATCGAGAAACCGTATCACTACACTATATCTTCAGATAGAAAGATGCACTAATCTTTGATGAAGCCAAATAACAAGGGCAAGCTTCCATGATGAAAAGGATTAGAAATTCCATTTTTGGGAGAGATACACCCGTTTGTCCACTCATGTAAAATAATCGAAGCATGATCACCCTTGGATATCGACAAAGAAATCTGAGAAGGATTCATGGAGAACTGCCTCTCGGATTCAGTGAAGGATCTGACGTTGGCGACAACCGGGACTGCCATCCACGAGTGAACTTGAACCTCGCTAGTTTCCCTGTACACCACTCGGAGTCCATGCCTTACCCCTGTTGACGGTCGGAACTCGTCGGAAGGATGGTCGCAGGGAAATAAAAGCTTTTCATTTCAAGCAGTGGAGAGAGACGAGGCTTAGTGGTTGCTGTCGACAAAATAAAGGTGGAGTGGCACGTGTTAGGGTTCTTGATTTGCATTAAAAACATTTATGTTGATTCAAAATAAAAAAAATTTAAAAAAGAATATCTTTCTTAGTAACTCATAAATGGTGTTGAAAAAGTTTGAGAATAACGTATAAAATGTGGGGGTGATCATACATTTTCCAAAAAAAATATATCATTAACCCACAAAATTTCTTGAATCATTTAATTCATTTTTTATATTTTATAATTTATTTGGATATATTAAATTTATGTTTAACTAAAAAGATTAGAGTTCATATGATAGTTATATGTTTTTTCACAAATCTCCAATAAATTCTAAGAATATGAATATTGTGTTATCACAAAATTTCAAATCAATATTAGTTGCATAATTAATCTATGAAAACAAATAAAATTATTGTCATGACGGACCATATAGGCTTCATTTGGCAAATCCTTTAACCGCTATGGCTGGAGTGTTTTCTTTGGATTTGACTCGTGGAATGGTTCACCTCGAGATTTTTCATCATCCACGAGTTGAAAAGTATTTTACTTCGATTTGGGTTTTGTGCAAAACTTATTTGCATTTTTTTCTTAAATCATGTCTGAACTTCATTCAAGTTTCATTTATTACTTCTTTTTTCAAATATTTTAAAATATTTATTTGAAAGAAACATATAAGTACTATGACTCGAGTGTTTTTATTGGATTTGGCCCATGGAATTGTTCAACTTGAGATTTTCCATTACTTAATGGATGACTATGAACAATAACAAAAATTGAAGGCATCACATGTGACTTATCAACTCTTTTAACATATACAATTTGACATTTGCTTGATAATGGATTAAAGCTTTATGTTTCCATCTCAACCCATGTAATATTTTGGAAAAACTAGTTGATAAATTAGATTGTATTTTTCTACTTTTATTTTGAGAAAACAAATTATAAAAAAATTGAATGATAACAACTTTGATAAAATTATACATGATTTAATTATTAAAAAATTTTAAAGAAAAATGATAAAGTTGATAGTGAAATTAAGAACTTGAAGTTAGCTTATTTTAAAACTGATATAATAAATTTTGAACTAAAAAATAAAAATAAAAAAAACGCTATTGAGTTGATGAGTCAAGATCAATTCGGCTCCAACCATCAGCCAATTTTAAGGCAATCAAGGCACAAATCTAATCAAGAGAGAAGTATGGGTTGACTCAAAGAAGCGGGTCAAAAAGAACTATCGATAACAACATGCATCATAAACAATCTTCCAAAATTCTAAAAACCTATATCACCATTAAGCTCCACTCGACCAACAATGGTTATTGATAAGACAACTTTCAGCTTGAAAGTTGATAGGAAATTGAAAAAACTAATTAATAACTTAAATTGTACTTTTCTACTTTTGTTTTGATGAAACAAATTATAAAAAATTGAAAGATAAAAACTTTGATAAAATTGTGAATGATTCAATTAAAAAAAATTAGAAAGAAAAATTATAAAGTTGATAATGAAATTAAGAAGTTGAAGTTAGCTTACTTTAAAACCGATATAACAACTTTTTGAATGAAAAATACGATGAAAATCATTTCTTATATAATTTTTATTTAAAAGAAAATTATCATTTTTAAAACTAATAACCTTATTGTTGTGAAGAATAGCAACAGTTTTTTAGAAGAAAAATGATATAATCCTTGAGGTTTTCTTGGTTGAAAGAAATTAAATGGGAAAAATCAATGAACACTTGAAGAGATTATTGTGTTAGATGAATTATAGGAAAAATTAATCCCATCTTGCACATCATTATTTAGAATATCAATGGGTGGCATGACAATGTATGTAGACTGTAGAATTCAATTGTGTTAGCTTATTGTGTTATTTAAAACAATGCTTTAAAAGATCGATAAATGATGAACAAACACTAATACCTTGTTTTCATAATGAAATACCTATCATAACTTTCACCAAGACCATGGCGGCATGTCTTAATTTTTTTAATGAAGGTTTTTTAATGGTTAGACATTTCTCTATAAATGATAAACTATAGTATCACCCTCGTGCTCATCTCATTGTTGTTTATGGTTCTAATGATGTTACTTCAAAGAAGTATTTTTGGAATGAGATTCATAGGATTTCCTCAAATAATCATATCACACACTTGATAGAGGAGGAAAGATTTGATTCATTCAAAGATTGATTGCAATTTGACAAATGTTTTTGTGGCTCAAAATCTCTTCTAACTTGTAATAATTTCTCAATCATATATATGTTTTGTTTCTAATTGATCCACTAGAGAGATTATTATTTAATTCAAATTTACAAGTTGTTAATCTAAAGGTCATAACCTAACTCACTTCCAAATCATGATCCAAAGAAATGGGTATTCAAACCAAAGAGAATAAAGTGATCCTTGTTATAAAAAATGAGATAAAACAAACAATAAGGGAGAGGTAATTTATGCCTTTAACAAATTTTTTTATTCAAAAAATTAGAATAATAATTTTTTAACTTCAAAATTTTTTTTTATTATATAAATATTATCAACAAAATAAGATAGTTGAATAAAAAATGAAATGCATGAAAAACGTTTCTGTAGTTGAGTGAAGATCTTTGATTATATCCATCCCCGATCCCTTACCGGGTATCTCAACTCAAAAGGTTAAAAAGCATGCAATGTTCCTAGAGAATTTGAGGCAAGTATGCATACTTTCAATCTTAATCTTATTTAAAAATAAAACCTAACACTAAATCAAAGAGAAATTATACCTTTCATATTCTTATTGAACATGATGAGCACGATTCAATAAAGCATGACTATTACCAATGTGCTCGCTTCGTGTGCAAACAAGATTAATGGCCTTCAATAAATTTTCCAATATACTAGACTCGAAACACTGAGGTTTTATGCAGAAGTCCATTGCCCCCAAAAAAGATGTCATGGAATCATCTATTTCTTCCAAAAAAAAATTATTCAACCCTAAATCAGAACATTCAGAAGGTACCCGAATGATATTGAAGAGATGAAGGGATATGACAAATAGAAGGTATTGTTGATGGATCTCCAGCTCCAACTCTTTTTGTTATTAAAAAGCACTTTTTTCAGTAGCTACATGTGCTTCTAGACTAGTAGCTACAGCAGAGCCCATAGACTCAACAAGAGCCTATTCACAAAGCAAGCCCCTACAAGCAATAAAAACAAGAATTAATTTAAAAAATAAGAAAAATATTTAATATAAAACCCATTTTACCAAATGGCATGAATCTAAGTATCTCATGGCCTTGATAATAATTAAAAAGGTGAATAAACAAAATATTATAATGACCTATTGGGATGTCTCTTCTAAGAACAAAATAGAATGACTTTACTATTTACCTTGATGAACATGAAAATATTTTGGCCCTCATAGCACATAAATGATTAACATTAAAGTAAAATTAACATAAAAAGATACAGATTAAAGACAAACTTGAGGTGTTGATGGCACCATATATAATCTATTATCTAGGATTTGATTGAAAGCGGATACCGCTTTCTCAATGAGATTCTTAGAACTAGATGAAACATTTGCCATAGAATTGTAACCTGGAATGATCATCCTCGTTGCATGCTCTTGTGCGGCTGCTGGTTGAGGGCTCCAGATGGCTGAAGCTTCGTATTAGTATAATAGAAGAAAGTGATTGATCACAAAAAGCCCAGTTAAAGAGATGCATCAAAAGAACAAAACCATATTAGTTTGTATGATTGATTGTAAAGTTCCAGATAGGATCAAATGAATGCCATTAACTATTTAAAGCCTTCATGAACCACCATGAATACTACAACTAAAGAACAATTGCACTAGCTAATTTAGCTACTCTAAAAATTTCATGACATTTAAACAGAGATTGTTAATGATCAATTGTCTTTGAGTAATTTGTAATAAACTTTTTAGAAATAATATTTATGCTTTGTACTTTAAAATGAATAAAAATTTTATGACATTATCAAAACCAACATAAGACATGGAATGACTTGTCCCGAAAAAATCTTTTTCAAGTGGCACAACAAAAAACTAGTGAGAAGAACAAGGAAACATAATGTAAACAAGATATATAAAAAAACTCTAACTTTTTAATTAAAGAAAAACTTAAAGAAATCAACTTATAAAGAAGATTCTCAAACTCTTGACAACAATTTCAAGGCCAAACCACCTCTCATACGGAGTTGATACCCTTGATACTCTCGACCCATTGCCACATGTTGCGTTCATGTATCGAGCAAGTCATATCAATATGAAAACGTTACATAATGTTCCCGTATTATTAATCGAGTCCTTGGAAAAATAGGAAATAAGAGATGCACATTATATTTCCAATCTTAAAATATTAGGAACTATATACGTTTAAATACAAACATTTTAAAAACAAAAATCAACCAAACCTTTGTTTGATGCAGATAGGTTTCAAATTCATGCTTATCTACCAAACTCTTGCATAATTACAATAAATAGAGCATAACCTCTGCAAATATTGAAATTTGATAATGCAAAAAACAATGGGAAGCAAGCAAAATTCTCTCAAATTTTCTAAATCATAACTCAACTAAAATTCAACTAAAATGTGTCTAAAAAGCTTTGCTTTGACTATTCTTAAGGACTCTCCTTGAGCTTTGTCATTGTCACTCGAAAACCATCCTTTGTAGCGATGTCTTGCATGACATTCGTTCTCCTCTAGGACTAAGCCTTAAGAACTTCAGTTAAAAACTCAAATATGACCTCAAGATGATAATTTACTTTAAGCTTTGTGTGTCAAAACCAACTCAAGTATACCCTCTCACGACCACAAACATCTTCTTAAAGCTTCCTCTTAAAATCTTCATTCACCTTGAATCTCAGATATCTCTCGAGAATAACCTCTCAAGGTTCTTTTTTTATCCTTGAGCCTTCACTAGGCCTACAACATAACCTCTTGATTTTCTTTTTATGATCCTTGAGCCTTCACTAGGACTACAACATCCTTTCATGATTTCTTCCTTTTAAAACCTTCTTTGAGATAACTGTAAGATCCTCTTAAAAGATATACCCCTCCTTTAAAGAATGGATTCACTTCAATATGATGCTTTGAGCTAAGGAATACAAAGTTCTCATAATACATTTGTTGCCTCCTATGGTATGCAATGTCATCCAATGTGTTGCATAATCTCCTGCCATAGTCGTTCATGCTCCAACGCTCTTCTCCATGTTAAATTAAACTTTTCCTTCAATCTTCAATACAAACACGCGTACTTGACACAATTATATACAAACGTCTTGTAGACAGCACGTCTCAATCCTCGTCAAGTAGGTAAATATTCTATTATTTGCGAAACATCATGCTTTGTTATCATTAAAAGTAAATTGCATCATAGTGCGACTTGTACCCATTATGAAAATAATTTGACAAGGTTAAAGTGGCACACATTAGACACCACCGTGTCAACTAAAATTGCTTCGACTTGACCATTGCATGATAATGAATCAAATTATCATACATGGATGTGAATTCATCATCGTCTCCAAATCAAGCCTAGTCACTAGGATTGATTGCATTAGCATCCAGCATTAGAGATAACTTTCACCAATATCTTCTTGACCTAGATTTGAATAGAAACAACTCATGGTTAGTTTGCTCCTCTACAACCTTATTGTCTTTATAACCTTCTTATCATTAATGACAGACAACGGTCAAGTTCCTTCAACCTAACAAAAATCACATTATTCTTAATAACAACACCAATCCCATTTTTCTTTTCTAATTATCATCCTTGCCCCTTAATTTCTCAATTTAGAACACAATTCCAAACAATACCTCCTGATATAACTAAGTCTCCAAGAAAGACAAAACTAAAAAACTTTAGAAAAAATGGAAATTCCTTAATCTAAGTATTCCTCCTTTTTGTTTTTGCTCTTGAAGCATGCATCCTTAGGTATCCAAACTAAACCATAATTATTCTCAATAGAAATTATAAGCGTGCTTGATTGCCCATTGTTATTGAAGAGACAGAATGATAACCATGACAATCTAAGTAAACCAATCAAACACTTCATCAAGAGCTCTTCTTTCCAAGATTCAACACAAGAGACCACTCATCTCCAAAATTATGAGGTACAATCTTGTAACAACTACATTCATGGCTATTAAGCTTTGCTACTTCATTTATCCAGCTTCCTCATTGCTGAGATAAAACTTCCATAGAAACTACTTGAGTTGACTTCATCTACAAAAATTTATAACTCTAGAATACAAAAGATTGTTTCATCATGCAAAAGCATAATAAATTAGTTTTTCAAGGGATAACTTGTTGAAACTTGTACACTCAAAGATGCAAAAATACATTTCCAACTATCTAGCCATGCATGCTACTTCCTTACATCAACCACCAAAAGATAGGATGCTTATCTTAGCCACCACTTTGAAAGAATTCAAGAAATCATTATCACTTGGAGCCATAAAATCACAATGGTCATCATTCCATCACATAAAGTTCTTTCTTCTTCAGATCTTATCATCATCTATGCTTCTTCTTGAAGTGGACTCATCTCCAACTATCAACGATCCTCAAAATTATGTTTCTTCACCTCATGTCTCAACATCTCCATCAAAAGTTGTACTTGTTGAGTAAGAAAAACCACTTGCTCTTACAATGATATAAATATTTATCCTATTAAGTCATTTCTCTTCTCATGTTGCATTTATCCTCAACAATATTTCCACTTCTTAAGTAGATCGTCCATTTACCAAGATCTACACTAGGTAAAATCTAATACTCTAATGGCAAAATATGATCCATCTTATGGACATAATGATTACATTGCCATAGCAAAAACATGTGTAAAAAAATAACATGCAATACAAATTTGTTACATAGAGAAACTCCAACTTTTTGATTAAAGAAAACCTGAACAAGTCTACTTATGAAGTAAATTCTCAAAAACTTGGCAACAAGTTCAAAGAAAACATTTCTCACCTAGAGTAACTATTCATGATACCCTCAATCATGAAATCACATGACACTCTAAAGTACCAAGCCACTTGCACCAACACCAATAACTCCCCCACAAATAATTTTTATAGTCTAAAAGCTCTTAGTAACAAGAATTAAGAGATATACATAAGAAATCTAATCAAAACTAACTAAGAAATAAATAAAACCTAAATCATGGCCATTAAAAATCAAATACTGATTTTAAGCATTCAAATTCTAAATTTGTGCTTACCCAAATGTCCTTGCACAACTATAATGAATTTGGAGTAACTTCTTCCACAAATATTTAATTAGATTTTTAAAAAAGGAGTTAAAAAGCCAACTAAACGTTCTAGTTCATTATTCGATCAAAATCCAATTCAAATGAATCCAAAAATCACCAAAATTGTTTGATGTTATTTGATTCCCATGTGTACTTGCCTTGATTGCTCTTGAGGGCACTCTTTGAGCCTTTGTTCCCTTCAGCTCGAGATCTATACTTCCTTCTCAATAATTGTAGAACGTTTCGTTACGCATTCCTTAAACTCAAGGCCTAACCGTCAAGAACACCAACTGACACCTCGACTGTGTCCCTTAAGACCATAACCTACCTTGCATATGCCCATTGATTGTCAAAACTACCTCAAGTAAGCTTTCTCAAAGAATACATCTTGCACAAGCTCTGTCTTAAAATATTCATCCACGTCAAGCCCATTAACATGGGCCTCAGGGCCAACCAACACCTTTTAAGAATAGCATCTTAAGGTGCCTCTCTTATCTTTTTCGAGTGTTCTCAATGCCTACAACATCCCCTCAAGATGTCTTTTATTCCTCTTAAAGCCTCCCTTGAGAACAAAAGTAGATCCAAATTATTTGCAATCAAATTAAGTAGCACATCAATATTTAACAATTAACCAATATGGAAATAACAAATGGTTTGTGTTAAGGTAAACTTTCACTAAAAATTAAAAAAAGAGCAATGATTCTTAGAAATTAAATATGATATATTTGAGACCGCAAAAAAAAACAATAAAAAAATTCCTATTTAACCCTAATATATCCCAATTCTACATAATATAATGAGTTATTGAGAATTCAAAAAAGAATGTTTCTATAAATGCTTATATAAGTAGGACTCATGATCAATGGTATTTATCCTTCTTTAGAAATATTTAGAACATATAACTTTTATCACCTAATATGATTTTTTATACTAAAACGCAAAAGGCAATCCTTCTCTATTGTAATTTCTTTTTGCTTTTGAGAGAAACTATTAATTCTACTTCTATTTAGATTGTCATTTCCATGACTCTTTTTTTTAGTTCAAAAAATCTTTTTTCAATATATACTAATTCTCAAATTCAAAAAGCAAACCTAAAGTTAAAATGCATATTTGGTCTTCATTCATGGAATATATGATACTGAAAAGTTTTTCCCTTAAGAAAACTCATAGAAAAGTTCAAGTTTTAAGGATTCATAAAAGATCTCCTCAACACAAATATAATAATTTCGTTTTAACATTTACAACTAAAAAATATATAAGATTATAATATCAAGAAAAAAGACTTAGCCACTCTTGGAGTTCTCACTTCTCATGTGGCATTAGGCCAGAATTGGATGTCATATTTGTGTTGTTATAGCTTATAGCTAAACAAAGCCATATTCCTACTATCATAATCACCATATGCCGAAAGTGAGATCACACGTGGTGGATCATCTATGTCCTACACTCCTTGAAACCCAAGCATCTTGGACCTTTTATGCAATGTTTCCCCAAATAATACAAGTTAAAGTACACTGTAAAGTGCTAATTATATGGTCCTAGAAAAAATTGATTCAATAGTTAAATACTTAACTATTTTAGTACATAAACAATTTTGGATCTCATAAATAGTACACTAAACCGCAAAAGATCGACTCAGGTATATCATTCAAAATCACAAAACACACATAAATAGCAAAAGATACAATCAAAAGATGATATAGTATGCAAGATACTTAAAAATGTTAATACAAAGAAATTCAGTACAAATCAGCAGTAAAAGATGAACTCAAGCAGTGTATATAAGAAGAAAAAAAATGAACTCAAGGATGTAACTCAATAACATGTCAAGTTCACATAACTATAACATATAATTTGAATGAGGATATGGTGTGCCAGAGACTTAACAATGTTAGCACGTAGAAATGTAGTGTAAATAGACTCAAGTTCTGATCTGCGAGAATGAAACTTTTCAATTTTCTTCCATTTCTTTCGCAAAGAATCTTTTGCTTATTTCTACTCCAAGCACAACATCTACAAGCATTGAACCTCAGATGTCAATGTATTAATGCTAGCTTTTAGTCCACAACGTCTCTTTCTTTAGCCAAACATCCAGCTGAACAGTACATAATACAGAGTGATCGAGACCATGTAATCAAGGAAACGGTTCACTACATTTTATTGGAGGATTGCATATATAAAACTCTTACAGTGCAATAATCCTCACGTTGCTAGCTTATGCATTTTACAAATTGAAGTTAAAAACATTATAAGCTAAGCTATGATATAATTCGATGTAGTGTTGTTGTTGCGACTTCACCATTTCCATGTAACCCCTTTACAAGTTTCTAACTAATGCTTTTAGCATCAACTGTCTTGTTCAGAGTATCTTCAGTAGCGATAAACTACTGGACATGAACTTTCTGAAAGGAAAAGGAATGCATGATATACATCATTACGAGTTCTAAAATGAAACACAATAAAATTGCAAAAACATGATTCCTATGAGATGAAGCATTTCCATAAGTGTTTCCATTTGAAACAATTTCCTTAGTGTTATATGAATATCTTCATAACCATAACTAAAAGTATAGAAGGTTATATAAAGTACCTGACATGCATATGGCTTTTAAATAAACCAAAAAATCTTGTCTATGAGCAGTACCATAAATGTTCACATCAATCTCATTAAAACTTGGGAAAGGCAATACCCAAAAAAAGCTCCACACTACATAGCATAAATGCCCAATGAAAATGATAACATGAAAATCTTGTGGACAACGAGCTCCTTAACAAAAAATTTACTACTCATTTTTCCAGTTTCTTTAATACATGACCAATTTTCAAAGCAAACTATTAAAGGCCAGGTCAACTTCAAGCACATTGTTAAATCACAAGTTCACACAAACATAGCTTGTAGTTTAAGATTTTGCCAATGAAACTTTTGCCAAAGGATAACAACATAACTAGCCATCATATTTGTTACAATTTTCCACATTGAAGATTTAAATCTTAGGTTAAAATAAAAAAATAAGCATTTAAAAATCAATTGGCCATATGAGAATTTTGTTAATCAAGTATATATTTCCATGTTAAGGAAATAAGAATCCCCATTTTGTAGAGGTCTTAAGCTATCCCAAACTACCAACTATCATCCTAAGGCAAGTATATGAACCAAGTTGAGCCAATCCCAACCATTTATTTTAAACTACATGTTGATCTATATAATTTCAATATGCTCCTCATGTAGATAACCCTTATAGGTGATTAAAAAGTTTAAGAACAATTGAATGGTCAAAAAAACCATAGCATTTAATATCCCCTAATAAAAATATGTTTACATTAGCTAGGTTACTTCAGTTAATAACAAATATTAATTATTAGTTATCACTTAACAAGGATAAATGACAAAATTGTCTACTAATCGAAATGGATAAAAACTTTTACGTTTATTAGAAATAAGCTTGCAAAAAAATTCAATAGCTTCACTAAGCTAAGTGATTAATAACATAATATCAATATAATCATTAATAATAAGCTTTGATGATTAAATTTAGTCAATTAGTGCATATTAAGTTGAATTACATAAAGTATGTAAATTGATAATTTAACTATAAACACACACACACACACACATACATACATATATACATAATACACACAAAGACTCTACATACCACCTTAACTCATGTAATGTTCTATAACAAAAAGGGCAATATAGATTTAATTAAGATTACCTTACAAACTATAAAAAAAACTTAATAATCCTTAAAGATTATGTTATACTGAATAATTTGATTTTGATGTACCCATATATTCTATGTATTATGTGATCATGTAATATTAACATATAATCTTTTTTCTATAAAATATTTTAATGAAGACATATGAGAGATTAAAAAAAGAGCCTAGTTAAGAGCTAAAAACATTAATTCCTTTGAAATTAGTGAAATACTACTACGACTAATACAACAATCTTTACTTGTCCAAGTTTCTTGTTCAAAAGAACCAAAGAAATTAAAAAAGAAAAACTGCAGAAGACAAATTCTAAGCTTACATTTATCTTCATCCTGGCATAATAAATATTATACATGTATGTACTAAATAGAGGAAGCTATACTATTAGTTTTAAGAAACACAATCAAAACTCAAGTAGTACATCCCTAATAAAATTTTTCTCCATGCAGCACTAGATTCGATTACTACTAACTCATTATGCCAAGCTTCCCTCATTACTTTGCAAGCTTTCCCTTTGGTAGAAAAGAAGGACAAAGAAAATATCCTTATGGTAATATGGTGATATGTAATGTTTTCTCCTCAAAAGACTTCACGAGTCAACTAAAGGTCAAGTAATTTTAAAAAAGAGGGAGAATGATGTGCAAGCCAAAGCATTGTCCAACATATGCTTAATTTTCTTTGTTTGGTAAGTTGTTTTTTGGAGTTGCTTTGATGACTTCCCAAGAAATTTTAATATCTTCTAATGTAATTTTGGACAGGTTGTAAACATGTCCCATCTAAATGGACAATTAATTCTATCACTTGGTAATATTCTTAATTAGAAGGAACCACTCTTATAGTTATAGTATTCAGTAAATGTATCCCTTTCCCTTGTTCATCATCCATTCCCAAATTTAGGAATTTTTTCACAAGACTATACTTTTCTCACCAAACTATCTAAATGGTTTTGCCTTGGATCATTATCAAAATCACTCAAGGGCAAAAGTCCCATCTTCTTCACAAGTACCATATTTGTTAGAATAGTTGATATTTATAATTTAGCCATCGAGTATGTATTTCCTGAATTATTGTAGTAATTTTAAAAAAGACTTACTTTGACTTATGGTCAAGAAATGTTTTAATGGATTCTTAAGTTACTTGCTTAAATATTTATCATTCTTTCTTCTTTAAGCTAAATTACCAATGTCTCTACAATAGCAACTCAGAGATGCTTGTGGTGACAATAGCAAAAAAATCACAAAAAAAACTTCTATTTTAAGTATAACTGGTGGGATCCTTTGAAAATAGTTAGTGGTAGAACCCATAATAATAAATAATAAAACACCCCAACTCACTTTATTAAGCATTCTGTCCTAATAATCTAAATTAATGTTTTATTGTATGTATGAATATGCCATATGAAAAGGAATGACCTTATGAATGAAAAAAATGAAAAGGTGCACAAGAAACATTAATCGCAAAAAATCGTGTAACAAAATACATAAAGTTTGAAAAAAGTGGCAAATAAGGGAAAAAACAAATGAATGTTAAAATGACTATAAGGTCTCCTCTATTAGATAATCACAAACAAAATTTCAAGAAATATAACCAAATACAAGATATGAAACAATAAGTATAAGTAATCTCTAATATGAGAAATAACAGGCAACTACAATAGCTTACTAAATATTTTTCTACATATAAGGAGAAGGCATAATTGCCTTTCAAGTAGTTGATTATAAGTTCCTTGTAAGGATAGATCTGTACCATGCCTTGGACTATCATAAACCTGATATAATAAAGGTGAACATGCATCCCGAGTTGCAATGTCTGTTACAATATCATTCTCATATTTATACCTGAATGGAACAATGATTTGAATATAAAAAAATATTACCTCAAAAGCTCTGCATCAGCCTGGATGTCAATCTTTTCAGTCTCCCTATGGATCAATTTGTTGTAGCACAATGTGTATGTAGTGACTGACTGAAGTAATTGTGAAGGATTTCTAAGAGACTCAGTTATCACAGCCTTTACACCTTCAAGTACATCACCTTCCAAGTCACTGAGAAACTTGGTAGCATCTAATTGAATACTAGAGTTCATTCCAATCCCATCATACATCGCGAAGGTACTTTGGATTCTTTCAATCATATTCCTTGCAAGAGACTCGCATGCCAATCTAATGATTCTATCCCATGATGTCTCAATTAAAAAGACATCATCTGATGATTTGCTACCCTTGACTGTCTTATTAACTGCTTCTTTCTCATTGCGTGAATGGATCCCACCAACTGAATTACTAGCACTATTTATAATCAACCTTCTAATGTCTCTTGCTTAGCTTACTTGTTGATGAAGCTATTTTTGGTACTCCATAAATACTTAGTTTCCTTATCACATTGCTGATCGTTAGCTTCTAACATCACTTGTTTGTGCCTTATATGTTAACCAAAATATTGGAAATAGTTAACCATTAAACGAGGACAAACCTACTTGCTGCAAGAATAAGCTAAAGAAAACCTCTACAAGAATCCCTTAACCTAAAAATCAAATGAAAAAAACCTCATAAAGCCAACAAAAACCTCTTCTCCAATTCCAAATTCCAACATTTAGCTTCGTATAATCTACCTCCTACAAGAATCCCCTAATCTAAATATTAAATAAAACGGCAGGCATCTCACCTAGCATTGGCCGTCTCGTCGACCATTCGCTTCCGCTTCGACTCCTGTCGTTCAACCTCCGCTATCCGGGACTTCAACTCCTTCCTTTGCCGCCTAACAACAATCCTCAACCTCATCGCCTCCTCCTCCACGAGGTCCCTCTCCCTCATCGCCACTTCCTTCACCTCTAGAGATGATCCATCCTCGAAATCCAAGCTTCTCTTTTCCTTCTCCCACCTCCTCACTTTCACCCCTTCAGCAAGTGCCACCACTCCATGAACCAAAATATTTCGGCCAACCATCATCGTGGTTCTCTCCAACCACACTCTTAGAAGGAGAAAGCCCCATACGGGGACCATGTTTCTCCGGTAGGTCTTGCAGATCTGGTCAATGGAAGGAAGCTGACCAGGGTATCTCATTTCGTTCTGAAGCCAATCAACGATCGGCTCTGGCCAGGGGACTTTGCCCCCTCCTTGAGCCTGCGTAGTGTACACTGATGGAAAAATACTATGTCGGAGAAGAATGTAATCTTCACGGTTGCCGTTCAGATGCAAAGAAGCACCAACAGAGAGCTGTAAAGCTTAGCAACATCGACACGAAGGCTAAAAGAAGATGCAGATAAATCGGGAGATGAATTCAGATCTAGAAGGCGTAGGGATGAGAAAGGGTTAAGGAAGTAGAGGAAAACGAAGGTATTCGAGGAATTGAGGAGAAGGTCATCGAAAAAACTTAAGTGAGGAGGTGTCTGGGAATAAGATGCTTAGTAGATGGCGCTAGTTCACAGGCCGCAGAGAAATTGAAAATATTATGTATTTTCATTATATTTTTTATAATAATTTATGTAAAAGTTTTAATTAATTAATTAAAATAAATTAGATAATATTATTAATAAATATTATTCAAAACTTGATGGGTTTTATAAATTTGTTATTATTTTTATTGAAAAATGATTAGGAATATTTTATCTCTTAATAAAAAGTGAATTAAACTTTTTAATGTTACTTTATGACGATAAAACAATTTTTTATTTTTTGACATTGTCTTTTGTTTTTTAAATTAAAAGTATGTATTTAAACTTAACAAAACAAACTTTTATAATATTTTGGAAAGTAATTTCATTAGAAGAATAAGTTTGAAATTAGTGCTCTAAATAGTCTTGATAAATATGGTACTAAATATAGATTAATAGAATGGTTAATATATATATATATATATATAAAATTAATTTTTATAATTTTTTAATCTTTTGAATTAAAATTTATATTTTGAAATATTGACACAAATTTTTTTTTATAGAAGATCTTAGTTTTATGATGTTCTAAAAAACTTATTCCTAGAATTAACTATTAATTTATGAACAAAATAAAATATTTAATCAAATATTATAATCATGCTTAATAATAAAAAAATACATACATTAAAATCATTTCATTATAAATCTTTTTAATTCATTGTAAATAAATAAAGATAAAAAATAAAAAAATAATATTTTTAACAATTGATTTATCATAAATTAAGAAAAATCACTTTGTCTCCATTTAAATATCTAATTACCTTTTGAACGATATAGACCTCTTCATCGATCTCGTATTAAAATTTTTGTTGAATCATACTAAATCATAGTTTCTTAATACCCATAGTTTTATTGAGTAACTGCAAAAATTATACAACTCTTAATATGTTCATCATTAAAATTTGTAATAAATGATGATGATTTGTTTGTATATTTTTCTTTATTTTTATAATATTTTTTTTATATGTTATTAATGATATGCATATATATAAATATAAAATTTTTTGAATAATACTTAAAACTTGATTTTAAATATTTTTATATCATTTTTAATTCTCTTAATAATAAATAGTTATTCTTATTTTTAAGAGGATCAATGTTTTATTTTGACTATCACATATAGGCTAAAAATTATCTGAATAATTTTTAGTTATGATATAATAGATGATTTATTATTCTATACAACTCAATAAGTTTAAATTGTTAGAAACAATTATATAAAACTTTAATTGATTATTATGGAATGTATTGATTGGTTTTATTTACCCACAAAATTTATTTTTTTTCTATTTTTGTCTTGATTTTTAGAAATGATTTTTTTGTTGCTACAATCTTTGAAGCTTTGTTTATGGAGTTATAAGGTTTTCATCATACATAAGGTCTTCCTTTCCCTTCTCTTTTTCTCGCTTCGACGGCACTATAGCTAGGTTTTTGTCTGCCTCCACTGCTGATCGTCGATCTCCATGTACTGACCACCACTGTTTATAGAGTTTCAAGCTCCATGACTTGTGTGTCTCCTTCCATCCTCACTGCTTTGCTTGTGCTCTCCGGGTGTTCCCAGGCCGAAGGTTTTCACCTCTCTCTCTCTCGCTCTCTCTCACCTTCCTTCTTTCAGGCCAACGGTTCTTGCAGGAGTTTAAATAGGTTACTATCCTTGATGATTATAAGTTGTTATTACTCTTTCCTATTGCTCTCAAGTTGATACTGGTATTTTTGTTCTAATGTTTTGTTATCTATCCAGTGCTTGGTACTGTCTTGTAATTCTTGTGAGCTAAGAATGTGAATATCTTTCTATGTAAGGTTTTGTTTTTTTCTATCGTGATTTTTTTTGTCTGGATCAATAACCTAGTCTTGTTTAGTTCCATGTTGTTTAATTTGTGTAGAGTGGGCAAGGTTCCATGTTTATATTTACACTACATTGTTTTTTCATTAAATCTACTTCATTGTCAAAATATCATTTAGGAAAGGAATGCCTTGCACTCTTCACAACCAAAAGTTCCATGAGGTTTAAAATTGCTCCTTTACTTTTAATAGTGGATAACATAAGGTCTAATTTTCTAGTTCTATGATGATTTTTCTCATGCCCTTTCATTAGATCTTAAAACTAAAATGTGCTTAGTTTCAACTGCAGGAACCACTCTCAATTAGTAGCACAGTATTATGGCTAGTTCATTAGACTGGTCCAAGATCTATATTTGATTTGTGAATGTTATGTTTGATGGTCTTATTATAAAAGCTAGCTTACGTAATTTTCTTATTAATGAAGATGGTGTTGAATGAAATCTTGAAGTTGGACTATTTAGCTTTTGCTAAATTCTCCATTCTTGGAAAAAATGTATTTATAAACGATTAATTATTTAATATACATTTTTGTGATTACTAGGCTTTGTTGTTTTCTGTGTTTTACCTTAGTATTTATCTTTAGTTATCTTGAGTCATAGTCATTAACTATTTTTTTCTAAAAGCTCACAAATGCAATGCAGATTGTTTAGTTCAAAGATCTTCTACATGTTCTTTTTGTTGTGTTATTATTTCTACGTGTTTGGCTTATGCTTGTCTTTGTTTATGTTCAATACATTATATTATATATATTTTTAACAAAATGCATAAGTTATTTTTATTATTATTGATTTCATTTTTTTCATGCACACCTTTTTCCTAAACATTAATAACTGAGATGGTTTATGTACCTGACGTGTCTTTTCAATGTGTTCTTTAAAGTATGATCTAGTGGTTTAGAAGAGACATACTTGTTTAAAGTATCAATAAATGTTCATGAATGAAGTGTACATATGCTTTTTTAATGTATCAATCAGTGTTCATAAACATTTTATACTCACATGCTTGTTTTAAGTTTCAAATATTTAACATATGCCAACTTGTTTAGTTGATTGTATGTTGTCCTTTTTACAACTCATTCATATATTTGTTGATCAAGTTGCTTGTTTGGAGTTTGTGAACTTAAGCATTTATGATTTAAATGAGACAAGCTTTAATACCATCCATTATACTCGAATTGAGCTTCAGTAGACATAACATAATTGAACTTTAGCCTTATTCTACTTGCTTGGATCAAGTCATTTACAACCTTGCAATTTGTAAAGTTTAAAATGAATCTTTTGAGGGCATAAATCTTATTCCTCGCAATCAAAGTGTTCATGGAATTAATATCCCCATCATGTTTTTTAGCTTGTATTATTATTTAATTTTATATGGGATTGGGTACTAAAATGTCTTTATTTAATGTTCCTTCATACATACTTTGTTTACAAATATAACATATTTTAAATGCTTATACCCTTATACCTATTTTTGTTTCTTTGATCCATTTAATTATGATGATGACCTTGAACAAGATTTGTTCTATGGGTTAGTATGGAAGCTCTCTCAGAGATGATAATGATGGTTACTTATAATTTAATTCTTATTTTAGGCATTCTCATAAGCAAGTTGGAATGTTGGTCAGGTTTCATAGCTATTGTAGTTCTTGATTTTTTTCTTTTTGATTCTTATTGAAAAGTTGGTAAAACTTCTAGGAGCCTAGATAAGCAATAGCTTATTTTCTTCATCTAATGTTCAGCAACTTGTTTTTTCTGTCTCTTTCGTTGACTAAAAGAATATACTGTTAGCTGTGTTTTTTTTCATCTTGACCAAATATAATGCTCTCTCCATTTGCAATTTTTGGCCTTTTTTTGTAATCAGTGGTAACATTGTACTTCAAATTATTTTTAATATGATATTAGGACTTTGTCTTATTATTTTGGAGTGAATTTTTAATAAATTAATATTTAGGATAAGTATGCAAAAAAGTGTTATATTAATACTTGAATCAAGATGAATTCTAACATCATGGTCTATTTCATCGACGAGGCTTATCTATGATAGTGATGGTCCATTCATCATTGCTCTTGCTCCATTGTTCTCTTAGTGATAGAATGAAAAGTTATACTACACTTTAGCCTAACTTGAGCATAATTTTTATACTAAAATAAATAATATATCATATAATGACAATTTTTTTATTAAGCAGAATTCCTTTTTGAGTATCAATGTTCTCTAGTATTTCTTAGTCTACAGGTCATTTATGTTTTGAATGAGGGTAATCCAAAAATAAAAGTGACTAATGCGACATCTTTTGGCAAATATATGTGAGCACACAATAACGATAAATTTTACTTAAATCCTATAGAATGATATATGTTTTGATTTTATTTATTTAGAGTTTTAGAACTTAGGAATAAAAATAATAATAGAAAAGAATACTTACTAATGACTCATATCTAATAGATTTCTATAACATATATAACTAGATAATAGCTAATATTATCTAATCTTAGTTTACTTAAATTCTAACAAAATAGAAAACAATACTTTTTAATTATTTATTGCAATGTTTAAAACTTACTTTCACCATAAAATCTCATATTTTGATGTTTTAATTTGGACCATTTGCCATCAAAATCATTTTATGTCTATGATTTTTTGAATCGCCAAAATTATTCATTTACTCCACCTAATAAATTAAACTTCAACAAAATGAAGATTATACCACACTCTGTTACCCCCTTGTGTTTGATGAGTCAACCATAAATGTTTATATCTCATATGGGCTTACTTTAAGTGAAATTGTTAATATTAAATAAGTCAAGTCACAAACTTTAAATGTCTAAAATAGTGGCCTTCATGACTCTTAGAGTCATGGTAAGCTTCAAGGAAATTGAAGACATGTACTAAAATTTTAATACTTGAATTTCTCTTTATTTTTCAAGAATTTGATATGTCCAAATTTTGAGATGATGTGATACACAAGCAGTATTAATATTTGAAAATGTTATAAGTTAATAATTATTGAATTTTTATTTTTGGGTTAAGCATTATTGATGAAAAGTATAGATATTGGAATTTAATTTTTTAAAATTATTTAGGAATAATTTTTCAAGAATTTTTTTCATAGTTATTTAACACATTTGTAACACTATCATAGTATAAAATTATTTTGGTACACTTATATTCAAAATTTTGGTAAAACATTTTTCACAAAAATACTATAAAACAACTTTAGTCTTGAGATTTTTACTGTAGCATTGGGCTGGTCGACATGACCCTACCACTGGCCTGTCCAAGCTTTAGGGATTCAAAAAAATAAAATAAAAGTTACTCGATGGACTCGAAGGGGCGAGCGAAGCTCGAAAGCAGCGGTGAAACCTGAACAGAACAGCTAGTAATCAGCCCGCAGGGAATGCTGAATAATAAAGGACTAAGAATAATAACACACATGAGAATCTTATCAAAGGAACTATTATAGGTTAATAAAAATATAACTAGGGAGTTGAATAAATTTGAAAAAAAGAGAAGATTCAAAAGGCCTTGAATCATTAAAAAAAAAGGCACCTTTGATCAAAGGATCTACTCTAAGTCTTGCAAAATATTGGCCAATTTAATGTTGAGGATATCTCGAAGAAAATATTTGTGTTGCATGAAGGAAATCAACAAAAAGAATTATTACACACATCTAGAAGCAACATCCAAGCACATGCAGAGGGTGCTACAGTAGGAGAGCATGTTCAGATGCTGCAGCAAGACAACTGTTGAGAGTACACACACACAATGCTATTCACAAGAACGTGAGATTATTTAGGTACACGGCAATGGGAATTGAATGAAACAGCACACACAAAAGATTGGGTGCACCATAGACCAACGTGTGAGCAAATAACACTTGCATGAAACTGCAAGGGCAATGGACCATGTGTGCAAATTGGGTAACACATATGCATGAACACTTACCCACACGGTACGTGCAACACACTCCACCTCCTACAAACACGTGAGCCATTCCCAACCCACCTTAAAGTAACACATGTAAAAAAAACTTATTAAATGCATATAAAATGACCAAAATATCCGTTCTTATACTAATATAAATAGGTGCTTGAATTTTCTTTCAAAAGAAAGCCAAGAAAAGAAAAAACCAAGCTTGTCTTCGAAAAAAAAGATACAAAGCATTTCTGTAAGTTCCAATCTTAAGTTTTATATTCTCTCTTTCATGTTTTTAGTTTTTCTTGGCCATTCCATGTCTCATTTTCAGCTATATTTAACCCTGAAATAATGTTGTTGTGAAGCCTTAGAAAAACATTCCTCATGGACAAATCATATGTGGTATCAGAGCAATTAGTTAAAAGGACTACACTAATATATTTTGGTATCAAAGTCGCATTTCAATGATAATAGCAAAATCTAGGGAGAAGGGAGTTGAAAAGTAAGCTAAGAAAGAAAAGCATAAGATTGGAGAAACTTTAATCGAGATGCATGTGCCAAGAAATCAGTCAACAAACATAAAAAAATTAGTTAGCTCAATTGACTCGACGAATGCAGAGGTTAACTGAGATAATGTTAAAAACCCAATGCCCTATGAGAAACAATTTTGAGGACCACTTGAAAAACAAAGAAAATGTCATCAACTAGAGAAATTCTAGTTAGAATATTCATCCAAGATAGCTAAAGATGACGATGAGAATGGCATTAATGGTCTGTCTCCTTTAACACTAGAATTTAGAGTGTTTGTTCAAGATTGAAATTAAACTTCAATTACCCATCTATGATTGTATAGCTTTGAGAAGTGTCAATATCTATTCCTTTGACTTAATTTTCTATAAATTTGAAGACCTTAATGTGAGCAAAAAAATAATGTAGTTAAGGATATTGGTTGTATTTGAAAAGATTCAAAATGATTCAAATTAACAAAAAGAGACTACGATTAGGAAATTTGTTCTAGGTTGACAATAATACAATTAGAGACTAGAGTTGTATTTGAAAAAAGAAGAAGAAGATTCAAATAAACTCAAATCATCAAAAGAATAGGCTTATGATCAGGGATGTATTCTAGGTCTAGTAAATTATTGAACAATTTACCATCAAAAAAGATCAAAATAGAAAATAACCTTTTCATGAAGCAAATTATCAAAAGAGAATAATTATGCATATTGAAAAGTAGCATGTACGACACGCACTGCAGCAAAAGGCATGCACATTAATGTGCCGTAGCAGGACAAGTGCTGCAAAGCATGTGGGCACAATGCTCCTCACAAGTGCACAACATTTTTCATACGTGGCATTGCGTGCGTGTAGAGTTGGGCACATAATGAAATTGCATGGGCATAAAGGACCAGGCCTACGACAGGCCATCATGCATGCAAAACTGTGACCACAATGGATTGCATTTGTAGATCTTACAAAGCTTATGTGGTAGGTGTTGCATATGGCACTGGCCACGCTGCATGTGTGTGTTAAGTGCACCGAACTAAAAGTGGCTCATGTGAGAAAAAATGGTCAAAAGCATACAAAATGACAATAATATTCCTTATACAACTTTAAATAAGTGTTTGAGCATTCTATCAAAAGGTAGCAAAAAATAAGAAAAAACTAAACTTCTATTAGTCTTCTTGAACTCTTTTCTCTTAAGATTGAAATGATATTGACATTAGCAGACAAGGGTTTCAAGCATACACCATGAATCTATTGATACACAATGCTTTCAAAACTTAATGATATATACATTATTTTTTTCTCTATTTGCCTTTAAAATGAAATAATATTGATTTTAAGTATATGTAATATTGCTATATTATGTGGAATGCATATTATACAAATAAAAATTGCATTCTCATTCTTTCTGTGTCATAAAACACCATTTATATTCAAAAATTGGAATGAACGTATGGTTCAAATATAGAATATCAATAATAACAAAATTGCTAGATTATGAGAAATGTAAAATGATTAAGTAGCATCTACCAAAGTTGTTGGAAAACAAGTAGACCTAAAATACATCTAAGAGGATAGAAGCTTAATGAAATTTGAGTAAATAAGTAAACAAAAAAAATAAAGGTAATACAAAAGGAATAACACTAAAAAGTTGAAAAATATTTCATTGAATTAGAAATTCAACATCATATGCCACACTCAAAAAGAAAAAATGGGAAAAGAGAAATTATTAAGCTAAACTTGTCAAAAGAGATAGATAAATTATAATAGCTAATTTAGAACATTGACATCAATCAACATGAGAGCCAGAGTATAGCAAAAAGCGAGAAAAAATGAAGAACACAACCAAATCTAAATGAAATACCCTAATATAGGGTAAAATCATGAAGCCAACAATGATAATGTTTGCCATGAATTTCAAGATTACATACAATAGATTCCCTTCCTATTTGTATTGTCATTTTTAGCAAGACAAATGTAGGAAAAATAGTTGATGATCTAAGAGATTTAAAGAGTACAAGAAAAGAAAATATCCAAGAAGAGATAGTAGTCATAGGATGGTTACTTTAGTAATAAATAGAATTGCTCTTAGAGCTCTCCTGAGTCCCATTTTATAAAGACCTTAGCACCCCCTGAATCCTTGATCACCTAAATCTGATTTTGTTTTCTTTTCTTCATAAGTCTTCAATAATTTATCTTTATTGAATATGATGGGTCATTGATGATGTAAGCTTAAGACTGCCATCACAAGATTAATGGTCCTTTTACTCTTAAATTTGTTATCCTTATTAGCTTGTGCATGCCTGATAGGTTGACTATGCAACATAACAAACAGTTACATCAATTTTGCATTGAGTAGCCTATTTTCTACCAACTAAAGTTGGATACTATTGAAGACAAATAACAACTATGTGAATGATGCAAATTAAGCATATCTATTTTAGTCTCAAGGTTTTAAGGATAACTATCATAAGTATCATGATGATGAGTAGATGACAAGAAGCAAACCTCCAATAGCAAGTAAATTAACCAATGGAAAAAAAATTGATGTCTCTAGCCTTTAAGCTAAGTTGGTTTGTTCCTATGTTGAAGTAGGACAAGGGTAAACTTAAACAAAATTGTGATAGAGATCAAACAAAGCACCATGGCAAAACTTATATATTTACCAGGTTAGGTAACACTCACAAATCCACTTGCCCTCACATAAATGATCTGTACAAATCCTAGCAAACACAACAACTACAACAAAGAAAAACTTAAATGCAAGAAATGCTAAAAGAGATAAAAAGGTGGACAACTAAAAAACAAATATATAACTTAAAACCTTACAAAAACATAAGTAAAATAATCACCTTTAATATTCGAGCATCTACGTTTAGCCATTGAAAGTAGGACAGCCTCCTCAACCTTCAAAACAATAACATCATTTAGATTTCTAGCATAGAATAAGAAAAATATAATACGCAACAATAAATACACAATTGTAAATAAAAAAAGAAAAAACGAAAATGAAAGAATAAAATTGATCTAATAATGCAAAGACATGATCCTAATAGCTCAAATGTAAAATGCTTAAGCACTTGATTTCATCAAAAGTACACTTCAATACATAGGTATGACAATATGAGAAGAAAAGATGTTGACTTAACAATAACAAGATTTGAATAATAGAATAATGGAAGAACTTACATATATTGGCAAGATTAGAAATGCTATGGGGCAATAGGAAGATTTGAGCACCAACAACTTGGTGGGAAACTGTGAATATGGTTGGGATTGGAGAGATGGAGTAGCCATAGAAGCAACCTTACAAGGGATGGAGAGTGGGTAGGGCAAGGAATATATCAGCATCACTAAGCTAGTCTTTGATGCTTTGACATCCAATGAGGGTCACCAAAATTGTGGTGCAAGAGAAAAAGAGGAGAGGGCTAATAGACAAGTAACAAATTTCTTGATAAATGTTAGTATGGTCATGTAAAAAAAATAATAAATTCAGCCATTTTATAACCAAAATCATTATTTGAAAAATAATACAATTTCTTCATTCTTTATTTTCTTCTTGGATAAAGTATTTTATTAAATGATAACTGTAATTTTGTTTCAACAAAAACCAATATAAAATTATCTCAAAGATAAGTTGGACATCTAAAATAGATAGTATTAGTCAACTGATCAATAGATCCACATCCATCAAATAGTTCAAGAATGGAGTAAAGAGATAACACAATTTCATTCAAGGTGGTTTGCCCCTTTTGTTAGGCTTTATTTGCTTAATCGAAAGCATAGAAGGTTTTTAATACACCTATAATGCCAAAAATTATCCTTAAGGATTTGGTTGAGCAAAGTTAGGAACACTTAAATAATTGACCAAGTAAAGCACAAATTACAATAGGATGATTTATTAAAAAATGATTTTAAAAAAAAAACAGGGAATCTACTATTTTAACTCAAGAGCAAAGTCTAGCTTATTATGGATTTAAAGTATGTGAGAGAGAGAGAGATAGAGAGATAAAGAGACAGAGAGATAGAAGGGAAGAGGATGGGGGGAGGGAGGAAAAAAGAGGATGGTGATAGTCACGATACATAATAGTAAGAGACAGAAGATTTAACAATAGTTAAGGTACACAGGTTTAACTTAGGTTAACTTTATCTAAAATTAGATTACACTAAATGCTTAAATCATAATAATTAGTGACAAGATGAACTTGTCTCAAAAGCTACAAATCGGGTATGCCAATGAATAGTGATAATATAGTTGTTCGTATTTCAAGAATAAACAAGTGACTTCAGCAATAAGTACTTCAATGAAACTTGGGAAGTGGAGGTTAGTGGATTAAAGGTTTTCAAAATGTTAAAAACTACAATTAGATCAAGTGACAATAATTTTTACATGATAAACTCCACGAAGAGGGAATGTCACGATATTAGATGTTGAATGATTCAATTTTTTAGAGATTTAAGAAATTGAATTCTTGGAGAGTTTAACTCAATGTACCTTTATAAAAAGAATAGTACACAAGGCAGACAAGAATGGTAATAGTTAGAAGTAAAGTACATGTTAGGACATAGATTGGAAGTAGAGAGGAATGGTTGCTAGTTTTTTGCATGGAGAGAAAGGAGGCTATTAAGGTCAGAAGGATGATGATCTTTCTTTGTTGAAGGGGCAACAATTTATGATGGTCAAATTTAGTGAAATAATGTTCATATTTCAAGAGAGTTCTATCTTTCACCTTCTCTGAAGAGATTTTTTTGTTCATTACTTTTGGCATCAATTGCACTAGCATTTTGATAAGAATTCAAACACTAGCATGATAGATAAAGATCATGAGACAACACACATAATAATCTTCAATTCATGAGCATGTTGAAGAGTAGCATATAGATTTTCTAGTAGATGAAGTGACTTTGGAGCCTCGTCAACACTCATCAAAATATCTTCATATGACATCAAGCATCTACAAGTCTTGCAAAATATTACATATATATTTTAGTATTTGCTTATAGTTGAAAATATTTGAGAGTTGTATGTCGTATAGGATGTAAATTTTTGTCATAATACATAAGATCACGTATGCTAAGGTTATTTAGTGATTTACATGAGCACTACATATATGTATACTAAATCAAATGTTCTCGATTCATTGCTAATCATCCTAGATACAATGGACAATTAACTACTTTGATTTTTTTGAAGGTTAAAGGTTAATCTAGAACTCCTTGGATAATCCAAAACTTGTCTTGAATCATTAGGCAATAGGCATGATGATTGTCTCATTCAGATGAGTAAGTAGGCATGGACTAAACTACCCTAAAAGGTTGGAAAGCCACCAAATCTTATATAAAGCAAATTGCCTCAAAAGGTTTGTTCTATAAAGCTAAACTATACTAGATGTTTAGCCATTACCTCCAGGTGATGTAGTCTCCTTTGGTTACTAGGGGCATCCCCTCATTCCTTTGCTTTTAAACCCTTAACATTTAAAAGAAGAATTGATCCATTTCATGATGATTTCATGGCCCTTTGGAAAGATTATCCAAGGAAGAACATTCAAGGTATTCTAGAGTGATGCTAAACTCCCTTTTTGTGGAAATTGATGCAATGCAAGTGTGGTAGCATGATGTCATAATGCTACCAAAATTATTCCTTATGGCTTCTAAAGCTTCCTCGCTTTTCAATACCTCGGTTCCACCATTCTTCCCTCATTCTTTCAACAAAGTCTAGCCTAGTTTAACACAAAATATACAAAAACATTTGTTCACATTTAGAGAAAGCCTTATGTAAGACTTATTGTGTTTTGTACTTTCTTGATGAACATCACATTTCAGGCCTAAGTTTAAAATTTAAATTTCATTCAAGCTATATTTCATCAACCAAAAGTGAACTTTCAAATCGGATTCTCTACAAGTTGAAACAATCATAAGCTCTCAATGTTATTATATTTTTCCATATAAAATATGCTTTAAATGGTGTTAACTTTTTTAGAGTATAAGTTCACATAACTAGCCATGACTTTCATTCTCAAAGTTACAAATGATAAAGTAATCTTAGTGGCCTCATTGTTGAAAGCGCAAGGAAAGCTAGATCAATTAATTTTGCAATCTTTATCTTATCTTCTTTTCATTTTTTTTCATTATTTACAAGTCTTCTTGCTTCAACCAACATTCTGATCATGAAAAACTCATGTTAGAATGTTTGGTTCCCACATAGAGTTTTTGTATAATGCTTCCATAGTAATAAAATATGGTTAAGTTCTCACCACCTTCAAATAAGTCGTCTTAGTGAATTTTCACAATCTCTCACATAACCAAAACTTTCATGTTCTATACTCCCTAAGATTTAGCCTCCATGCTTATGTTTTGCCTCTTTTAGACTCAACACAAAATATGACAAAATTCCTTATTTTGTAACCTCCCACCACATCCTTTTTTGTATTGCCACCACCACACACCACCACTAGTAACTTATGATTATTGCAGACATCACATCAGGAATCACACCCCTTCATAGTCACATTTTGATTATTGTCCCAGCATTTTGATCAACTATGGACTAATGACACGTCCATGCAAATGTCAACAATGGACTTGTAGCTACATGTGGGTGCTCTAATAGGGAAAATGGGATAGTGCTTGTAGGAATAGAAGATATCATGATCATGATGAAATAGCTTGTTAAAGAGAAAATAGTAGAAATGTCCATCAAGGTACTTTGAGAGTCACTAACTTTGCAACCTTTGTAGTTGAAAGGACTTACACATCTATTATTTGTTGGTGCAATGTTATCTTCTAGATATTTAAGGATGTTTGAACAAATATTGGGTACATTATTGATGTGATCAATTGTAGCAACACCGATAAAGCAAAGAACAATTCCATGCTGTTCCTTATACACAACAACTAGAAGGTAGATAGAGATAGGCCAACTTTATTAGAAGGACCTTTGCATTTTTGTCAAGCATTTGGAGGAGAAAAAACTTGCAATTATTATCTCTAATTAGAAAAGGAAAACCTGCAAGAAAAGCTTCTAGAGTTTAAGATGTAGATGAAAGAAGCCTTGCCAAAAGCATTCTCAAGTAAATCTGCTTGTAGGGTAAGGTGAGAAAAGATTTGTCTCATCTCTATCCAAGGGATGCAGAATCTACTCTTCTCTACCTTTGGAACATGGATGCATACGATACTTCGCTCAAGAATTTGTTCATAATTCTCCAAAAAGATAGCCCGATGATGTACGACCTCTCCCGAACTCCCTATTAAATGATCATCAGAACTTTTCTTAGGCAACAAAGCATTGAAATTTGAAGGGAAAAGGTAGAGCAATGGATTCAATACTATTTTGATTCCAAAGGGTGACTCAAGCCTAACATCAATAATGTTGGGATTTGAAATCAATAAGCCCTTGATGGACATATTTTGTACTACTATGTGGGTAAGGAATTAAAAATCCTTTTTTTAAACTATGTTCTTCTCAATTGCATGTTCATGTTTGATAGGTATTTTGTGCATGTTCAATATTTTGAATTTGAAGTGACTGTTGATAGTTACTCGGGATTTAAATTTGAATTTGAAGTATAAGGTGATACACTCATCAAGGGATGCAGAGTGCATGCTGAGACATAACTCTAAAAAGACGATAAGGAAATTAGATATTATTTGAGTAAGCATGAATTAACATCCTAGGACTTGTGTGCTTTGTTCAATGAATTCACTCATTAGGAGGAGGTGAATTATCATCTCCAAGACACATAAGGTTTATTATGCAAGAACCTAAAGAGGGGGAGGGAGGTCTATTTTGTTTTTCTTCCTTGGCATTCTTGTGTTTCTCTTTGAGTTGTTAGTACTACTTGTTGAAAAGTTGGGTTTGAAAGAGAGATTTATCAGTAACTCAACCTCTTTTGCCACAATCATCAAAAGCAAGGACATTTTAAGGAAAGCCTACATATGCAGTTTCTCATTCCAGAGATTGAGGCAACAACATTCTACTAGAATATCATTCTAAAATGTGTTGTAATGAGAAAATTGATTTTTTCACTGAGTTTTTTTTATGAAGTCTCAATCTCTCCATTTAAGATATTTTTGCCTCAATGCTGAACCACCATGGATTGGTGCCAGAAAAGCAAGGGCCAAACGCAGCAATGATGATATTTTTGTGCTGCTTTGGTGTTGTCAATTATAATCCAATGCAATTTTAACTTGAATTATTATTTCTTTATTTACATAATGAAGAAGTGATAGATATCCTTGGTTGTCCTTTTTCCAATGGTGGCCATAAATAGATCTCTTCACTTTATACTCTTTGTTTTCTAATAGAAGAACCATGTGGGTCTTTGTCAAAGGATGGGACCACAAGGATAAAGGTTATATAAATGTTGATGTTGACCAATTTGCCATTCTAGGATTGTTAAGGGAGGATAAGACCTTGCAAAGTAAGATGCTTAAAGAAACTTTAATGCTCTAATAAATCTCTTCATTGAGGTTGCAAATGATTATAGACCTAGAGAATTAGATAAGTACAGTACCATTATCTTGGTGTTCAACAAAAGGAGTACAAGTTGGCAATTGAAAGAGTTAAGGATAAGGCTACACTCATTCTTCTCGACTACTCAACTAAACAAAAGAATCCTCAGTTCAAAAAAAAGAAATGACCCAGCAAGTCTCCCTCCAAACATCACCAACTAAGTTGAAAAAAAATTCAAATGTAAAGGCAATTACTCGAGTGGTTAACAAAATGATTTCGAAGGTCCATGGTGAATCTCCTGTGAATCTAGTGGAGAACAAGAAGTGAAGAGGAAATAAAGAACAACAAAGATGGAGAAGAGGGTGGATAATGATTGTCTCCCATTATTCCTTTGTTATCATATAGTGGCCAAGCCAAGTGCTTAACAAGATGCTAGTTGTTTCTTATGATGAGGTAGATTGTGCAAATAGTGCTCCAAAGGGCAATGGGCTACCTTCTAACATTGAATAAGTATAAATAAGAGTTCAAGGGGTCAAGAAATGGTTGAGAATAAGTTAAGAGAAGCTAGAATTGATGAATCATAGAAAATGATAGTTTTGGGTGCCTCGTCCTTTAGGCTTACCATGGTTCAGTTCCCTCTTAAACCTTTTGAAAGATAACTGGCATGTTTTTGAGGTATAAGAAGATAATCAATTCTTGACAATTACTATCAACCACAATTGAGTCCTAACTTGACTACACAACCTTTGAAAGAGTATGCTGAGGAGCACTAAATAAGCTTATTCATCAACTAAGGGAAACATGGATAGGGAACCAAGTGTTGACAAAGAAGACGAATGGACTAAAAGCTCTGCAAGCTTTGGAAGGACCATCATTTCATCATGGAAGGCATAATAATTCTCTCGAGAAGAAGGGGAGACAAAAAAAGCTGGTAAATTAGATCGATTAAATTTTTGCCCTAATTGTAATGGAGAGGAAAGAGTAAGAACCTCCATGAGGCCATTGTAGGCCTTTAAACCTAACCAAGGGTAGTTAAAAGGAGTTATAGGAGAGGATAACAGCTAAAGAAATCTTGGAGTGAGATGTCTTCGATCTGAAGATGCCTAATTTCTTTTAGGACTTCAAAATGACATGTTTCTTGGAGCAATCCACAAATTCCATAATGACATTTTTGAGGAAGAACTTTTCTTAGTAAACTTAGTACATAAACATGACCAATGAACTCATTTCCTTTGAATACATAGATAATGATTATCTTTAAGCTAATAGATAATGTTCAATGGTTTAGGGTTTTGTTGAAATAACTTTTTAACTTTAATGAATGCATTGTTGTGTTTGATGTTTGAGAAGTTTTCATCTAATATGTCATCATATGTTTGGTTTTGTTTCTAACAATAACTTGGTAGTGACAAAACAAGACAATCAGGTGTCTAAATGTTTGAGGAACCTACAAATGCCAAATCTCAATAGGACTGAACAAGTAACATGTCATGGAAACAATATGTTAAGTGAGTCATGATGAGTAACAGTGTAGAGACAAGCTCAAACTTTTTTGTGATCTCTCAAATAGGCCAAGGATAAATAAATGTTGATAAGATAAGCACATAGATAAGGGAAGTGGGGCTCTTAGGTGTCAAGTCATGGGCTTGAGAGGAGGAAATAGCCATAAAAGTTTAGTCTTCTACTAAAGTTCAACGAGTACTAGACAAGTACCAGTATAATAAGAAAGTCAATCATAGATTAAGATTTTAGGCTACTTAAGCAAGCCAAAGATAAACAATCATCAATTAGTCAAGAGCACAATAAGGGGATATCTCTTGATGGGACTCCTTGAGTGTTAGACTATAGCTTGTGAGGAGGAGATAATCACAAGAAATTAACCCACTACTAAGACTCAATGTGATTAAATGAATAGCAATGTAGTAAGATGCTTAAGCCACAAATTGGTTTGTGAAGTTATAGAGAAATGCTGAGGTCAAATAGATGTTGGCAAATCAAGCAAATAGTGGGCAAGAAAATTCTAGGTAGAACTCCGCTAAGTTTCAAGCGAATGAGTTAGCTTCAAGAATTTACCCTTATTTTAACCTTATTAAATTTTGAAGGACTACCAGTGTGGCAGAAGGCTTGATCCAAGATTGGTTTTTGAGTAAAGAATCCAATAGGGGAATGACCCATGAGTTTTAAACCTTCGATAAGACCTAGCATGTATCATGCTATAGATTTAACTTGTGAAGAGAATTGCACATCGTTATATATTGACTCTTCGAGTGGTCTAGAAACAAAATGTGTGCGACTTCCTAGAAAGTAAAGAGAAATATTAGAAGCAAAACAATTGTAACATTCAACAATTGAAGTTGGATACAAATCGTTAAGTCTCTACTACATATTCAAGGTATTTCCTCCTTATTTTCCTTTTATAGTTTGTAGGCATTTGGACTGACTACATTGTTTGATAATGTAGGGGAATGTTTAATTTTGAACAAAATTTTTCAATTCCTCATCAATACTGCACATTTGTGCAACACATGGCCTTTAGAAAAGAGTGTGCAGTTGGATGTGTTTGACTAACCTTTCATGATGTGCTTTTTCTCTTTTTGTCTTAACTCGACATGGAATCATTGATCCTTAAGTATGCCATTCTCGAGAGATATGCTTCCTCATTTAATTGCTCCCACTCTGGCCACGATTTCTTGTATCTACAAAGCATAACTTGGATTCAATGTGTTGAAAGAATGAGCTCCATTGATAAAATAATCGTTTCATCCTAGACTACATTGTTGACAATGTAAGGGAATTCTAAATTTTGAGGAAAATTTTCAATTCCTTCTCCTCCCCATAACATCACACATTTGTGCAACACATGGTCTCTAAAAAGGAATGTGCCTTTTTCAGCATGTTTCTTGAACTAACATTGCATGATGTGTTTTTCCCTTTTTTGTCATAACTCAGCATGGAATCATGATCTTTAACTTTTCCATTCTCAAAAGCCCATGTTTCCTCATTTAATTGTTCCTACTCAGGTCAAGGTTTCTTGTTTTTGCAAAATGTTTCTTACATTCATTGTGTTAAAAAAATGAGCTTCATCATTGTAACAATCATTGCATCATAAACTAAGGAGAAATGTGGTTTTCTTGTCATCATTGAAGATGCTGTATGAAAGTTCACAAGACAACCAAGAGCTTGTCAAACCACTTTGCTTTCCACTCATCTAATCGGGTTTGAGGATCAAAATTCTTATTAGGTGCTTCCACTTGACCATTGATTCATGGATGTCATAACAAGGCAAACTTAAATGTTCTAGGATCGATCCAATTGGGTGGACTAACTTCCATAAATGAGTCATTGAGACTCAATCAAGCTAAGATGACAAATAAAATGCCTTGTTACTAAACTTGGTTACAATAGCTTAATTGTCATTGAAGGGATTAGCCATATATTGTTTTGCCAATGCAAGGAGATTTTGTTCCAATCATCAACTCCTTTTTGGAATTGGGTCTCGAGTGTCAAATAGTCCATTGATCAAGTAAGTAGACAAACAAAAAGTTGCAACAAAGCATCACTTGTCCACAATCACCTTGGTTAAACAATCTTGGCAAGCTAGCTTCCTTCTTTTCTTGGTTATTGGTCATAATGAAACCAATGTGAATGACTTCTTTGCCCTTGAACTATTGGAGATTGGTTAAGGCAATCCCAATCCCAATGCTTTCCAATTTGAAGCACCATCAATGACTAGTTTTTAGGAAAAGTGATTTATCATTGACAACTTTTTAAGACCACCTGATTGCCTAGGAAGTCAATAAGCAACTAAGATTTAATAGTTGGAACATTATTGATTTTATAGTCAATGAATTCCACCACCTATTTTCTCAGTTTATCTAACACATTTGCTAGTTACAAGATGCGATAAACAAGCTTTTGATCTCAGAGAAACATGGAGAAAATGTGCCCTTAAAACTTAGTCCTTACCTTCTTGATGCTACCTATACATCTTGGTATCAAGTTTTTGTCTTTCAAAGCATAATACGTACAGTAGATGTGGAATTGGATACCACAAGCTCTCAGATAAGACAAAGTTAACTACCACCTCAGTTGCAAAAGTCTATAATAAGAACATTTCACATTCTTGCAAAGTTTTAAGAACAAAGCAATAAATTATCTTTTAAGCTCCAAAAATGCTCACATTACATTGTCCATTCCATCTTGGCCTTTTGTTCCTCTTAAAGGTCGCTAATATTTAATTAATGTCATCAAAGTAATTCTTGAAGTTTTGGATCTTTAGCAGATCATTAATATATGCATGTTCTAACCAATCTAACTCTTGAAGACAAAGTCAACCATTCTAATAATTTGCCACAACATTTGTTTAGGCCAAAAAGCATTACATAGTAGCAAATGGTGCAAAGTTCAATTATTAAAGCATTTTTGGCTCCACTACTTGTGCAAGCAGTTCTAATGTTGCATTAAGAATGTAACAAAAAAACTGATGTATAAGAAACCACTAGTAGTTAACACAAGATTGTCAGTCTTAGTGAAGGGGTAAAAGTGCTTTTGACATGCTATGTTGAAATTTTTGAAGTTGATATAAAACCCCCAATTTATTATTGCTCTTCTTCATGAGAGAAATATTTCCAACAAGTATGGATACTAAACAAAATGAATGAAGCCTACCTTTAGTCATTCATTGATCTTTAAAAAATGTTTTCTTGCATATCTGAGATAAGGACCTCTTCTTTTGCTTAATAGGAATGAATCTTAGCTTCACCTTCAATCAGTGCTCTACGATTTTCATTCTCATGCCCAGCAAGTTCCTAAATGTCCACCAATGACATCAATATAAACAACCAAAATCTCAAAAATAGCAAGTGTTTCTTTGATAAATTCATATTTCAACTTTGTAGATAGCCTTGCTAGGGCAAGAGCAAAAGAAAGCTTAAGGGCAAGCCCTTCTAAGAATACTCACCTAGTGTATTTAAAAGTCCCATCTTCTTTCTTGCACTCTTGGGCTATGCCTTCCTTCAAAATTCTATCAAACAAGGCCTATAATGCTGTAAAGTATTAAGTGTCATGGATGGCATCTAAGTGTTACTTGCATTATAAACTTCAACCACAATTTTTAGCTCCATCACTTGAGGGAATCAATAATGGCCATCTCTCTTTATTATTGTCATAGGCATGCAACTAGATGTCTCCCACCAAGTCTTAATTAATG
This sequence comes from Vanilla planifolia, assembly GCA_023846275.1. Classification (NCBI taxonomy): domain Eukaryota; kingdom Viridiplantae; phylum Streptophyta; class Magnoliopsida; order Asparagales; family Orchidaceae; genus Vanilla; species Vanilla planifolia. The sequence continues at coordinate 16,700,468 of CM043875.1, read as the reverse complement.
TCTATTGTTCAACCAAGACCCCATCTTCTTGTATTGTTTTTGAGCTCTCTTATTACTCAAATAATTATTTTCCTTGGAATGATGAGCCCCCTTCTTCCATGAGATTGTTTTTTCAAAGTTTTCCTCATATTTCATACATATGGCATCTGGATTTGATCTCAAACTTGCTCGGAAGTTGTCAAAAAATACTTGAAAAATGATTGTTTGGATCTCGAGGCTTAAAGTCCTTACTAAAGTCATTTTGATGAACTTTGCATTCATGAGTCAGCTTCCCACAACTTGTCATCCAAGCGTTATCTGTATACTTGGATAGACTAGCCTTAATTCTGTTGGATGAATTTTGGAAGAGATTTTTAGGTTTAAAAATGCTAACAAATCCAATTAAGAGATCTTTAAATCCATCAAGTCATTGAATAAAGTCATCAACAATAACTTGACCTTGGAAACCTCCTATTAAGGATCTCCATTCAAAGAAATGTCAGAGAGAGGTGCTATTGAATAAGTACAAAGTGGAGCATTGAATCTACTTCTTCACTCTGGCAAGAGCTAAGGTTGGGTCCATCAAAGGATAAGGAACTCCTTTGGTCGCAATGGTCCTAAGGATCTAATGGTTATTCTCAACTTCCAAGGAAGAGATTTCAAATAAGATCAACTATTTGTCAAGACTTGAATTTTTGGGGGCTTTGGTTAGGAAAAAACATTGATAGGAGACTTGATAATTGAGACACACATGGCCAAAAACTACTTTTCCATCATTTCAGTGATGGCCTGAAAGAGCCCCATGTATTGCTGCAAAAGATAAAAATGCAATTTAGTGGTAGAGATGAGCTCATGTGCCACGAATTGAGCTTTGAAAGGACTGGACTTCAGAATACGTGCTTTAATTGCTTACCCATGGTACCATTCTCGCATGAAATACAAAAATTTTGTTGTAATTTTATTGGATTAGGTGTGATGAGTAGGTACTCACCTTGAGGAAGTTCAAGTCCATCTCAACAAGTGAATTTCAAGGGGCAAGAAGTATCAGAGAGAGTAAAAGATATAGTAATGGGGAAAACCATGGTGCCACGTGCTGTAAAATTTATTGTCACTGAATTACAAAATTAGCCTCTTGTGAGGGTTAACTTGAACCAGAACAAGGGGATGGATTTGAAGCAAATAAGAAGAGTGATAATTTGAAGTGGAGCATGCTTTTTCTACAATAGATGGGTAGCTTCCAAATATTGGCTACTAATCTTCTCTTGATTATATGGCCTTTGTTTTAAAATTAATATTAGTAATATAAATAAAATTTACTAAAAAATTTATTATATACTTTTCTTGAAAATAGCCATAATTTTCTACAATATTTTGTTGAACATCAGGCCAAACAACAAACCTATTTTCAAAAGTTCTTAAACAACTTCAATTTTATCCTTTCCCATCTAATTCTAACGTCAGCAATTGCAAACAATAGAGTCTAAATGATAGTCAACTGAAAAATAAATGAACATCGGAGATTGAAGTAGCAAATCCAATTGAAGATCAACTACTAAGCTGTTATAAGCATGTTAATTATTGAACAGATGATGTTAAATTAAGAGAGAAAAATTCTAGTCTCAATACAAGAAGTAAATATAATTAGTGTAAAATTCAAAAGGCTAGGAGTAGAGGAAAATATAACATGCATGACAACCTTTTTTTTCTTGGAGGCAGCAAGGGTCATAGCCTGATTTTATAAAGCAAAGTGAATAGATTTTATGTAAAAGCAAAATAATTTAATGGGAGTTTTCATTAGCAAAAATGTTGCACCAAACAAAAAATCTTACAAGAAGTAGGAAAGTTGTAAAGAACATAAGACAAGACTTATGAAGTTAGTCAAGCTAGATTTCCTTTCACTTATATTCTATAAGGCAATTAGAAGATGAACTACCATAGGAGCAAAAGATAGTGGCTGAAAGGTCAACAATAGGGTGGGAACCATAATAATGTAGTTCAAGGAGGGTGTTAAGTCTAACATCTGAATGAGGCACCAATAAAAGAAAGAATTTGTTTTGTTTTATTAAGAATACTAATAGGCAAAGGGGAAAGAGACAATCATGACTATCTCCGATGTTAGTTGGACAAATCACCAAAGGAGAGTAGAACAAAAGTAAAGCTATCCAAGAAAATGTGTAAGTAAGGTGATCTCGCAAGCTAAAGGATAGTACCCAAAGGTCATTGAAAAGTTGAAAGTTCAATTATAGATCACTTTCAATTTGAATATGAAAAATTAATATCTATAAGGATAGAAGTTGGGAAGACGCAATTATTGTCAACCTCTATGTATGCATTGCAAGAGCTAAGCTTAAAATAAATGACACTAAGCTAGTTCATCATAATTGTCAACCTCTTCTCTAGCTACAATACTTATAAGTTCTTCTAGATTCCTCTATAAATAGTAGAATTAGCCTGAAAGTGATGATTTTGAATAAAGTTTGAATTAAAGACCATATCGCCGATCAATATTAATAGAACTTTTTAATCATGAATTCTATGCCTTTTAGGTTGAAAATTAGTTACATTATTTTTTTGCAAAAATTAAGAACATAAATTAGACATCAAACTTTTAGAACCGAATGTTTTAGAGTTTTGGATGGATTATTGCATAATAATTGGCAGAATGGCTATATTTGTATATTATAATGCAATTCTAGAGTAAAACTTTGATGTTAGTGCATTGTTTGAAGAATATACTATTTGAGTTGTGATAATGACCACTTGAAAAGGATGATGACTTTTGATAACATATCCTTTGAAGTTAAACTGCCCAACATGGTTTCTTTTCTATGTTTTTGAGACTAGCAACTAAACAACCTTTACGTGTTTTTATTTCTCAAGTAAATACAAAAAAATTGAAACAAAAAATATAGAATGACAACAAACATGGCAATCCTTTCCAAGTTTACACTTCAAACTTTGAAGCATGTATTTCTTGTGATAATTGAAGCATTACAAGCTTAATATGCTTCCCCCTGTGTTATGAAAATTCCAACAATATATTTATTAACAAAATATTAGAACTTTGGTAGGCATAACATTTCAAGTTTTCAACTGATATTTCTCAAATTGTTAATATTTGTATAAAGGTTAAAAATGTATGTTTTTTGTCACTTCTAGCCTTGACATGAAACTTCAAATTGTATACAATGAACTGATTTATATTAGGTTTTATGTTGGTTTCTATCAATTTGAGAACACCCTAAAACCCTTGAAACAAAGACGTGTATGCAAGCATGGCATTCATAATTAAATAACCCCAGGTGATGCATTTCCAACAACATTACCATGCAGAACACATAATTTCCTATAACGAGCAAGCCAACATCTCTTTAGAATGACCTCCTCCTACCAAAAATTTATATAGCATCAGGAAAAAAGTTGAAATAATTGATGTTGCAAAAAACTATTAAATGTGTGTGTGTGTGTGTGTGTGTGTATGTATTACTTACCATCTCTTCTTGATTAAGAATCATCTTTTGTTCCACTTTTCTCAAAGTTTTGATTTCAGATTCGGCTTCCAGAAGAGGTTCAACTACAGATGCTGCTTTATCCCTTGAACTCTAGCATGGCACAAATAGATACCTAATGTCAAAAGTTGTAGCAAAGAAAATAAACAAATTAACAAATATCATGGTAATTAAGATTAATTTTAAAAAATGACCAGACTTTTGCTTCCATCTAAAGAGCAACAATCTCCTCATCCTTCGAACCATTAGCAGTAGTACCCTGCAATGAGCTGTCTCAAAAACCTGGATAGTTTAAGATATATATTCTAAGACAATAACAAAGCTTTAGGATGGTGTTAATTATGAAAACATGAAACTTTCTCATTCGACAAAGTGCATGGAACTACACCATAATATCTTTTTAATTGCAAAATAAATTTAGATTAACAATGAAGAATCTTTCCACATAAACTAGAAGATGCAGGAAGAATCTTCACAATATTCACCTTGAAAAAGCATATGTTGTATCAAGAGAACAAAATTTTGCCACATTCGAGAACACAGGTATGTATCAAAAGGAGTGTTGAGCAGTGTTAAATATAAAAAATAGTAAACAAGTGATAAAAAAATTTTAGGTCATGTTATCGCTACAACACTTGATCAATAAAATTTTGCATGCCATGGATACCAACCATAATAGATTTGAAAGCAAAAGTTATCATGTGTGCCATTTGAAAGTAGTGTTATTTTGAAAAAAATTGTTCAAATAAAGGTAAAAAAAGTAGTAGTATTCAAAGAAAAGAAGACAAGTTTAATCAATGAACCAAATAACAACATCATGTGTCCAGTTCAATTTTTGTGAAAATATTATTCAAGAGAAGGATAAGGATGAGGATTTAACTAGTGGAGTAAAAGAGAGTACTTAGAAGATGTTTCTCAACTCACAAAACCTTAGAAAGTTTTCCACGAAAGCTTATTGGTAACAATGAAATTGGGTAAACTACATATAAGTCTATGAGGTTTGGCCAAACTCTCATAGGTCCCTCAATTTTTAGAAAAGGTAAATCAATCCATCAGTTAGATCCTTAATTCAAAAATAAATTGTTTTTCTCTATAGGAATAATTTATATAATTTTTTTTACACATTATAGGGAACTCTATAACTAATTTTGAAGATTAATTTAGAGAAGAAAATATGATAATGTCTAGTAGCACTTTGCATGTCTAATTTTTTTTTAAATTTAAAGAAACTACATCAAAATTAGGGCAAAACACAAAAACCTAAATGCAATTTTTCCTTTAAAAATGTAAAATAGAATAATATAACCTCAAAAGACTTCCAAGCTTCACTCTTAAGTTGCCTTGAACTTCTGACTTTGAAGTTTTTTACCAGCGTTTGACTTTGAAGTCATTTCCTGACTCTTTTATTAAAGACTCTTATCAACTTTTGACCTCATTGTGTTGATTGACTTTCAATCACATCGTCAAGTTGTGAGGAAATAATTTTTTTAATTTTTTGTCACTTACATATTTAAAGTCATTTGTCATCGAAGTGAGCATTGTTTTTCATTGGACACCTGAGCTAGCTCATAGGTTGGAGCATATCTATTAAACATAAAAATCGAAATCTACTCAAACTTAGCAAAAAATTCAATAAATTTAGGCAATAGCACCTTCAAACCAACCAATGACATCTTCAAACTAGTAACAACTTGCCTTCTAGTGCTGTATATAAGGTTGGCAAGGCACCAAGTGAATGGATTTGGCTTAATCCTTAATTCTTACATGCAACTTTAAACACCTCTCTTTTACGTTAACCCCTGTTCAAATTATTACTTGATTTTCCAAGGTTTTTTTATGAGCAAAGCTCTGACTGAAACTTCTAACAAGCTGAATTAAACCATCATTATCCACAACGTTGCTACCAATTTTGTTTACCACAACCAACTATAATTTTTTTCTCTATCATATTTGCATTGAACATTCTGGTATCCCATTGAGTGAAGATGATTGAAAGTAGGGATCAACTGAAGTAAAAAACTCTCCCCAATAATAAAAATTACTCTCACCACTGAGAAAATTATGTTATACTTCAGATCATAAGATAGAAAAAGAGAACAATCAGGTGAAGTTTCTAACGTCTGTTCTATGTGCCTTAGAAAGATTTCCTATCGCTGATATTAATGTATTAAAAAATTTCCTTGCCAAGATTTGCTCTCGAAAGTTTCTAACATTCTGGTTAAGTCTTTTCAGTTTTACTTTTCGTTGAACTAACCTCCCAAGATTTTTAATAGATCTTACATACTTGCTTTGCAAAGTTCTAACCACATGCAATACAGGATGCTTGTTTGCAATTTGTCCACCACAACAGCATGCCAAAATCATCAGTCATCCATGTGTTTCATCACACACATGGATGATGGTGATGACACATGGTTGTGATGTCTTATGCGTGGTGCAAGAAAACGTAAGCAAGATTTCTGTCAAAAATTTTGTTGTGTGTGAATTGCTATATATATATATATATATATATATATATATATATATATATATATATATATATATATATATATATATATATAACAAAGACCTTAGCTTATTGAACAAGTCACTCGTGGAAAATGGAATTTGTAAACTTACATGATACAATGTAGTACTACATAAACAACACCAGAACAATAATTTAGCAGCAACAAAAAATTGCTTAACGAGATCATACATAAGCAGCAATAACAAAAAGTTTACTAAACAAGTGGCATTGGCTATATAAGCCTCTAATGCCACAGGAATCTATTAAATATCAATCTAATAAAGCTAAAAAATAATAGCCCCTTTGATAATTATGCCAATAACTTGCTTCTCTGTGCTACAATTATTTTGCGTTGATAGGATCACCTCTCACAAAGATGGTCTTCTCAACAAATTGTATTTCATTAACTATGAAATCAACTAAGGTGATCCGCAATGTCAAATGTTCTGCACACAAAGCTTGCAAAACTAACTTTTTCACTAAATAAATATCAAAGGAATATGTCCACCTATGGATGCAGCGAAAACATTCTTTTGGACTAAAGGACATACAACATGTAGCAGTGTAAAACTAAAGCTAATCTTCAAAATAAACCAATATTAATGGCTTCTTCATTTGTTACAGTGAGCATTAAACAAAAAATACAACTTGCTGCCTGTGAGAAGTAATAGAAAAATGATACAAATTGGACCTAATAGAACCAAGACTAAGCAAGATCTGACTCATTTAAGAACCGAATCAGATAAAATGGTTATTAGGTCAATTATAGATTCTCTAAGCTCAGTTCTTCAAAATATGGGTCAATTCTTTATTGTAAGATGTCATGTAAACTGGAACTCTTCCAAACATTAAATTTCAAAAAAAGAAAACTACATTGCTGTTACCCTTAGAATAAAGATTTGCAAGAGAAATGCCTCTAACCAATGCCACTTTTTTTAATAGCAACTAGTGTACTATGTGACAAGTTTGCCCTAATAGTTTTCTGTTATGTCCAAATAAATTCCAATACTCCCTTCCCTCCATGGTACATCCTGTTGCCATGATTTCAAGTATGCCCCCTCTACCTAATCATCAATCTTGCTTGCATTGTCTCCTATCTCCTTGCACTTGCTCATTTTCCTAACCTTGCCATTCAACACGTTCCCCGTAGACCTTGTTGTCCAAATTGCAGTCGTGAGAGGCCTCCATTACTCTTTAACAGCTGTTGTTGCCATCAAAATAAACAAAACCGAGTATCATAATTCACCCAGTCTAAATTTCACTCAAATCCATCATAATCAATTTCGAAACCAGTTCCTTGTTCTAAGGAATCAACATAACTCGGATTGCTTCCTAGATCCATTATAAACCAAGTAAAATTAAGCCGAATTATAGTTCAAACATAAAATAGACAGATTTTGGCCCTATTTTTTCTTAGATCATATGCTTGCAAAAGTTTTCATAACACAAAATTACCCCATTTCAATTGCTTAATATGAGTACTTGTTAGGGCATTGACCTGAACAATTTTTCATACATCATTAACATATATTCAGCCAAAATAAACATTAGACTATACAACACTTAGTAGAGAATTAAATGGAAAAGGTTATTTACATTGTCGAGGGGATGAAAAAAGTTGTAAACCTATAATAAATCCAGAAAACCATATTTACAAATGTAAAAACCCAATTATTGAGAGATAATTTTGAAAGGTCTCAGGTACCCACAATACCATCAATTAATTCTCCGACTACATGAAAGGATATTGACGTTAACCACTTTCCACTAATGCTTGGAATATAGAAACAATCTCAAAAATGATTTGTTAAGATTTCTTATGGAGCATAGTGCCCTGAACGTTCTCATATTCCTCTCCTTCCTAACATTATAGGTAAGAAAGGAAATAATAAACTTCGAACTGATATGGAGAGCTTGTAGTTTGGAAGATAAGTAGAAGAGTGAAGACAACAACAAAGCACAATATTTGAAATCACATATTGTAAAGCATTATTTAATAAACTAACTCAAGTGTTAGAATGAAAGAAATAATAAGATGGTCACGTGAATCCAGATATTTGTACTAATGGGAGCTAATGTGCCTCATTCGACTCCATCGCACTTATAAATTTCATTTTTTATAAAATCTGGCCGTAGCTATAGCTTGTATAAAAATTGCAAAAATCAAAGTACATTAACCCTTGCATGAAAATTAACAATGGCCAAAAGAAGGCCGAGGGCATGTCCTCATTCATCAAAAGGCCGACACAAAAAATAAAATTTTTTTTCCTGTCCAACTCACTCGCATTCCCATTTGTTGCCTCCATCAAGCTGTCGAGCCACAACATCCCACTATCTTGTCTCACTTCGCCGTGCTCCGTCGTCTTCCATACCATGAGCACTCGCTCTCCCACCACAATCCCTAATGAGCTCCTTCCCATAGCCTCCTTACGCTTCCTTGTACTTACCCTGCTCTGTAGTCCAGAGCACTACTCTCCATTTTTTCCACCTAGTCTAGACCATCAACACCATCTTTCAATCCGAACCTCAACATCAACCGCACAATCTTGTCATTGTGTTCTCCACCTTCTCCAACCTAATTGCCAGCTTCTTCCCTTCTACTACTCACTCTAATCACTTACTTTGGCCACAACTACCAGCTACACTTGGCATAGAGCGAACACTAACCACCATCGACACCATCCATCCTTCCTCCACTGACCTTCCAATCAACATACAGAATAGGGTATTTTAGCTAGCAAGGCTAATAAGTGATCGCAACTACATTTCTAATAGCAATCTCTAGCTCTAAATCCACGAGGGCTTGCACTAAAGCTAATTCCATAAACAATGACAAGTGAAAGACTACCAAAATTCGAGCTTAGGATTCAGTCCTACTGTTTCGTTGGAAACTGACGTTGAGGAGGATGAGTTGTTGATGGAAAGATAGTCTCAAGTATTATTGTGAAGGTTTATATCACCTCACCAATAGTCATCAGCAAGCATGTTCCTATGTTGAGTATTGTCGGAGGTGATTGGTACAACTAAGAATGATGGTTGATTTCAAATTATATTGGTGATAGATTTTCAAGCGCAAAGGCAAGCTGATTCGCTCTAACATTCAAGTCTCAAAATGTAGCACACAAGCTGTTCACAAAAATGCCACAACGAAGGATCCAAAGAATGCTGCTTACATTTCGATTATGGCTTGAGGCACCAATGGGAGAAACTTTTTAGAAGCTTTGCATGAGACTAGGACAAGATCTGCACAAAGTGGCAGTAGTGATGCATCAAGTGCACCAGTGGGAATTACAAGGAATTGCATAGGCCTCCAAATGAAGATATCTCAAGGATAGTCGCTAATGATAAATCATTTTTCCAAAACGATATTATCACTATGTCTACCCTTGCGTGCAAAAGAGAAGCAGCAGCCTACACCAATGATTTGGTCAGATGCCTTTATGAGGAAGATTCTTATTCTTATGACTTGCTTGGGAGCAAAAACAATTGTGGGACCACCTTGCCTGATTCCATATTCTTGATCTCAATCTCGACTGCATGTTGCTACACTTTGACAACCCTTATAACAATGACTTCGTTTAGCACAGAGGGCCATAAACCATGGGGTGTCAAGTATTACGCCTAAAGACAATCACATCTGTTCAGGCCTAACCATTCTGTGATCATATTTACACCAATATAGGTCAAACTTCTTAAGATATAATTGTTGTACTAGATAAGGAGAATATCTCATGAATTACAACAACCATTGACAATCCTTTATTGATCGACGAATGGGCAACAAGCAAGGAGATGTTAGCGCATGCCAGAGCATATGTTAAAATAAATTTATCTCTTCTTCTTAAATTAAGCATAAGGTAGGAAGCTACCATTGGTCATACTTAACAACACTTCAAGTATGAGAGTTTGCCCCTTATGTGCTTCACATGTGACTAGATTGAACATAAAATTACGATGTGACAACTGAAAAAAATGACTATAGATGTGGATACAACTATGCAACAAACGATATAGGAGATGGTAAAACCCAAACAAATGGAAAAAATTGCTTTCAATCTCCCAGAAAAGGTGGAGGTGAGGACACACACCAGGTAAAGCCTTAGGCCATGGATGTTAGTCAAACCAAGGAGCAAATGAGTAGTCAGAAAGTCATTCTAAATATAAAGGCCCCTACACTAAGGGCTAGTTGGGACACCTATCTGTGGAGGGGTAGGTGTGTGTTGTATAATATCTAGTGAAAAAAAAGCTAGGTTCTTTGTATAGAGGATATGGGAGTCAGATGAGCCCAATAGGGAGAGAAAAGTTGGATGTAATGTTTGATATCAGATAACATACAAGTACGATAAATTAAAAGAGAAAATTTAACTAAATACATGTGAATGGAAAGAATGAATAAACCTGAACTTATTGTACATTACACTTAGAAAAATTTGATAAATATGATGATTTTAAGTGAGAAAGCAATACAAATCAGACATGTATGATAAGAAAGATTATAACATACATTGACAGAGGAAAAAAAGAGCTAAATAGATAAATAAGAATCGTACATGTACAACTAAGACATTGTATAAGTACAATAAAGCTAGAGGAGCTTCATACATGAATATCGTAAGTTATAACATAAGAAGAATGCATAGGAAAAGATATCGTACAAATATGATTTTGTCACCAACACATATTAGTACGATCAGAAGAATTTATAATAGACTAAGATTAAACTCACACATCATATGATACGAAATTATCAAATCATACAACACTCATTTTGGATTATACGATGTCGCACAAGCAAAAGATTTTCAATACTGAAATAACGAATGGTTAGGGAAAATACCACGGGAAAGGGACAAATCAATGACAAACAGTTGAGGAACATGGAAAGTCAGAAAGTGAAGATTCACAACTGTTGGAGGAAGATAAAGATTCGATAGAAGATGAATTGGTGTCAGTCAAGTATAAAACAAAGTGAAACCAAGGCTTACAAAATTTTTGAAAAAACTTTAGCAATTAGCTTAAGCCAAGGCACTCGAGAGAAAGGAAGAAAGGAGGCTTCTGAGAGAATTAGAAGGAAATCATGTGAGTTTAGCTTAAGGCAAAGGCGTGATCAAGAGATTCAACCATTGTTCCCATTACACCCATGGAACTAAAGCAAAGATCTAACCCTTTGCAAAAGCATAAACATAATTTGAGAGGTAGGAAATCTTAGACTATATGTCATGATAGTAACAAATGGTAAAATATCGAGATTGCACATACATGAAATTTTATTCTTATAAGTTAATGTTTGATGCATGTTGCCTGTTAGTAGGAGAGAACTTTAAGAGATGACTTTGAAGAAATTATTGAGGATGCTTGATTCTTCACAATTAGCAATGTTTTATAACATGTTTTCGTATATTACTAGAGCATGAAATGTTGTGATGATTTAGTTAGAAGCTTCATCTATTTTCATATTTGTGTAACGATATTCACAAAAAGGAAAAAAATGAAAGTAAAATTATCACTTGTGATAACAACTTCAAAAGAAAGAGAATACTAGATTGTGAAAAGAGGAATATAAAGATATGGAAAAAAAAGAAAAAGATTTTGATAAAGACAAAGTTCAAAAAATGATAAAATAAATGATTGTACAATGTGATAGCTATTTTTTTTCATAATAATGGTTTTAGAGATGAGTCAAAGGAGTCATTCATCCAAACAGCTTATGTTGAAATAAAGGATTCCTAAAAATTCCTAATCACCTATGAAGTATCATTCTCTTAAATTAACTCTTAAGGAGCTAAAAGGACAAAAAAAAATTTGTAAAGATGATAAAAGATAAAGGGATAAAAGTTTTCACACGAAAACTTATTTTACATTTTATTACTCATTCACATGCTCCTTTTATAATATTTGTAATGACCCATGCATATATATATATATATATATATATATATATATATATATATATATATATATATATATATATATATATGTAGTATTTCTCATTAAGCCAGTGATAATAACTCTACCTTTTTTTTTTGTTTAATGCTTTAGGTTAAATGAGACACATTATTGGACTATTAAGAAGTAATAGAAGCTAACATATGATGATACAATCTTCATGATGCTTTTATCAGTTTAGTTATTTCACTTTATTTAGAAAATAAGGAATGTAATAAAAGTTAAATCATGATACAAGTTTAGTGCTTCAATTGTTGAAGTTTGAAGAACAATGTTATAATGTTCAAAGATTTCAATATCAATGATGGTGTTTCTTATAAATAAATGTGTTTCTTTACATGAAAATTAAATTTTCTTTTGCTTCTACCTGATTTAAATGCTTTTTCATAAAAGGAGTTTTATGTTTTATTTTAAAACTTGTTTTTGCTACATGATTTTAGAAAAGAAAGACAATTTTTCATAGTTTCAAAAATTTAAAAGGAAAATAGATAAATAAATTAGTTAATTTGACATCGAAATTTGGGAAAGGCCAGTGAGTGGTCATCACATTTTCACTACAACCTCCCCCATCCTTCGAAAATACATGGAATGATCTTATCTAGAAAGGGAATACAGCTTGACATCTCTAAAATGGCATGGACAAGGCTATGGTGATGTAAGAGAGAGGTGAATTAACCAAAGCGACCAAATAGATCAACATGTGAGGCCTTATTCTCAATGCTTGCTAAGGATAAGCAACAGCTCATACTAGACCTGCGTCAGAAAGGTCAAATTGACCATTTAATATCAAAAAATTTGGGCGATGAATGTGGCCTAAGAACAAAAGATTTATAAAAGGTCAATCTGTCATTAGTGAATGAAGAATGTAATGAACATCATCCCTTCAAACCATCCTTCACAACTTTTGTCAATAGCACATGAAAGGGAAACAACAACAGCATACAAGAAAGGGGATAAGAGATTATCTTGTCTAATGCTGATGGCATAAGAGAATAAATCCCTCTAAGAAGACAACGATAAAAACAAAAAAGTGATTTTCCAACACAGTACATAAGCTTTAATCAAGTTGATGAAGTGGAGATGGAAGCTTTAAGAGATCTTTTTAAGCAAAGCCTCCCCAAATATTGGTAGAAAAATCAAATTTTGCACACAATATATCCTTGGAAAACTAAAGATGGAACCTCTTGAGCAGTTCAAGGCATAAATGACTTGGTCTTTCAGCAACCTGCCGGAAATAGAAGATGCCAAAGCAAGGTGAGATAAATTCAGGAATAATCATATACTTGATCCAAACTACAATGAATTCAACAATAACATTATAAAGGATACTGCAAAAGAAGATAAGTATGTAATAATTAAAGATAACACAGTTTAAGATATGCAGATCAAATTTTAGTAATAACCTTGACCCGTCCAGTTAGTTTGCCTGATTGAAAGAACCTAATGACCTCGAAAAGTCCTCGCCAATATTTTCCAGGAAGTAACTAGCAAATTCTACGTTAACGCAATCAAATAAAGAAAATTAATACTAAGGGAAGAGCAAACTGCCTTCATATTTCATTAGATGAGAAATTAGCAATGCAGCACACACTAATGACAACAAGAGTTGGGTATTAGTAAAAATATCCCGAGAATGACGAAGTCATTGCATCTTATAAAGTAGTCATAAATGGTCAATGGAAAAATCACCAAGATTATAGACAACCAAAAATAGTTTTGATACTTGTTCACAAAATTTCAACCACTGATACTTTCGCATAAGAACTTGAAATTGTTCTCCCCATACCCAATGAGCATTGGACTTTTGAGTAACCTAACTAATTTTTAGTTGTTTAAATTGTGTCAACTATTTGGATAAACCAATTTCCCAAAGCATGAGGTCCAGGTGGAGGGGATTTACAGCTAGACTAGCAAGGATACATGCGAGATTAGTCCCTTCCTTCTAGACAACTTTAACAATTAAATTTGCAAAACATGCATAGAAAATGGGTTGCCAGGAAATTGATAACATCATAATAGCTAGAAAGTATGCACCAGTTGTTCCAAAATCTAAAAAGAGGTTTTTCTTTGATATTTTTGCAATTAGAAATAAAAATGATGTAGTATCTACAGAACAAATTATCTTCACCAATTACTGAGCATACAATAAATAGGATTCTTAAGATATTTATTAAACTAAGTGATCTAAACACTAATTCCTGGACTATCAAGGACTTAAGTGGATGGAGTATTAGAGTGTGACTTTCTAGCAGGCTTTCGCCAAACTTATTATAAGAAAAATTGATATAAATAAGATCAGAAAAAGTGACGATGGTGAGACCCAAAAATAGCAAGTATTGATCCATGAAGTTTCTCCTAATGAGAACATCAAGCAATCGAGTAAATGAGTCTTACAATAAAAATATAAGTATCAATGGTAAACTCCTCATCCTTGTCAAAGCCACTAACATTCATTGGAATTGACAAAAGAAAAAAAAATATCATCCACAATTGATATTATGCACACTCAAGCAAACCTAAGCTTTACAATATTTGTTGTGAGTTAATCTATAGTGATTAGAATGTCAACCATGTTTTTGAGCATATCGATGCTGTTTGCAAATGCTTCAAACAAATTTTCCAAGGAACACGAAAAAGGAAGAAACCTTTTCCAATAGCATAAAGATCTAGAAGTTTTCCTTATAGAAGTCCCTTGAGGATCGCACTCCTTGACCCATGGATCTATCACCTCAAAGGAAAAGGAGATAAAAATAAGTAATGAGAGATTCCTCCCTCAAGAAGAGAAAACTACTTTCCAATCAATAGATCTAAGGTTTGCAATAAGAAGCCTAACACTAATGTTAGTAGGCACTCCAGTATATGGCTTAGCCTCAAGATGCACAACAGGGAATCTTGAATCCAACGACCCATCACTCACTCGGCACAACAAAGAAGGAACTTATAACTCTTATAGATCACCAGGAAGCTACTGGCACGAAGAAGTTATGCAAGAAAGTATTAAAGGAGTCTTCAAAGAGAGGATCAACAACAACAAGTTTGATCATAACAATAAGAATAGAAGCAAACTTACCAATAACAGCTCCAAGGATATAAGAAGGTACCAAGCATGAGTGGAAAGAGATGAGAGACAGGAAGGTCTTCTCTAAGGACTTTTAAGAGCCATTTTCATTGAAAAACATGAGTGGAGATGATGAACAAGAGCAAGACAAATGAACCATTGTATGAAAACAGAGAATCATTGTTGAATAGGACACTTTTAGGATCGCGTTCATGCCAAGATGCTTCTAGTAATTTAGACGGATATATGTCCTGAATTCCAAAATAAAAAACGTAGAATTAACCTTCATGGATACCTTTGACCCTCAAAATGCTTATATGCCATTGTCATTCCCCAAAAAAGGTGTTTTTGCTTATGATTGACAAAGGACCATTTAAAAATTGATGAAAGGACTACAGGACAGAGTTAGAACCCTTCAAAAAAAACAAAGATGTGTGGATGGTTTCCTTTCATGTGATGATATCTCAATATAATAATACGTTGATTTATTTCTTGCATGTAGAGGTAAATGCCCAATGCTCACATGGATGGGAATTCTATCACCTTTTTCCAAGAAAAGGCTACATTTTTTGCAATGACCTAACATTAAATAACGAAAAATCCTTCATTTTCTTCTCATGATATTTAGATCACTCTACTTTCTTAATTTCACATCTATAAAACTATTTGCAAATCAATTGTATTAACAACTTTTTTATATGATTGTAAATGATGATGGGCTACAATTGTCCTTACTATCAAAATGCTAACAACAAAAGCTAACAAATGAAATTTATCAAATCAAGTATTTTAGATTTAAAAAGACCATTTGAATTCAGGTTTGAAAACTTATTTCAGAATATGAATTACATCCACTTAAAAAGTTACAACTTTGGTAATTCCTGAGGTTTGGAAGGTTTTGGATTCTATATTTTGTTTTTACTTCCAATTGCTTTTAGAATATTTTTAAATAGACTAGAATAATTTTAGTATGATAATCTGTTTCTTAATTATGTACTAATAGTTTTTGAGATAATCTGTTTCTTTGTTATGTACTAGTTTATGTTATCCAGCAATTCAATTTAATATGACTATTCCAAATATATTGAATTAAGTATACAGTCTTAATTTTTTTAGTTTGATTAAAATTAATTCCATTGTAAAAATCAAACAAAGTTTCTTAACAATCAAGATAATATTTTAGCTTTACATAGCTAGATTAAACATTTGATACCTAATAAAATGGAATCATTGGCTTGGCCGTTCACTTGCTATAAAAGTCATAAGTTCAATGTTCCAAATATGTAATTTCCATGGTAGTTCTGCCTTGATAATTGACTTGCTACGAAACTCATAAAAAGTCAGGAGACTAAATGTGTAATTTTCATTGTGTTTGTGTCAAGCATAGTACTAAACTAATTAAAAAGTTATCAACCCTATTAGCAAATAATGAAGTTATTTTAGCTTAAGTTTCTATCTCCATTGTCTATTTAAAACTAACTCAAATACATTGAAGGACATTATGTCAACTAGAATGTACCTCTCTGCATTGCAAGACAGCTTCTTTCCTAAAACCAATCATAAAAAAGAAAACACCCAATCATAAATAAGAAAACACACTGAAACCAATCATAAATAAGGAAACATGGAGGAAACAAGAAATAAAAGTATTACTGCTGATACAAAATTTATCAGCTCAGCAAACGAGCTTCAAGAGATCCACCATCACTTAAGGAAGCAACCTAAGAACAAAAAATTAGTTGTCAAGAGAAAATGAGTAACAAGCATGTTTGTCTACCTAAAGAATTATTTTTTCAATAATAACTATTAGTACAGATAGAAAAAATGTGGCAGCACTTACAACGCATAAGGTCATAAATTTGCTTATTACATAATGCCGCTCAATAATTTTCAATAAATGAAAAAAAGGTAACCAGCTTCTCAAGTTGTTTAGCTCTTGCCTCAGCCTCTTCACACCTCTCCACCACATGTAGAAGCTGAGAAAATGCAAATTAGAAATAAAAATACAGATCAAAAAGACTTTTTATGGAAAATATCATTAAAGCTTGATGACCTAATGACTATTGTTAAGCTCACCTTTGAAGTATATTTTCATTTTCTTCTTGCAGCACATCAATTTGAAGATCACAAAAAAGAATTACTAATTGAAAAGGTTAGGCATCACAAATTTTTTTGTATAATTTGAAGTTCGAAAGTATAAGACCTAAGGGCATAACTATGCTATAAGAAGCAAAAAGAAAAAGAAAAGTTTACAAACAGCTTTCTGAAAGTATAGTCAAATTTTTAAGCATGTAAACAAGAAAATACCTCATCTTGAAGAGTAGACGATGAACGTGGAGGACCAGACTCTCTCATACTTAAGTTTCCCAAATCAAATGACATCTATAAGACATTTGGAAATTAAAAAAGAAAAAAATACAGCAACTAGAAGAACTGAGATTTTGCGTTAAAAAAGTTCATAAGGGGCAGTGCTAGCACAAAAATTTTATATCAGATGAGAAGTACCACCTAACCATGTCTGATTATTTGGACTTCAAAAATTTAGAAGCTCACATGA
Source organism: Vanilla planifolia (assembly GCA_023846275.1). Classification (NCBI taxonomy): domain Eukaryota; kingdom Viridiplantae; phylum Streptophyta; class Magnoliopsida; order Asparagales; family Orchidaceae; genus Vanilla; species Vanilla planifolia. The sequence goes on along the minus strand of CM043875.1, from coordinate 16,682,910 downwards.
GTATCTGCACAAAACTGTACTAGAGAAACCTTGCAAAAACCAATTTGGCAGCAAAGACCACATTAATGAAGTTCATTTGTTTCTTCTGTTAGAAAACAAAATAAGAGCTGTGGTGTATATTTTTGTTGATGAATGTATTTGTTGATATGCAAGGTAAATGACTAAAGCAAATGTAAGGTTATGAAGAATTTAGAGTCAAAGATCTTTATCTTAATAGATCTAAAATTGAATTTATAAAATATAAAATAATCAAATTATGATTAAAATGACAAACAATGTAATTGGTGAACATTAAATTAATCAATGAAAATTTCCATTATCTCAAGTCTATATTCCAAATAATGCAAAGAAATTGATGAGAATGTCAATAATAAGATCTGAGAATATTAAAGAAACGAAAGGTCTAGTGTGTTGCATGATAAAATTCCACATAAGATTAAACATAAGTTCATAGATTATAGTAAGACCAATAATAATATATGACAAGTGACATTAGAAGTTAAGACGAAAAAGAAGAAAGAGTCATTTAGAAGTAAAAATGTTGACATAAATGAGTGACTATACTCCAAATGATATCACAACAATTATTGCATATTGGAGAAAACAAATAATCAACATCCTAATTATAGATCAAGGAGGGAAACATATCCTCTCTCTATGGAAAATTTTTAAAAAGAAAATTGATGAACATTAATTCTAAACCAAGGAATTGTCCAAGCTTATAAATTTTGATGAATTCACTGGTTATTTCCAACAAAAAGATTTATAAACAATTTAGGAGAAACTAGGTTGTGAAAATTAACATATAGTAAAAGAAGTGAACAGATCCCTATTTGGTCAATATGTGGGCTAACTTTTATGTATATAGCCCACCATGCCATAATCATGGTTGGCTCAAACTAGCTCATCATAATTCCATCAATTGCCACTCAAAGTGATGGATGAAGTTTTTTTTTGGAGGAGCAAAGAGCATAACAAATATAAATTATCCCAAAGAAATGTATAGGCAATCCCCTTCCATTGAAATTGGAGTAAAATTAACTATTTTATTTTTTGAAGTATGAGAGGAAAATCTAGCCTTAAAACTTTAATAAATATTGGGCATCTTTTTGGTTAGTTAACTATGAAATCTATCAAAAAAATTGTAAAAGTTCAAATCAATGGATTAAAGATAAAAAAGAAAACCATGGTTGGCATGTGATTAGCAAAATATTCATTCATAATAAGATATTCAATCATAAAAGCAGCCCAGAAGATTAAGAAACTATTAGACTATACTTTAATGGAAGGAAACAGCAAAAATGGGAATTGTATACCGAGGAGACCATTAAGTGAAGAAAAACATCAAGAAAGAAAGTCATGAAAAGGAGTTACTTCATGTATTTGTTAGTGGAGAAATTTTTTTTTTGGGGGGGGAGAGTAGGGCCCAATAATGGCATGTCAACTAATGTGTCACTAGTATTGAATTGGGTTTTTCTTAACAAAAAGAGCTTTCTACCCCATATCTCTAATGTTAAGACACACTTCTGTTACAGTGCATGTCTCTTGCATAGAAACAACAATTTGATGACCATTTCTACTATTACCATGACTTTTGCACTCTTATCACTACAGTATTTCCTCATTCACATGCCATTATTTTTATTTCTCATCACAACCAAAAAGGCTTTAGGAAGTCAAGTCATCATGTGTAGTAGAATACTATCACTCAGTGAGTTTCGATTTATTTCTTCTCATAACAGGTTATTCTTCACCTCTTTGAAGGAAATGAACTAATCAAGAAAGAACTAGTTAGAGGAACCCAGAATTGAATGTACAAAAGAATATCCCCAATAATCTAAATAATAAAATCAATGTGAGTTGAGTGCCAAGTCTTGCATGGAAGCATTGGCGGGATTAGATTCCTGTTCCTTTTCTATTTTGCATCTTTTGCCTTATCATATCAAACTTCTGTAAAATTCATAAACTTACATCCAAATTAAAGTAGCTAGATAAGTTAAGAAAAATTAGATAATTAAAGCAAAATTTAGTGATTGAAATACATTTGAGGATAAAGCATGCAACTATGAAACCTAACAAATGTTAAAAGATTAGTACAGGAAGTAGAATATAATAGACATATAGTTAGACCAAAATAGATAAAACATCGATGATGAAAGCTACCCAAGTCAATGCTTAGTAGAAAGGAATCATGAAGGATTCACAAAAGTTGATGCAAATAGACAAGACTAGTGCACATAAATCATTGTAGGAATCAAGTTCAAATTTTCCCTAGCCCCTTTTTTCATCAATGGACTCTTGATGTATACAAAGTAGTACAATTCGTTTAACAATTCCTACCTCTATATTTATCTCTGAGACGTTTGAATTTTTCAAAACTCCATAGACACGTACAAGAGAAATATTATCCCCACTCAAACCAAAACACAACTTTGACCAAAAGTGGACAAGAGTGGCCTCTATGAGAGGGCCAAACAAAGGTCACAACAGACTGAACGACATGAACTATAGATGATTTTTAGAGTAAGTAGTAGGCTCGAAAGCTTTTGCTTGCATATCTTTAGGCATAGGTCTTCATCCTACTTCAATAGGATGTTTCATACCCAAGTAGTGACCAGATTTAAGAGCATGGAGAATTGAAGGCAACAACTTGCACCAAGTTTGTTTCACACTCCTCAAACATGATAAAGGAAAAACAACCAAATAAGTGAGGTCCCACAATGACTATCAATTGCTCTAGCCTTTGGATTTCTATGCTATGAAAGACTAATGTACATAGGTCATCATCACTCATAGCTATCATAAATTTCCTAAAACGTGGAGCAATAATCCTAACTTTTCTACTAAAATTTGATATTCAATAAATTGGTGCCCAATCATAGGTCGTTTTTCAAGTCATTCCATTTTGTGTTGACCAAAAAACACATCAAACTAATGTACACAAATTTTAACAAATAGCTCAAATTTGTTGACAAGGGATTTTATTATAACATTCCTGAAAATTCTCTTTGTGGACAAAATCACTACCTAAGATGATGTGACCTTAAATGATATGTGATGTTATCTACTGTCAAAGCAATAATTATTTGACAATTTTCATCATGTTACTACCAAACCACATATTGAGATTTAAGAAAAAATAAACTTAAAAAAATTGCATTTTGTGATTAATAAATATACCTTTTCTCTCACAATAATAAATAAAATAACAATTGCATGTCCAAATATTTAAAAAAAATTTAATTTTGTTAAACCATTCAATGTGGCTTAATAAACATTATTTAAGTGGTGAATAAAAATGTTTTATTAATCTCTAACAAAAACATTATAAATATCCCATGTTTTTTCTGTTCAACTATACCTCCAAATGAAGTTTCTCTCTCACAATCCATCTTTATCTTTGTCTATGTGTTTTCAAATATTATGCAAGTTCCATCAAAGATTAAAAAACCTATTTAAGTACATAATTTATTGAACAAATCTTTGAAAAGCTAAACTAAAAATCATTTTGGGAAATCTTTTAAAGCTCATAAAAATATTTTCAAAAATGGCATTGATATTCTTGCCCAATAGTCAGCCTTAGCACCAAATAAAGAAAATTAAAAACCATAATGCATATAAGGTTTTGTTAATCCCTTGTTCAACAAGAAGAGAGGAATCCCACAATAACTACATTTTTTTCCTTACACATGAATGCACTAAATTATCTTAACATGGTGTGTTGTTATGTTCCTTGTGCCACCACATCTAATGGAGATTGTCAATTGTATGCCTCCTCTCATTGTCCAAAAACTAAGGCAGCTTGATAGTTTTCAACATGATTAGCACCATCCCAAATCAACTTCTTCCATGATTGCCATGCCAAGGCTCACTTCCCATTTCCTTATCATATAATTAAAGAAGTCAAAGGCATCTAAGGAGACGTCAGGAGGCCTAAAATAATCGAAGCTAAACTTATGCCATCATAAGCAAGAACACAGCTTAGTTTACCCATCATCATGTTCCTAAATGACGATGTATATTATCAATCCTTCGATAAGACATTCTACGATCACTTGTAAGTCTAATAGAGAATAGTGTGTATCAGTTGCATGCATCATGATAAGAAAGTCTATCCAATATTAAGGTGATCATATAATAATACACCACATAAGCCTTGCAACCAACAACATCATAATAATGTAATAGAAATTACTAAAAACAAAACTAATCTCTTCATAAAATAAATAGTTAATGTATGTTGACATGGTGTCATACTATCATATGAATTAATGTGAAAAAATTGTGCACATGGCTAAAGTATTCAATCAACTTATAACATAAAATGAAAATTTTAGACCATATAGACTAAAACAACATAAACTAGGTTTTGCAAAAATTGATGAATAAACTATACACATAGGAAACTAGCAATTCAAAACTTAAAAAACCTTTTATCTCTTCAACCAACAATTGGAGAATCAGATGGTAATGACGTTACAACTCGCTTTGGTGTGGGCTTAATTGGAGGAATCACTGGAGTTGATTTCACCATCATCATAGGTCGACCAGTGGATGTGGATCGAACAGAACTTTGCTCAGCAAGATAACGATCTATCTAAAATAAAATAAAAATACAAGGCATTAAAAAAGTGGGCCCATGTGTTCTAATATTAACCTTAATATATTATGATAAACCATTGTCATGTTCATAAGAAAATAATTTAAAATTTTAAGTTGCCTAGATTTCAGCATTATTAATCTTCAATATTATTTTGAAGTTAACAAAAAAATAAAGTCACTTAAACATATATTAGTATTTGATTGTACAAAAATCTCCTTCATATATTATATTACTAGCTATCAAAATCCAATAAATTATATAAGCATGCGAAAAAAGGCATTATTTGCTTTATGTTATCACCACTATATCTAAAAAAACTTTATCCCGCCATGTTGTAATCAACAATTTGACCATTACAGAGCAAAATGATGATTAATGAAAATAATATATAGAAGGAAAATATGTCATAATACAACAAGTAAACGATCTTTTTAAGCAATCGTATGTTACAAATTTCACTTTTGACAAAAAAGATTATTAATTATCAAAATTGTGAAAATCTAAAACAATAGATACTTAAAGATTACCAAAAATAAAGTAAAAACTTATTAATCCCAACACAGAGACAAAAAATGAAAGAAAATCTAAACAGTGTTTTATAAAAAGGAAATAACAAAATGTAATAGTATTTGTTATTATTTAACTATTTGTTATCTTACTGACATAAATGATTTTGTTTTTTGCCATTAGCCTTATAGGAATATATTGATAGGTTTATTAATGATATTTAAAAAAATAAAAGATCAATTCTTAGAATGTAGAAGGAACAGAATTGTACGTGTAATATTACAATGATATTACAGATTGAACTCTACTTTCTAGCTTTTCCATCATAAATTTCCTTTTATATTTGATGGTGATATCTGATAAATTTTTCGAGAAGTATGCATTAGTATGTAGTTACTAAAATATTTGTAAACATCTCAAACTGAAAAAAATTGTCTTTTAAAAATATACAATCAATACTTATGTTGTCTAAATCTCCTCTTTTAATCACCAACCAGTATATTTTCTTGATAGAATTGCTTGGCATTAATAGTAGACTAGTTATTGCATTAACACGGGATGCTCTGGTGACAGAACCCAAAAGTTACTGTAACAATTATGTGTTAATGATCTCCTTGCTAATTCCTAAATAGTTTCTTGATGAATTACGTGCCTTGAAGAACTCAAACAATGAACTGTCTCAAATTTGCAATATAACAATTATACTTAATACAAAATTTAGAGCTGCAAAGTCAAAGGTTCATTCAAATGTCCATAGAACCTATACAATGTAGTAACATTCTAAAGAAAAAGCAATAACAATCAGACAAAACGAAGCACATGGCCAATAAAAGCAAGTCCATCGCCTAACAGTACTAAATGTTACTACTACTACAAAGAATTACACGGACAGATGAAGCGTCCTAACGAAAGGAAAAACATAATTGTCACAAATCACATTATTTTCATTTAGTACGAATGCCAATAATTATATGGCCACACTTTCCTGTTTTTTAACGCATATCACGTAAAGAACAAGGCAAGATGCAAATAGGACCGAACGAGACGGAAAACAGAGATTAAAAAAAGCTACCGCCGGGGAGGGCGAACGGTTGGCTCGGCGCGGGGTGGACAGTTCAATGGGCGGGGGAAGAGCTGTGTCGTCATCTTCGCGGCTCTCGTCGTTGGCGTGTTGGTGTGCCATGACGCGAGTGAGGCGTTGGGCAGCCTCCCGCGCCGCCGTGTTCTGCGCTCGGCGGAAGTTGACGACGCCGGCTGATCCCGATCGATTGTGGCGGTTCATGGGCGACATGCCCAACGACGACGTACCGGTTGACGAACCGGACATGCTCTTCTGCCGCGAGTAAGTCGGGCTCAGCGCCCTCCCACTCTCCATCAAACCTTCTAATAGAGAACGGCCTGTATCTCCCGTTCCTCAATCTCGGATTGTCTGTTGAACGCGATAATGGATGGGGCGGAAAACTTCCCAACGGATACAGTTCGCCGCATGGATGTTGGCCCACATTAACGTCCACGTCCACATCGTGTGCACAAGGTGTGGCTTTAATAACGTAAATGGTTTAACATAATATTTTAACAAGCGATGTCATTTTAAATAATTTCCTTTATATTATAAATTAGGCTTGTACATTTATTTAACTGATAAAACAATACAAAACTGCCATTGAAATAAAAACTATAAAAAGTACTATATTTAGCTATGTAAGACTTAAGTTTTTTAATTTGTAAAATTTAAATTTCATATCATACTATTTAGTGGAATGAATTCATTAAAAAGTTTAAAATTTAATATTTAGGATGTTTTATTCGAAATTTAATTTTTCTCAAAAATTAATTTTTTTATAAGATAAGTGATTAGTGACTAATAAAAATAGACCATGATTTAAATAATAAAGTTTTAAAATTGTTAAACTTATAAATCAAATTAAGTAAATCATAAAATGTTATAAGAAAATCTAAGATGTCCTCTTTTTTATGTAAATTTGGTTCACTTTAGACATAGATCGTTATTTCTTTTACCTTTTGCTCTCATATATCTCTCATTGTCCTCTTTCATTTGCCTCTCTTGTTGGCATCTTAGTTGCCCCCGTTGCATTCCATTAGGCTCCTATTTTTTCTTGCTAGCTGCTAATTAATTGAATTTGTTTGTCTCGTAATAGAATAAGTACATGTAATTAGGATATTTTTGATATCTATAGAATTTATAATTAACATTTTATTATTATTATTCCATCAAATGTTGCTAACAATCATATAATAATAATTGGTTAATTAATCATGATTTTTTTATTGCAAAATTTAAGATATTGTTACTTCAGTTGTATGTAGTTAATTTCATAATTAATATAACATTTTAAATTTTAATAATTAAATTATAAAGCCTATTTATTTAATATAGCATGTGATCTATAATAGTTCTTATAATAGTTGTAAATTTTAAATTTCAAATGTTTAAAGCTACAATTAATGATTTTCATAAGAGATCAATACATAATTTATCTTATTTTCTACATAAAATTTTGTAATTTATTTGAATCTAATAAGATGTCCAATATATAAGTGTTCTTAAATACTATTTCATATCTATTTTTAATAACCTTCATAGAGCAATGAAAAATTTGTGAAGTATTTGAATTTCAAATTAATGAGAAAATACATTTCTTTAATGGTAACCATGTGAGATCATTGGAAAGTTCAATCATTTGTTTTTTTTCAATTTTGATAAATGCACTCCTCTATTTTCTTATATACTTATTATCATCAATCATTTTTCTTAAATGAGAGAGTTGTGTGTATCATAAATGCATTTTTTGTGAACACTATTCTTGCAACTATATAATTTTCTCAATTATATGTATTGCAAAGTTACTAAAATCATTTATCAACTTGATTTATTATCGATAGTAATCAAATTTTTTTTAGTTACCATAAGGCTTTTTATTGGTATATCATCACTTTTTTTCATATATAAGCATAATATCTTAGTTTGGAATGACAATTTAGGGCATCTAACCAAGCTCTTAAATAAGAAGCATCAATTTCTAATTTTAAACCCTTATTATTTATTATCAATTGTAAATTATAAGTTATTCTGATATAAATTCAACTATTAAGACTATCATTATATTGTTAGGATTAAATAAAACTTTGTGATTATGGTACTATTGTCTTTGAAGTAGGTGCTCTCATTTGAATTAATTTGATTATGACTAAACATAGCATTTATCAAAGAATGTATAAACTTGAATTTTATGATGTCCCTTCAAAACAGTGTATTAGTTGATGGAGACCTTGTGAAAATTCATCCATTTTTTTGAATACTATAATTTCAATTGTTGTTTGTTTATCTTACACCAAAGTTAATATACATGGAATGGAGACAACTTAACGTTATATACATAATATATCATTTTTTTATCTTTATTATTTTGCCACATTTTTAACTTTCTAAGTCATTTAGGAGATCAATTGGCTATGTATCTAGTTAACATTAGATATCAACAAACTTAATTCACATTAAATATATGTTTTAGTAATTGCTCTTATTGTGAGCCATGGTCCATTATCCCTACATTAGCTTAAATAAAATCTCCAAATTTTGCACACTATATCCTCATCTAAGTATTAAGCTTATGTGATTTTACAATGCCTTCTAAGAACTCATTAAGTTTACATTGTTACAAATATCTCCAACCAAACCTTCCCTGACAAATTAACAAAAGCTTGTGACCAATGTCTTTAGCTTAAGCTTAGCCACATCCCTCAAATAAGAGTTAGTCCTATGGGCTTCATGATATTACCCTTAATGCCCTCTACAAGGATCGTATCTTAGCAACTATTCTTGTTATAAAACTTGGTCCTTTAGCTCCAACCCCAACTTGAGTATTGAGCTTATGTGGACTTATTATGTCCAACGTAAGCCTCATATTAATAAAATCAACCATGATAAATTTCATCACCACTTAAAACTTGTTGTTTGTCAAATTAATGCTTCATTAACCCATACAGGAAGGTAATTAAATATTCCATACATTGTTAAAAGTCAATGGTCTATTTATCATGAATGAAAAAGCAAGTATTTGAGTGCTTTTTATTATGCTCTCTTCACTTCAAAACCAATGTTCTTACTTTAACTTTCTTAAAAGCTCTGCCTCTCTTAATTGGCTTATTATCAAATTTGTCAACCTTTAATATTAGCACATTTCAACTTATCTTATTTTAACTTAATGATAAGAATCTTTCATCCCCATAAGATTCTTATCATTTATTTATATTTATAAAATAATATTTAACAGATACATTACTTAAAAATTCTCTATTTTGTTTCAAATATTTCTTCTTTTATTAAATTAAAAGGTCATAATATATGTATAATAAAACTCATCTTTTTATTTATAAATATATTTTCTTAATTGAAAAAATATTGATTGAAAAGAACATTTTTCTTAAATGATCCTTTAGAAGAATGTTTATCTTACAACAAAAATATCACATATTTAAAATCTACATTTTCATTAAATTTGTAGTAAAAAAATGCAAATTACAACCAAATTATAACAAATTCTCATATTAAAATCAAGTATGTGAACATATATTTTAAACCAAATGAATTAATTATCATAACAATTTAATCCCATCATATAAGTTTAAACATAATATCTAGAAAATTAGTAAAGAAAACAACACTTAGTTCTATTTTCTAACTCCTCTTGAATCTCATGAAGCGCATCAGAGTCACCTATAATTATTAATGCCAAAAATGTTAAGTTATTGTTATATACTTAATAGACAATTAATTATTTATAATACAAATTATTATACATTTGGGTCAATTGCATGCTTTGGTCACAAGCTGAATAGACAACCATGTATGTCCTAAATAATAAATACTATTTCTTTTTTCTTGTTCCTTTTAATTTTTTATTTCTTTATAGTTTGTCCCATGACCTTTTTTTACAGTTTAATAAGATTTTGAATTTTTCATTAGATTAAGTTTTATATGATAATTCTCTCACCATCAGTTTATACATTTAAAAGCCTTTCCTCTTTGGGTTATGCCATTTTGTGAATCTTCTTGACTATCTTAAAACCTAATAGACTTAGTAAATTTTTCATAATGATGATTCTAAACCCAATTAAAAAATATTTTTGTAATGTTACTAATTTTCATAATTGTTATATTAACTATTATGCCATACATCATGTAATAATAAAATTGTAATAGTAGTCATGTATTACATAATTAAAACTTATTGAAGATGGAAGGCACACCAAGGTGGCATGGGTTGTGAATTGGTGATATAAGAATTTTGCAAAGTCTTTTTCAAAAGTAATAACAAATAAATGTTTTTTGTATTAACAATATTTGAGCAATTCTTGTTGTCAATCTTGTTTTGAATATGCCACACCTTCTTTTGATTTTCTCATTAGATAACAATATTTTAAAGGTTTCACTAAGGTATTAAATAAGATGTAAGTAATAAGTGAAAATAAAATATAATAAGAATTTTAGGAGGTTTAGTTTAGTCTCAAGCCCACCACTATGCAATAGGCTTAAGCACTGCTAATAAAATTATTCATTTATCACAACTGAGTATAAAATCCAAAAATAAATTGAGATTTTCATAGATTAGCTACAACCAAAAAACCATTTCACAAGATACGATCAAGAGCATGGACAACCCTCTCTACACAGTGTTAGGAGCATGAGTAAAAAAATAAATATGTCAAACAAGTATAGGACACAAGCTTACTTGCATGTGAACCAGATATATAAATATAATCAACTCAATCTAATGTATTGTGAAAACAAAATTATCACTTGCAATGGAGCTTGTGTAATGCAAAATACTAGACGATGTCAGCTTGCATGGCTTTTATCCTTTAACTCAATGGAACTACTTTTGCAACATAAACTTCTAGCTCTCACAAAGCGCTCACAAATGAATATGGAAAACAATTACTAAAATAAACTCTTAGATCTTCTTTCCAATATTTATCATTTAGGTCATAAATGAATCATTAATCTATTTTTTATATTTAAAGAGGTTTATATTGTTTGTATTGCATAGGATCCTCACGCATGATTATCAATGATTTTTTAATGATTAAAATTATTTTTGACATATATTATATAAAAAAATTTGGGATAGTACCAATGTAAGACTTAGTTTAAATTCAATTTAATTTCATTGGTCATATTATATGATTTATTTATTTTTACAGGTTGATAAATACTTTTATAGTCAAATATTTTGATTTGTTTATGATATGTTTTATTAATCAAATAATATCGCATGATGGATAATATTGTACTGCATAAAATTTTTAGAATTCCTATTCTAAATAGGTCGATCAATGTTCATGTTCCTAAATCATTTGATCTCACTTGAATAAATCACATCACTTGATCATAAGATCACGTCATTCAATCACTTAGAGCACTAGTAGCTTAAATTGTTAGAAATTTTGATTGTATACTCTCAATAAGGTACTCATACTGTACTAGATAAGTTTTATATTGTATGATCAGTGCAATTTTAACTACTTTAAAACTAAAAGTTTCATAAATTAAAATTTCATTATTCTTTATTGACTATTTCTTATAAACTATTAATAGTCACAAAGTGAGTTTCATTGAACCTAATTAAGTTGCTATTTAAGTTTTAGAAATTAGAGTAATTTCTTATAAATGATATGTTAGTGATCTTATGAGTAAAGTGAAAACTCTTAAGCATGGAGAGTAAGATTATGCCCTTCATGTGTCCTTGAAAATAATGAAATATTACTTCTAAGACAAATTTTCTTCTTCAAGTGATTAGTGGATGATACTTTTCTTCTTACATTTATCTCAACTTGTTAATTCAAGAGTTTTATTTATCCAAATCATAATTAGTAATCGACTTTATATATTTATCTTTAAAATAACTTATAACACATTAAGTATGTATGTAAGATTACAAAAAAAATATATTTAAAGGATTTATTAAAATATATATTATTTTTGAAGTTGTTAAGATTTAACAAAATATGAATAAATCAAAGTAATATTTGATGGAAATAAACATAGTATATGAATTAGTAAACTTATCAAATCATGAAGCATACCCTAGTTGCTCTTTTGTAATTTAATAATATTAAAACTTTAAGTCTTTTTGTATATCAAACATCAAGTATCATCACTATGCACAAATATTGTATGGTCCATAATATCATATTTAATATATGGTCAAACATAGAATTGAATTGTTTCCAACAAGACCTCCCGTATGATTCAATAACTCAATGCTCCATTCCTATTGTGGTTCGACTTGCTAAATTGCTCAGATTAAAAAAAACCCCAATGTGGATGCTTTGGTGATAATTCATTCACCCAATACTCTACATAATAGCTTATAATCTTCTCTAATTTCTTTATAGTAATGTTATTCGTTCTTCTATGACCGAAACCCTATTTTATAGCCTTCAATTTGAACATTCAATCTTCCTATTCATTCTTGTGTTTTGGTTTTCCCAAATTACCCAAACCATCAATTACTTAACTTAAATGCATCAAATTTAGATATAATTGAGATTAAACCTTGGTTAATATTCCATTCAAGTCTTCCACCATTTTCATGCCCAAAAATGACTATTTATTGTAAATTCAATCATTGATTCTATTAAATTTAGGTTTGATTAAAATAATTAGAGCAAATAGAAGAAATATTTGGTTTTTAATTAAAATCTTAAACAAAGTTTTAATTTTTTAAAATATTTTGATCCAAATTAGCTCTAAAGAATCTCTAATAAATTTTAAAATACTTTACTTATAAAACTTTATCATTTTTATACTTTTTTATATTATTTAATATCACAATAATTTATCTTCTTTAAAAACAATATGTTTTCTCTTATGTATGGCCTCATATACATATCAAATTTTTACATAGTTTATACCATTAGATTTTAAATAAAATGCTCTATTTTTCACAATTTTAAAAAATTAACATTTAATAATTTTAATATTTTTTAAAAATATTTACAACAATATTCTTCTTTTAACTTTGACCATTTATTCTATGTTTCTCTCATATCTAAATTCAATGAAATTTATGTTATATGATTTTTAATAATTTGAAATGTTATAATTGATATTCACCTCTCCTTTTAGGACTTATTATTTTTTCCTAATGACATAAGATTGTTTTAGAAAAAAATTATATCTAATATAATTTATAACTTCAAGTATGTAGTAAACATCTAAACTAAATTTAGAGAGAACATCATGTATTACTTTTCTTACCTAATTAGAGAAAGTATCGAAAATAGTATAAACATGTGATTAAGTAAGAAGTTCCATAATCAAATTTAGATAAATTTTGGCTTCAAAAAATTGTTAGGAGTTGATTATACTGAGGATTACCAAAAACCACAACTATGATATTTCACCTTCCTATCTCACATATCGATAACTTATCAAGCAAAATGCCATATGTAATGAGGTTTATGTATATTCGCAAATATCACACATGCATGAACCATATGATTATACAGAATGATGCATTCAATGTCTTAACACTTATGTGAGAAAACCTTGAAGAAAGTAATCATATATAGATGATCAAAGGATCATACATGTTTGAATGAGAGTTCTCTTATTGCAATAACTCTTATATAAGAATCATGTAATTACAATTTCATAATTATATGAGTTTAATCTTCACTCTGTCTGTAATTTATATGGTTACAATTTGATCATTCAATAATGAGATCCAACATGTACTAATCAAATGACTAAGTTTAGATCTTCTTAGTTGGATCACACAAGTCTATGATATAGTCATATTAAACTGACTAAAGAATCAAATGATCATCCTTTTAATTAATAAGGATTGTACATGTGGGATGGGATAATCATGTTTATGAATAATATAATATTTCAACCTATATTCTTACAGACTAAACTGCTTGCATTATGGGAGTGTCATACATCTACAAATGACTATATTTTTGGTTTCATAAAAAACTCATCACTTCATTAAGATTTTAATTCCAAGAATCCATCAAATCATTCTCAATCCATAAAGCTATTGTCATACATTCTATTCACATGAATAAAGTTTTATTCAACAAGTCTATCGACTTAAGTCCTCCATATCTGTTCACATAAGGTCAAATAGAACTTTCTTTTATCATTTGTTCTTTTTGATAAATACTACACACACAAATACTCAATTGATTTTTCCATTAATCCAATTACTTTCTTAAGGTAAGATTATAATTACTCAATCTTGTGACCATAGATTCTGACATGTGACCTATATGCAAGACTCACAAGTCAAGGTTTGTCTCTATAAGTCCTCATTATGGAGAGATAACTATATAGTTACCTAATATTTGATTTTAGAAACTCAAGCTATCTTGGGTTCAAGATTTTTGGTAAAGTGTAGAGAAAATGATTTTACATTTCTAGCATATAGAGAGAGCTACCTTTAGAATTCAAAATATATTTATTTTCCTTTAAACTTGTGGATCTATTAATTGGATAATCAATAGAAATACGACTAGATTTGCTACAATAATTATAAACAATTTTGGATGTTGTAACCAAATTACTTGTATAAGTAAGAGTTATATGTAAATGAGAGAAATTCACATGTGGACAAGTATGAGCATGAAAAGAAACATGTGAATGAACATTAACAAATTTTCCCTTGGAATCTCCAAGTTCTTCTTGTAGCATGGCAAAATGAATTAATTTTTCTTAGCTAAATATTTGCATATTTCAAAGCATTAATACACAAGTAACATACAAATAATAACTTTTCACAATCAACATAGTTATATTTAACATAGAGAAAAAATACGTGACTTTACTTCTTAGAGTTATTTATTTTTTACTCTAAGATCATTACATTGCTCTTATAAATCTTGAATATCTTGTTCATATTTGTCACACCACTCTTTTAAATCGATATGCATATTGATTAACTTCTTATGTTTATATGTTAATTTTTCAAAGCAAACAAATAGATTATCATTAAAATCAGAGAATGAACCATCAACAACATAAGGAGTGAATTATGTAGCTTTGTTTGAGAGACTCAATTTAGAAGTTTTTGAGGTTACCGCCTTCTTCTTCTTCTTTTTTATAATAATTTATAGTTAGTAATTATCATATAATGTGTCAAGTTCTTATAATGCCTCGTAAAACATGGAAAATTGACATATATTTATTCTGATTTTTTGGAGATAGGACACGATATAGTAGATTTTGTCCTTTTGCATTTAGCTGGATCATCATATATGATATACTATCATTAGAATTAGGAATAGCACAAGGATTTCCAAAAACATCTCAAAAGTCGTAGTCTTTCTTATGAACAAAGGCTTTAAAAACATCTTAAAAAAGCATAGTGCCTTGCTTGAAATAAAGGTGGACAATCTATAGTGGAAACAATAATAATTCAAGTAATTCACAACACACACAAGGAGAAAGTATTTGATATTTTCTTAAACATTTCTTTCTTTAATGCAGTTCACTCTAATAATAATTGAAGGAACAGTTCAACCTATAAGAGGGTGAACTATGCCATTTAAATTCCTTAAAAAATACATTTTTTCTAATCAATGAAAGATTTTAATTTAATGCCCAATAGTCTAGTATTTTAATAAAGCTCTTAACTACTTTAAAACTTGATTCAAATGGTTGGACCACAAACAACCGACATCCATCTTTGATCCTAGACTAAGTTTACACACTAAATGAAAATTTTTTTTTACAACATGACGGATAAATTACAAAAAAAAATACAAGAACTTGATTAGCATTGATAAAAAATAACTTAAACTTATAACAATTGGCCAACTATAGCCATAGCAAAACAACAACTGAAATAAGTTACAATAGCTAAAAAGCAAAATGGCACACATTTAATATATATATATACATATATATATATATATATATATATATATATATATATATATATATATATATATATATATATATATATATATATATATATATATATATATATATATATATATATATATATATATATATATATATATATATATATATATATATATATATATATATATATATATATATATATATATATATATATATATATATATTAGCAAACTATGCCTTGAATCCTTTAAAACACAACTAAGACAAAATATTAAAGATGTTTAGAATAGAGTTATCAACACAAGTTAAAGAAAAACGAACTAAAAGTAAATTGAGATCCATCAAGATTTTAGCTCTATAGCTTTAATTAAGTAAAATTATAGAAAGTTAAGCTATAGGTAGTTGAAAAATATTTGCAAGTGAATCTTCCACTTAGTCTACTTTGAATGCACTCCTATTTATATCTTTTATTTGTCTATTGTTGATTAAAGTAAGCACAATGACTATAATTTGTTTTCTTGAAGCGATTAAATTAATCATTATAGGCTCAGTTTGCATTTGTGTATGATTAAGAGATCATACCAAGGTGATAAATAAAGAGAATTAATCACCCCAAAAAAGCTCTTATCCAACCTGTTAATTTTACTTATTAAAACTTATTGCATGATTATGATCAAATACATTGTATTATATAATTGTCACTTAACAAACATTGTTAAGGGTTTTATAAACATCATATAAGATAAAGATCATATAAGTATGATACAATTATATTAGTAGATTTTTCAAGTGAATTAGAGATCATACACATCTAATAATAGAATTATATGTGTATAATAAGTTTTGTGTTGCTTTAGGATTTTTTCTTATATGATATATAATAGTATCAATATAAAGATGTGAATGTTACACTTAGGCTTTAACTTGTTATAGATTCTATGTACGTGTATAATAATTTTATCGTATAAGTATGAACATGCAATTACTATATTACTTGATTTATTGTTGTTTAGTCATACTTCTAAGATAATAGGGTTGTACATGTATGGTCCAATTACAATTTATTCATGACATAGGTTGCAAGAAAGAAATATGATCATATAATTATGAAAATCAGTTTTGTATATATATCATATATGCAAAGTCTTAACACTCTGAATACAATTAATAATCATAAATGTGTGATGTTAGGGATGACAAAACTTAAGCTTCTCAAATTTAACAAAAAATAATTACAACATATATATGATGATCACATCATACAGATAAAATATCTTCACAATTTTGAATTATACTAAGAATGTAAGACAAAATGTAAACAATGCAAGTACAATATAAATTATCATAGTATACGATCATAACATAGTGAAGAATAATGCTTTGTTTTAACTTAATTTCTTTAACCTTAAGGTATGATTTGAATCTCAAATATTCTATATCAAATGGGTATATGCTTTAGTGCTAACCATGACTAACTAAACTAAAAGAATAATAATTCAACCCAGATGCATAAAGGAAAAGTCTAACTATAAGTGCTATTGATGCATAAGGGAAAATTTTAATAATTCTAAGTTGAAAATGTATAAACGAGGAAGCTTAATATGATTTAGCCAAGCAATTTGAATCTTGTCCACTTGGCTCAAGTTAGTAGGTTGAGCTAAGTTTTGAGCAAAGGTCACCAAACATCAATCCACTCCAAAATGTGTCCCTTTCTCTTTCACTATCGTTCACTTCCTTCACCAACAATCACTCTAAGTTTTCATCAATTAAAACAACCATTACATAAAAATAAACTAAATTTTGTGATTATTAAACTCATAGAATAAATATTCAATTTAAATTTGAATTCAATGAAATTTGTATCATATGATTTTTAATAATGTATTACTTTATAACTTATATTCACATCTTTTCTTAGGATATATATCACCTTTTTCTAAAGATCTATAATTTTTTTAAAAATAAATAATTTTAAAAAAATTTAAAAATTTATTGAAAATTCCAAATAAATAACTATAAAATCAATTTGTTTATATTTTAAAAGGTAGCAATACTCCCATTTTAAGATCTTAAATTAATCCTAAGATCACAATTCTTTGTTATTTTAAATAGTCATTAATTTAAAATATTCAAAATAATTATTTAAATATCTTCAGTTTTGGGATGTTACAATCCCTTTCAAATAATCATGAATTTTTAGCATCCACTTTCGTCACTTTTTATTTTAATGAGGTAGTATATATATAATTTATCCTATATTTATGATAAGTTATCTTCATAACCTAATTAAGCTCTAAAAAATTTGAAGTAGTTTTCTTATTTAAATTAAGGATAAATATTCCATTAATTCATTAACCGATGGTTTATCATGCTTGCTAAACTATTTTGGGGACCTTTGTTCATAGAGTTAAGTGACAAGCAAATTTTAGTTTAGCAAATTGATTTTATATCTCGTTTGTTACTTGGGAATAAAATCCTTTGGTAGGGTTTTATGTAAAATCATGCCTTTCATTATGCTTTACAAGTTCACATACACAATTTTGAATCCATATTTCAAAATTAAATATCACAACTTGCCATTATAAATTTTTTTAGGAGGAGAATTTTTTATATTTTCTCTGTAACATTCAACACATTTATTCTTTAAAGCTTTCATTAGCAAATCTATGTAATATAGAGCTGACCTCTTAAAGAAAATTATCAAATGTATATTGATCAACCATCTATCCATTTCTAAGAATTGACAAAAAATTGATATTATGATATTAAATATTAATTACTAATCTATATTGGATCTCATGTGCGAACGTTACATATTTTATATTCCAAACTTACATGAAACAATTTTATAATCTTAACAGTGTCATGCCTATCCTATATACATTATTCATCTATAAGATACAAGTCATGTATGAAACTTATACAACATATTAGCTAAAGCATTTAACATAACTTAAATTTAGTTAATGAATAAAGGCATTGCACTCTACTAATAGTGCTTTAAATTATCTAATTATTACAATGTTTATGTTTCATATTATATTTTATGCATCGATGTGGATTGGATGTATTTTTTGACTCCCTTAAAATTCTATGACTTTATTTTCTTGTCATTTGTCTACTAGCAGGTTTTTGAACAAAAACATTTGGTCAATAATAAATAGTATGTTTTCATTAGTTCTTTAGTAACTTAATTTATAATGTTTATTAATAATTATATTTAGTGGTTTGAATAGATTATTGGTATAGTAACAATCCCAAATGATTTAGTCACAAACTATAGTGGTTTATCTTATCATCCAACATATGTATTATCATATACAAGGTTTGTATTATTGTTTTAAAAATTACTAATAAAATTATGAACCTTTTGATACTTTTATAATTTTTAATATTGAGAAATTTTTTATAAACCTTTTCACCAAACCATTATATGAAATCATTGATTGTAACTTATAGAACACTTAAAGGATTATATTTCTTAGTACATGCAACAATCTTATAACGAGATACTTAGATAATAGTTGATGTAAATCGGGTTATTTACAAACCTTAAAAAAACTTTTAAATTATGGATCGATAGGATATTAAGATATATATAATAAGAATTATCTAATATGTTTGAAAAAATTGATAGAAGTTTTCAAACAAATCAAGCTTTAGTATAGCCTTTTTCTATTGCAAGCATTTTGACATGATTTAAAACCGAGCCTTAGCAAAATAAAGTTTTTAAAAAGGAATTTTGTATACGTAAAAATAAAAATGTCATGAAAACTGTTAGATTTTTTGTGTTTTGTTTTTTAAGATTAAATTAAAAAATGGTTGAAAAGTCAAGAAAATAATATTTTTCAAAAGTTTTGAAAAGGTATTTTGTATTGGAGAGGACTAAAATAGATTAAAATCATTTTTAAAATATTTAATATTTTAAAATATAAATTCCCATTCTTGTGTTTGCTGGGGCCAAGATCTCTATCATGGCTCCTTTGCAAGGTGGTGCCGTGAAGATCTCCCTTCTCCCCGACCTTCACTTCTGCTGCACTCCTCTTCCTTCTCCTCAATTCGCTCTCGCCTTCCTCTACTTGCCCTTCGTCCTTCGGAGCAATTGTGGGCTACCGTCGGTCGGAGCAGATCGCTACTACTGCTGACCACCTCAGCTGGCTCTGCTATTAGATCTGCCTCAATTCTCTTCCTGAGCCTCCCAATACTCACTCAGCCTGGCATTCCCTACGTAAAGGCATTAATCCCCGTACTCACGCCTACCAGCTCAAGGATGTCGTAAGGTACTGTTTAAAGACTGAGCTTATTAGCATTTCTTCCGACCTCGTACTGGAGGTTGGTTGTGGCACTCTTCGTGTTGGTCTCCACTTTATTCGGTACCTTGATTCGGGCCATTTCCATTTTTAGCAGCGAGCTGACCTCTCCCTCCTCGCCGCCCTTCGGTATGAGCTGCCTTCTCACGGTCTCCTCAACAAGCGCCCGCTCATCCGTAAAGGGGATGATATGGATTTTTTTGGGTTTGGGAAGGACAATTCCTTTGATCTGGTCCATGCCAGTGTCGTCTTTCTTCACATTTCTGATCAACTTGTTTGGGTGGGATTGGAGAGGAATGCTCTGAATTTGAAGCCAAAGAAAGGGAGAATCTTTGCATTACATAATATCTAGTTTTGTAGCAGGATAAAAGAAGAAAGCTCAAAGAGACTTGAGATGATTGGATTGGAGTATAGAAGGAATCACACACATGATAGCTTGTTGTTCAATCATTATGAGTTGTGGTTTGAATTCATAAGATGTTGGAACAAATCCTACCTGTAAACCATTCTAATGACTTTTTTTGTTATCCAATTTTTTGGTGCTTGGATTGAAACTTGAAGCCTTACGACGTTGAAGCAGTTGCTGAGATCCTTTACGAGATGCTTTCATACAGGGATATGGTCATAGGATTGTAGATACAATAATTATATATTTTTTTCTTCTTAGGCATCTTTTTAAGAATCAAATAGGCACACTGAAGAACTTGTGTTGATTTGAGGGTGCAAAGGAGGGTACCAAAATTGTTGCTTTCTTCAAACATTTATACTATTGCGGGTGACTTGGTTTTTTCGATTCAGTTTTTGTTTTCAAACAATATTCAATTTTTTGATTTATCCTCATTATTAAATTTAGTTTGATTTCCAAATTGACTTTACTAGATTTGATTGGTTGAGCTGATTGATTTGCTGAACTAATTGAATTAGTTGAATGCACACCCCTAAATAGTAGGGCCGAATGCCACTATTGTCACAAGTATGGGCACGTGCAAGCCGATTGTTACAAGAAGCAAAGAGATGAAGAGCAGGCTAGTTTTGTAGAAGAAAAGAATGATTAACAGAAAGTGTTCATGGCTAAAACCGAAAAAAGTTTTGACGTCAGCAAAATTAGGTTTTTGGACAGTGGCTGTTCTAATCACATGATAGGCTTCAAGCACCTATTTAGTTAACTAGATGAGACACAAAAATTGAAGGATAAGTTGGGAGATGATAAAGTAATTCAAGATGAAGGTAAAGCAACAATAGCAGTTCACACCAGTCAGCACAATAAAAGGTTCTTGCATGATGTTTATTTCATTCCCCAACTAACATAGAATTTATTGAGTATTGGACAGTTGATGGGCAGTGGTTACTCTATCATTTTCGAAGAGAAGAAGTGTACAATTACTAATAAGGTCACACAACAGATAATGGCTATAGTAGAGATGATAAGAAGCAAACTATTTCGTTTAGAGATTTCAAGTGTAGAGGAGAAGGTGATGGCTACCAAATTGTCAAACCTAAATGAGATTTGGCATCTTAGGTATGGGAATCTGAAGGTTAATGGACTCGAGTTGCTTAGTCAAAAGCAAATGGTATTTGGTTTACTAAAAATTAAGGAAATTGGGCTCTGTGAAGGTTCTATTTATGGCAAACAAACCAAACTGCCATTTCCCAAACATCATGCAATGAGAGCAACCCAAGTGCTTGAATTAATTCACACAGATTTATGTGGTCCAATGGAGGCTAAGTCCCTTGGAGGTAGCAAGTATTTTCTATTGTTTATTAATGATTTCAGTCGAATTTCATGGGTGTTCCTTTTGAATAACAAAAGTGAGACTTTTGAACTATTGAAAAAGTTTAAAGTCTTGACTGAAAAACAAACTGGTAAGAAATTGAAGGTGCTTGGTCAGATCGAGGGGGAGAGTATCAATCAAAAGTGTTCAAGAAATATTATGAGAGGGAAGGCATTCAACAACAGGTAACTACACCATATACTCTAGAGCAGAATGGTGTCACCGAAAGGAAGAATAGAACCGTGGTGGAATTGGCTAGAAGCATGCTCAAATCAAAGGGGCTACCAAATCAATTTTTGGCTGAAGCTATTGCAATAGTAGTATACATTCTGAATCTATCATCAACCAAAATAGTACTATATCAAACACCTTTTAAAGCATGGTTTAAGAGGAGACCAAGTGTGGGACATCTTAAAGTCTTTGGCTACATTGCATACACCTTGCTTAGTTCCAACAACCAAACTAAACTGGATCAAAATTAGAAAAATACATATTTATTGGGTATTGTATAACATCCAAAGGCTACAGGTTGTTTAACCCAACAAATGGAAAGTTTGTGGTAAGTAGAAACGTACTATTTGATGAGAATGTAGGCTAGATTTGGTTAGAGAAAACACAAGCTGCAACAACAGAAGTTTCAATTCAAAATTAGTTTGAAACTGATGAAGATGAACAGCAAACTTTAGGCTCCTACTGCAGTTCCAAATCAACACCTAGAATTCGATCTCCTGATTATCCTATAAGGAAGGTAAGAATAATACAAGAATTATATGAAACAACTCAAGTGTTGTACATTGCAAATCCAACAACATTTGAAGAGGCTGTAGAGAAGAAAGAATGGCAGGAAGCGATGAAGAATGAGCTATTGGCAATAGAGCAGAATAAAACATGGCAGTTAGTTGGACCTCGTCGAGGGCAAAACATAATTAGGATAAAATGGGTGTATAAGACAAAGTTTGGAGATGATGGGAGTGTTCAAAAACATAAAGCTAGGTTAGTTGCAAAGGGTTATTCTCAAAAATATGGAGCTGATTATGAAGAAACATTTTTACCCATTGCAAGGTTTGAGACCATCCAATTATTGTTAGCTTTAGCATGTCAATTAAAGAAACAAGTATACCAATTCGATGTCAAATCTGCATTCCTTAATGGTGATTTAATGGAGGAAGGGTATGTTGAACAACCTAAAGGCTTCAAGGTTGAAGGAAAAGAAGATTTGGTATACAAATTGAATAAAGCCCTATATGGCCTAAAACAGGCTCCAAGGGCTTGGTATAGCAAAATCAATTCTCATTTTCTGAAATCTGGATTTGAAAGAAGCAAAAATGAGCCGAATTTGCATGTGAGAAGAAAGGGATATGAAGGACTACTTGTATGTGGATGACATGATATACATGGGAACTAGTCAGGAGCTGATTCTATAGTTCAGATAGTGCATGTTACAGCAGTTTGAAATGACTGATCTTGGCAAGATGCATTACTATCTTGGGCTCGAAGTAGAACAAGAGAAGGGGACCATATTCATTTCACAAAAAAAGTATGCAAGAGATCTCTTGAAATTTGGGTTAGATGTTGTAATTCTATTTCAACACCAATGAACCCAAATGAAAAATTTATGGCAAACAATGGGACTGTAGCAGCAGATCCTACTCAGTTTAGAAGCCTAATTGGAAGTTTGATGTATCTAACTCATACTAGATCTGACATTGCATATCTAGTTGGAGTAGTTTTAAGGTTCATGTAAAATCCAACAAAAACAACACTTTGGTGTAGCAAAGTGATTCCTTCGATACATTGCAGGTACTTATACCCATGGACTTTTGTTTACAATATTAGATTCATCATCTTTGGTAGGATACAGTGATAATGATTGGGTTGGGTGTGTTGAAGATTGAAGAAGCATATCTGGGAATACATTTAACTTTGGCAACAATGCAATCAGATGGAGTTTAAAGAAACAAACCACTGTTGCATTATCAACATCAGAAACAAAATACAATGTAGTATGCACAACAGCATATCAGGGAGTCTGGTTAAGGCATTTACTAGCTGAAATAAATCAAGAGTAGAACCAAGCAACTATTGTTTATTGTGATAACCAGTCAACCATGCAATTGCCAAAAATCCTGTACATCACAACAAAACCAAGCATATCGACATTCAAATGCACTTCACTAGGGAGCTGATTAAGAAAGGTGAAATTAAACTACAATATATTTGGACTGAAGATCAGACAGCAGATGTTCTGACTAAAGCTTTACCAAGAAGCAAATTCTAATACTTTTGAGACAAGTTGGGTGTAGTGAAGTTTGAATCAAGGGGGAGTGTTAGAAATTGATTCAAACATGTCAGTCGAACGTGTCAAATAGTGAAACGTGTTATTCAATCATGTCATATGGTTTTGCGTTTTTCCAACTGCGTTAGTGGGTTAGTGAGTTTGCATGATTAATGGCGCCTTAATGAAGTTTGCTAATCATATTTAGCACTATTTAAAGCATGTACTTAGTCCCTGGTTAATCAATGAAAATTTAAGCAGTTTATTTTATTATATCCACTTGCTGTCGTCTTTCACCTTAGGGTTTGGAACCGAAGCCCTAAGAGGCTCCTCTACTTCTTCCTTCTGTCGTGGCCTGGCTCCTCTGCTTCTTCCTTCTACCTTGGCCAGGCTCCTCCTCTTCTTCCTTCTGCCGTGACGTGGCTCATACAAATTGTTAGTGTTTGGAAGCAAAACCATAAGGTGGAAGATGACGAAAAGCCTGGTTGCTTTACCAGGAAAAATAAAAATAAACTACAAATTTCAATAATTAATCACAAGAAAATTTCACACTTAAACAGCCTAATGCATGCTTAACAAATTCATAACAAACAACACTAAATATGCCAACCTACTAACCCACTAACCCAACTGAAATACTAACGATCAATTTTGAATGGCTTGATAGTTTTGAATCAAACTCTAACATACTCAACCTCCTTTGCTGGCCATAACCTTTATAGTGAAGCCTGCGAGGCCAATGGTCCCAGTTAGTCCAATTCTAGACTTTTTTCGTAAGTTTTTCTTGACAGAATTTTGTATGGGTCACAAGGTGTATCATCCTCGACCCTGTTGGTGTGTTATGAAGCTTTCATTTTATGTTACTCTTCTATTCTAACATGAAAGAGAGGTGTCAATAGAGACAAAAAATGTGGCCAAAAAAAAAACTAACAACAATAGAGCAACCTATGGGTTTTTTCTTGAAATGAAACAAAGTAGAAGTTAGTAACTCAAAAGCTAAGTTACCACGAAGACCATTAGCTCTTGTTCTAGTTGCAAGAGAGTAGAATGAACTTCTTGCATCAATCGAGGATACACGACAAAAGGAATTGCTTGACCAGAGTAACAAGACACTCCATGAGCTTGATGCATGACACTCTAGGTTTGATCATAAAGACTTTTGATCCAAACTAATGAGAAGCTCTGAGTGCTTAGGAAAAAGTTCCCCTATGAGGGCCCCTTCCTATCTTGTGAAACCAATAAACTCATCGAAGCTAAAACTACGACCAAGAAGGTAAAAGTTGACAGTCACCTCTCAACCCCTTTTCTTAATTCCTGATCTTCTAGCATTGAGAGTCTACCATATTATTCACTTGTCGCTGACGAATTTAAACAATTTCTTCATTTAGTCATTGAGACTTTGAGGTTAGCAAATGGGGAGTCCACTCTCTGCTCGTTGGTCCTCGATAGCGTCAAGGCGATATTCAATCTCAGAGTCAATTATCACGATGCTTGCTTGAGTTGACTCTTGTTAAGGGAAAAAGATTTGATTTCCATGGTTGTCAGGTGTCAATAATATCGTTGGGATTTATTTAAATGTGGGAAAAGAAAGGAAAATTCATGGACCGCAGCTGCCTAGAAGAAAGAAAGAGACTAAACTGGCCTATTCAAGAAAGGTCAAATAAAAAAAGTAATAAAGATCAAATTTTTTATTTTGATTTGTTTTATGGTAAAAAATTCATTCATCTCGAGAAGGGAAAGAGCCTCCTTTTCTTCTCTGCCTCAGTTCCTTATCTGTTTCTTCCAATGAAGCATTTCTAGGACCAGCTCTTTTTGAACAATAAGGACTTGCGTGCATTTTATAGCTCAACCTGAGGGCCTGTCGTTTGGATTCTTCTTCTAAAAAGATTGCACTTTCGGCACCTCTGAGTTGTAGATGCCCATGCTTTGATTCGAACACGGGGACCGAAGTGAATTATGAGTCAGACCAATATGAACTTCTCAATACCCCTTCTTCGTCCCTCACGAAAGAGAAGGTCAAAGACATTCCATAAGCTAATTACGAGTCTCGCTTGATGGCAGTGTTCAGGTATCCTCTTTATCGAGAGGTTTCTGCTTCCTTGCTCAGTGCTAAGGATTACTATGCCATTGCTTTCCATTGTCATCCATTTTCTTTTGGGCAAAGATGTTCTTTCTTTGCATTTATTGTGATTGTTTTTTCGCAAATATTAGAGTTTGAATAGTCTCATTACTTCAAAGAGATCTATTTATGTTTTTTCTGTTGTGCAAAAATTGGATATGCATTTATCTTTTCATAATGGATGACCTTCAAAACCATTGCATGATCAAAGTCTAAAACTGGATTCTGTGAAGGGGGAATAACTATGGAAGTGATTCACACCTCAAGGTAGTTAGTATAAGAAAAGCGTACTTCATTAGAAGCTGATGAGATAGCGCAGCAAAACTGATTCTGTCAAATAGCACATTGAGCGAAATAAGCGGTCTATAGGAGGATCGTCCGAAGGAAAAAGGACCTGAAGATGATTGCTCACCATAGGCTTCAAAAGTTCCCCAAAGGGAGCCCTCCATCCAATATCCAATGCTGATCAGAGGCCAACTTGTTAGGCATACAATTTCAGCATGCTTTCTTCCTCCCGTTCTGGGACCTTTTTGTGAATGTGTTTCACCATTATTGGAATGGGATCATTCCAGCACAGCTTGATCAAGCTAGAGTCTAAAAATGAAAGATGATCCAAAGTCAGTCAAAACAAAAAGAACACAACAGATGGTTACGCTCCTTGATCACTTTAAGCCACTTATGGCTGCTGCTCGTGTTACTGACCTAGATATAGCAACATCAATGAAAGAAATCACGTTTTTTGTCTTTGATAAGTTCCCCCAAAGGCCCTTGGGAGAAGTGGAATTAGCCAAGGTTCTATCCTATGAAAATGATACGTGAAAAAACTCTTAGAAATTTTTTCACTTTTTGGCAATAAAGAAATAAGTAACTTATTTCTATCTATTGGAAAAAAAAACAAAAAGTATCGATAGAAATGATTTTTCTTTTGCGTTTGGCAATCGGATACCATTTGATTTTATATATTCGAGAATATGGCCTTCTTTTAGTGGTTCAGAGGCAGAAAAGCCTGTCCTTTATGCAGAATATTCTTTTCTTTCTTCACTTTTTCTTTTTTGCCAACACTTTTGGCCTCTTCGTGCTTTTGCTTTCATGTCGATTTTGGACCTGAACTATCTGAGCTGGAAGTGAAAAGTAATTGTCTACTTCAAATAGACACTTGGCTTCATGGAAGATGCCTCCGCTCTCATCCACCAAGTCTTTTTCATGTACTACCAAGGTAGGTAGTTCCTCTATTCAGCCTATCATATTTTACGTAAGGGTATTAACGATGGCTCAGCACATACTTCTGTGGGAGTTCATCAATTGGAAATATATAAGTAGTTAGAATCTGAGACCCATCCTTAGTTTTGATTGTAGGCTGCATGGCAACGAAGAATCAAAGTATCACTATATTTGGGTGAAAATGAAAATTTTGTTGGGGGATTCCATAAATTGAGTTATCTTTATAGTGTGCCCTTTCACTTTGTGAAATTCGATGAAAAAAGATATTATGGAGCGAGAAACTTTCAAGATCAATAGTTTGAGCAGAACTTCTCCTTACTAGTCGGCAGGTATGATTGGAAGAGATGCCCCGCCCCACCCACGACTGCTTGGTGGGCCTACTCTGCCTTACGCTATCCTGGACTTGAACAATAGACCTCGCCCGTATTGTCGATGATCCAACCAATTAGGAGAGATTCAATAGATTCCGAGAGGGTGACGGTCGGAGCAAGGATTTCTTCGAGTATAATAAGGGGTTACGAGGGAGGTCTCAGTCATAAGTTCTCTTAACGAAAGAAGTTGCATAAGGATTCTATTCTGAATGCAGACTAGGAAGTCAGCCAGGCAAGCAGTTCTCTCTTGCTCCTTCCTCGTTAGGAGATGTTCCATTCTTCCCATGGGTATGGGAATGTCTTTTTCAAACCAAAATAGGAACAACACTTCTTTGCCATCAAGGGGAAAGCGTCTATGAAAAGTCTGCCTGATGGGGTTATGTAATGCATCCCATGTCCTTCACACTCCTAGATCTTGGTGTTGTCGTGCCATCCATGAACATTCCAAAAGAAGATGCTCGATTATCATTTCTACAAATATATTGAGTATTCATATGTTTTGGAATAGATCAAAGTCTAAAAAAAAATATAAGAAAAAAAGAAGAAAAAGTGAAGAAAGAAAAAGAAGATTTTGATATTTATTCAAGAAGAACCACCCATGTGATAATGTATAAAGATACTGAGGAGAAGTTTCCTGTTACATGGCTACAAAACTCTGCTTGGGGTGGCTGTAGGGGGCCTAGTTTTGCTACATGGACTTCCTAAGCATTTCCAAATGGAACCTAGCTCAGCTCCGTCGAGCATGGAGGATGTGAGTCGACAGCCAAGCCATCATGCGTGAGCACTACGGCTAATCAGCTAGAGTTTGCTGGTTCCGTGCCTGCTTCAATAAAATCAATCGTCTTTCTTTCCTTTCCTAAGAATTAAAACTTCATCACGAGTTTCATGTTCCACTTTCTATTTTTATAAAATGGTTTTCTTTTGTGTCATTTTTAATTTGAGCTACGCTTGGGTCCGAGAATCCTTGTTCGCCTTGTTTTCGTTTTGTTTTCGGGGCCTTCTCTGAAGTTTCTTCAAACCAAAAAGATGAAGAACTGGGTTTTTTATTTGGAAACCCATTTCTTTGACTGGTTTATGGAAAAAGGAAAAAGATTATGACCGCTCTCGCAGTTCTCCTTTCTAAGTGCGATTTCTATGTTGCGTATGATTGTGCAAACAAAACCCATGGTGGAAGTGCCAGCGGTGCAATAAGCATCACCTACATTTGATTTGCCTACAAAGAGTGCTATACTACTAGATGTAAACAAGGAGTGAGCATTGTGAGTAGATATCTATCTGGAAACTAGGGATCACTTTGACTCTTACTACTTTCATGAGTGCCACTTTTCACCGCTTCATTTTCATTGTCACTGCTAATCGAGTTGCTCAATATTTCATGCTCTTGCTATAGTTAAACGATCTTCTTCTTTGCAGAGCTTCATCCATGGTTTTCTTTAAGAATATCCCTGCATACAAAAGAATCTTCTACAACAAAGCTAAAAAGACCTCTAAAGTACTAGGATAACTTCAAAAGAGCAAACCACACATCTCTTATATGCTCATACTGAAGGATTGTTCAGCCTTCTCCACTTTACTACTGCACAACTCTGAGAATTTGACCCTAAACAAGCCATGGTTTCAGCACTTGTGTAGCTTAGGCATGTGACATCTAGAACACCTACTGGAGTTTGTAGTGCCTTGGAAACCAAAGAACTCCTCATCTCCACTAGCCGCATGTCTTGTATTACTTCGTAGCATTTCATTTCTTTGTCCTGCATTGCACCAAGGAGTCAGAATTCCAAAGCATATATCGTTTGAAATATACAGAATGCAATAGCTTACCTTCTCCATGTAGGCACAATGGTTCAAGGCATTGTCTATTAACAGTTTGTAAGCATTACCCAAGACAGCAAAGCAACAGCAACCTCTAAAGGCTTGAATTCTACAAGACAATTTTCTGCATTGATGTTTACATAAAAGGATTACAAGAGCTCACTTTTGATTTCCAAATGATTCCACAACAACTGAATAAAGTAAACCAACCTCTACATGTATTTAAAATCAGCTCAATGCAATGGTTGATTTCAGATTATTTTGGGGGACTGCCATTACTAAACTTATGGACAAAGTAGTCCATAAAGGAGAAAGGTGTTGCAGAATGCATTCTCCATTCAAGTGTGCTCAGTACCAAAGGCTCCATCCTTTGAATAGTCTTTGCTTCAAATACATACTTGGGTTTGCCAATCTATATAATGCATAGAGTCAAAGATAGCAATTAGGAGAAAAAATAACATTCAAGAAGAAGGTTTACCTATAGATCAAGACATAAGAAGACTTCAGTTTCCTCCATCTTGGCAGCCAAAGATAGGTAGGTAATGGCAAGCAATTGGGTCATCCAAGCCTTCTCGTTCTATACAAACAATTGAAATGGCTTTATTATTAACAATTGAAAGAAGATAAACACCAGTTGCATTGAGACATTTGTGCAAATATTCGGCATATAGATCCCAACAAACTCATATGGCACGGTTCTTACTAAGAGCTCATATGTAGACAGGAAGTGATCCAGATAATTCATAGATATGTAGGAACTCTGAGGCCCAAAGCTATAATAGGCATGAACCTACAAATGTGCATCCCAAATCCATTCAATCAACCATAAAGAGCCAAAAAAAAGTGTTGAGAAGGGTAAAATAAATCAGATAAAGATAAATGTAGTTACATCTTTCACAAGGAGCAGATTGATCCAAACTGAAAGGTAAATCGTGTGCAGAATATGCTAACAAATACTAACATACAGGAACTGTAACCGTCAAAGAAGACAAAAATAATCGAAAAATGGGGATAACGAAAAGAAGAACCTGCCTTCATAATCCAATCGACGACATTCTTTCTTTCGGATATGTGAAAAGACCCTCTGTCGCTGGGCATATTCCTTTGTTGGAGTATACTCAGATTCTTTCTTTAGCAATGCAAACAAGCATTCTTCGGATGCGATGAACAAAGAAAGAAGGAATCCCGGAAAAAAGAAGTCTTTTGCTCACATATTTTTCCAAGCCCACTCCATGGAGCTTTCCGATTGAGACTTAGCTCCTCGTCCTCATAAAAAACAAGGATGCTGCTATTATCCTTGGTGCATAAAAGGATGGAAGTTGCGTAGTCACAACTAACTCCCATTGTAGCTGGATCGGAGACACAACAAGCATTACTTTCCTTATGGATGGAGATGTGCTCTCTTCTCCTTCTGTCGTGGGGACTTCCCCTGTCATAGATTAACCCAGAGGTAGAGCTTCCCCATTGTGTGCAGGCTCTCTAAAGAAATGGTATAGGGAAAGAGAAGAGGGAAGAATAGTGATGGACATGATAAAGACTGCTGCATATATGGAAGAAGAAGAGTTGCTGAAGTGCTGGACAGGATAAAGACTGCTACATATATGGAAGAAGAGGAGTTGCTGAAGTGTTGGACAGGATAAAGACTACTGCATATATGGAAGAAGAAGAGTTGTTGAAATGATGGATGCTGAAGCTTTAGGGTAACTGAGGAGGGTAAAAAAGGAGGTGTCTTTTGTTAGAGGGATATTTAGTTAAGCCTTACAGAAAATGATGAGTTTATTATTTGATTATGAAAATATAATTATGCGAATCATGTAGATTTTAAATAAACTTTATGGTGTTACTATAAAAATCTTCAGTATCTAAAACTGGACTATTGTTTGGATAATTTGTTTCACATGAGATTTAATTTACTTAGTCTTTAAAAACAAAACATTATCATATATATAATTGTTAGTCTTTATGTCTAACAATTTTATTTTATCATAAAAAATCTTTAAATTTAGTTTTATGTGACTATATACAACTTTAGCAATTAACCTTTGATCCAAACAAACCTAAAATTGAGTTGGGATTAAATATCAGTTGCTTTAAAACTATTATCTTACATTATCATATAATATTTTTTTAATAATTTAAATTATTTTTCCAATTTACTAGAAATTATAAACTCACATGTAAAACAGAGTAGATGTTACAAAAATTTGAATTTATATAGATATCAAATATAAAGAAGTCAAATGGTATAACAAAACATAATTTGGATGACTTTATGTTAAAAAAAAATATAAATATCTTATTTTTTAACTATACAAATATGTTGAATATTTGTAAAAATTTTCCTTTTTTTCTGCTAGAATTATACAGTGCTTTTTCTTTTATCTTGATAAAATAAGATAAATGAAAAAAAAATAAAAAAAATGACTGTTTAATGGATTGTTAGACAGTGTTGCCGTTAAACGATGCGTAAAATGAAAAAGAAGATTTTGTCACCATCGTTCAATTAAAGAAATTGGAAAAATTAACAAAAAAATAATTGAAAGGTTAAACTATCCAAAAAATAAACTTCATAGCCAACTCTGCTATTAAAGTTTTTCTTTGGAAAATAAGGAGAAGCCTTGTTATGATGGCAAAATTGGCCTTTCCCCATGCATGGTCCTAGTCAACGAACGACTTTTTTTTTTGATATTTAAATTTGTTA
Organism: Vanilla planifolia; assembly: GCA_023846275.1. Lineage (NCBI taxonomy): Eukaryota > Viridiplantae > Streptophyta > Magnoliopsida > Asparagales > Orchidaceae > Vanilla > Vanilla planifolia. Next base: position 16,650,322 of record CM043875.1, on the reverse strand, counting down.
TATGCTTGAAAACAAACTTTGAACATCATTTGCTTTATCTAATTTTACTTATATATAAAATATTTATTTTGAATAAGGATTTTTGGATAATTTTACATACAATATTTATTACACTTTTTAAGTTTTGCTTATTTATATTGTTTAAATTGAAAGGTATTGAATTATAAACATAAATGGGGAGTATAACCCACAAGTTAGATGTTACTTTTTTATGCTTTCAGTTGAGCCAAAAAAATTATTGTTGAAGAAGATTGCAGGAAAAATTATTTTATTTTTTTAGAGTGGTATTCTTTTTTTAATAACATAAATTATGAAGAATTAAAATCAGAGTCGTCCTAACCCATAACTGAACTTATAAATTAATATAGTATATTAGCCCAATCTTTATCTAAAATTATAACAAAATAGGATTTTTATACAATTTTATTTACTATAACTAAATTTTGATTATATCAATTTCTTGTTGTATTACAAAAAAACTCCTCATTTGAGTGACTTAAATTCAAACAAATGGCTGTCAAACATATTAATAATATAGATACATTTATAAAATAAACGAGACATTGGTTCAATAAAATATAATTATGATCTCATCTACAAGGATAACATGTGTATGCTCAAAATAAGCACAAGAATATAGCTCTTTTTAAGGATAGATAGCTCAGAAGATTTAATATATCATTAGCAAAAAAAGAAAGAACATCTTCAAAAACATCTTTGTGCATATAAGAAGGTGAAAGATAGGGCTCCAAAATAACGTTCATTGTCTGGCATTTGATCAATAAGTGTACGTAATATGAGAATATATAATAACTATAGAAGTTTTGGGATGAGCTTAGAAGATAAAAAATAATGATCTTAACATTAGTAGAGATAATAAGATTAGTTTGGGTTGGAATTAGCTTGGATTGTTGAAAGTAGTGACAATGATAATAGCCTTAGGGTATAAGGATGAAGTAAAGTGATGACAAGGCTAGGTTTGAGAAAAAATAGGAGAACTAAGTTAGGTTTGAAGAGGTTTAGAAAAAAAAATATACATGATATTTCTGTAAAAAATAAGAGTGCAAAATGATAGTTAAAAAGCTAATATTGATACCTTGCATAATATATTTATCCTTAATTATGAGCTACATAAATATAATACATGTTTACAATTATAATAAATGCTAAAAAATTAATTATCATAAGAAAGTTATATCAAATATCAATGAATGTAATATACACGAATGTATTGTTGGAAAGTTAGATAATAGACACACAATTTGTTAGAAAATCATGTTAATCATTTTAAATCACTAATAATAAACCATCATATGCAAAACTATGATTTTAAATAGTTTATATCACAAACACATTAATGCAAGGTATGGATAATGATGTATAAGTAGCTGAGCTCATACAATTTTTATGTCTCATAAAGCTTTGTTTCTTTATCTTGATTAGTATTTAAGAAAAAAATTACTCAAAGGTAAATTAAAACCTCATGGAATCATTATTGCTAGGGTTATATAAGTATTAGGCAATAGATACAAAATAAGCATGTAGTATATGAACAATCAAAATACTACAATACAAATTAATATAATGTTAACAAAAGTTTCACTTACAATATTGCACGAAGCAATGTCTCTAAACTTTTGAACATATAATGGTTATGCTATAAAAGGCAAAAAAATATTAATTCATGTGTACTCGAAAAAGTTCTAAATCTTTGTAATAGATGTTTGTAGATTAAGATCATTAAACCCTAATAATCAACCCTTCAATTCAACAAGTAAAATGTCCTCCAAACCAATGTGTGTAAAGCAAAATGTCCTCCAAAATCTTTCAAAAACACTCTCAAATTAGTATTATAGCATTCCTACAACAACAATAGCAATCTCCAATTGATACAATGTAAGAACAACGACAAACTAGTAACAAAATGTAGTGGACAAAAATGCACGATAATAATTTCAACATTGATTGCAATTTGGAAAATACAAAGCAAGCAAATCTATGACATAAATCAATTGTGAAAATGGTTGATAGCATTCTTCCCTCATGGTCAATCATGTTCTTATCCATCATGATTGCTCTTACTTTGTAAAAGTCTAAGAGAAGAATTGTTGCATGGCTTTACATTCCCATTATTGTGAGGAGACAATGCAAAATGAAAGAGAGAGTAAGGAAAATGGCATAAGAAAGATGGAACCCATAACATAAATGCATATGGTGTTAGGGATTAAAGGGGGTTTAGTCAGCTAATGTCAAAAGATTAGTTTAAAATTGCATTAAGGTTTTGAGTGCTCTTGATAATGAATTCTTTAAATAGTTTTTATTTGATAATGATTTTTACAAATAAAGACAAGCTTTTGAAAATATTTTTTTTATTAAATGCATTTTATGTGATAAAAAAATGAATCATAAAAAGTTATGTAGTAAATTTTTGATATTTTGAGGCTAAAAAGGATAAAGTAACTTCAAGAAATAATTGTCAAAAACAAAACTAATCTCTTAAGAAGTAGCAACGGGGACTTGTTTGATAATATTTTGCTAAGAAATGATTGAAAATTAAATTTTATTATAGAATATACTAAAGTTCTTAGATTTTTACAATCGTAGAGCAATAATATAATTGGATGATTGTTCATGAAAAGAAACACAAGAAACACAAATTGTGGGCATATATTAGGGAAAGGATATGCAAATTGAAGACATATTTTGTAGGAGGAAGATGTGAAGCATACAGATGACTATCTCTAAATATAGTTATTTTATAGAAATTGCTTGAATAAGATTGTTGAGTGTTAACTTCATCCATTCACTTATCTTTCTTATTTTCTCTAACCCCTTCAAACCATCTCTTTCACAAATCAAACCACTTAAGTTAGTAAAGTTTTGTCCTTAAGCCAAGATGTCTTCTTCGATAAGCTGTCTTCGAGTGAGTTGTCTTCTTTGCCAATTATTTTTATTTCTTTTTCCTTGTTATATGATCTCAAGTTTACTCGGGTGGTGAGTGTTGCTCAACTTCAAGACAAATATTTAGTTGATTTAATGTTGTTAACTTTACATATAATAGTCATAGATATAACCTAACTATCAAATATTTTTATTTGATGTTGGTTTAGAAAATTCAAGTTAAATTTATTTCAAATCTTAATTTTACAAAATAATAAAGAAAAAAAGGACAATAATGAAGCCATTGGAGGATATGAATTTTGTTCTATTATGATATTCATATTTATATTTAATCTCCATGAACTAGATGACTTCAAAGAATATAGTTTATATTAAGATTAAAAAAGATATTATTTAATTTGAGTTTAACTTAGTTTAAAACTTTTTTATTAAAGTATAGTATTTAATTATTAACAAAAATTTAATCATGTGTGGTGTAGTTGGTATTGCAAAAAATGCTCCATAATGTTTGATGATCATAGGAATTGAATAGAAATCTTTAAATTCAACAATAATATTTTTCTATCAAAGTTAACCAAGTACATCTTCCTTGCAGTCATACTCTTTTAGCACATGCAATAACAATTTGATTGGTTCTCTCTTCTTCAGTCTTTACCCACACACTTTAACAAACTATTCTCATGCAAAAAGCCAATGGATCAAAGAAGCACGAAGCAAACTTATGTGGTGAGAAGACTTTGATTATTATATATTTTATATATGACTTTAGTAGAAAACATCAAATGAATTCAATGATTCTATTGATAAGATCTTTTTGTCAAGTTAATCTCATCATCGATAATCCAAACAAAATGAGACTAACAAACAACCATTTTAGATTTATGTTCCATAAATTGTCAATATAAATATTGGCTGTGTTCCTGCTTTCTAATTATTTATGTAAAAGTTTCATCACCCTTCTTACGAAGTTTCATTTTTTTAAGATCAAACCGCATGAAATATCTATTATATTTAAAATAATAATCATAATACAAAAATGTTTTATAAAATTACAAAAAAATATTTAGAATTTGTACTACATTATACATAAAACATAGCATCAATTGACTCTTGCTGGCTTTTAGATTCTTAACTACTATTGCTCTCGTTAAGAATCCATCAGAACGAGCACCATGATCTCTTGCCCACCTTGTAGATGCTTTTAAGAACAACTGCTCTAGCAAATCCATATTAAATACATCGCCAATATTTCTTTCACTATAATTTCAAATCCTTAAACACGTTTCAAGATCTTCTCACTGCTACACAGCAGCTTACTACATAGATCAAGGTGCCCTCCTCCCCTGGAGTACCATGGAAAAGGGGGATAAACAAAAAAATTATATCCTTTTTAACAACAATTTTATTCGAAGATTAAACTAATTAAGCATCATGCACCAGCTCATCTTTCTTTTCATTAGCTATCTGCCATCAAAAACATCATCTTTATAACAAGTTTTGCCATTAAGATCCATACTATGCCGCTATTTTATCCTCTGAAGAATATCTTCCAGTGATTCCTTGCATCGATATGCGCAGCAAAAAAATCAATGAAATGCTTAAAAAATTGCTCGAGACCAATGCATACTTAAAACCTATCTCTCTCAAATACTATGTACGAATTATCCAACAACTTCTTCAAGTCGATTAAAAAAAAATTATCCCTAAAGAAAAACGACTAACCAGCAAAGGGAATGATTATATGCAATCACACCCACAAAACCTAAATCGAGAAACCGTATCACTACAATGTATCTCCAGATAGAAAGATGCACTAATCTGGGATGAAGCCAAACAACAAGGGAAGGCTTCAATGACGGAAAGGATTAGAAACGTCGTTTTGGGGGAGATTTACCCGTTTACCAGGTCGTGTAAAATAATCAAAGCATGATCACCCTTGTTGTTGACAAAGAAATCTGAGAAGGATCCATGGAGAACTACCTCTCGAATTCAGTGAAGGATCTAATGTTGGTGACAATCCAGACTGCCGTCCATGAAGTGAGCTTGGACCTTGCGAGTTTCCCTATACACCAACCGGATTCCATGCCTTACAACTGTTGACGGCCGAAACTCGCAGGTGGGATTGTCGCAGGGAAATAGAAGCCTTCCATTCTAGGTAGTGGAGAGAGAGGATGGTTAGTGATTGTTGTTGAAGAAATAAAGGCGAAGTTGTCCATATTTGGTTTTCTGATTTCCAAATTATTTAGTCGTCTGAAGTCTCGTGCAAAATTTGAATCCAAAATCGTATTGTGCTTTGTGGGATAGACATATTTTATTTGCATAAAAAAGTTTCTTTTGTTGATTCAAAATAAAAAAATTAAAAAAAAGAATATCTTCCTTAGTAACTCATAAATGGTGTTGAAAAATTTTAAGAATAAAATATAGATTGTAGGATAAGCACAAATTTTCTAAGAAAATATATCTTTTACTGATGAAATTTCTTGAATCATTGAATTCATTTTTTTTATATTTTATAGTTTATTTTGATATATTAAACTTATGTATAACTATAAAGATTAGAGTTCATATGATAGTTATATGTTTCTTCACGAATCTCCAATAAATTCTAAGAATGTGAATACCGTGTTATTACAAAATTTAAAATCAATATTATTTACAAGAATTAATGTGAGAAGAATATAAAATTATTGTCATGATGAATGATAAAGATTGTTCATCATTGCATACTATAATAACACTATAATAATTATTATGTTTTTATTATGATTGTGCCTCTAAAAGATATGATAGGTCAAAGAAATAAATATGACTTAGGTTGTCATAAAATGTGTAATTTGTAAAATCAATTATTTTAAATAACTATTACCACTCAAATAATTGGAAACTTTTTGTTGTTGTGCCTCATATTAAAAGGAAGGTGAATAAATATTTTATGTAAATATTTAATTATATTTTATCAATCCTACTAATTACAAAATATATAATAAAAGCCATGTTACTTGAGAGTGTTCTCCAATCTTTTTTTATGCTACAGAGAAGAATGAATGTTGGTTCTTGTGCTAGATTGTAAAGCTCCTAATCACTTGATCTAAAAGAAATTTTTAGATTTCATTAAAAAAATTTATATTATGAATCATTAAATTTCTTTAGCATTTATAATAATGGATCATCTTTTGAAGAAGAGGTTCCATAAGAAATGAAAGAGCACCAAAGCCTTCAATATAATATAACACTTGATGAGGGAGATGACTGAATTGAAAAAGCAATATTATTATTTTTGTTAACAAGTCTCTAAGAATTTAGAATTGAATTGTCCCATATTAATTATTAAAAAAGATCTTAATATATATATATATATATATATATATATATATATATATATATATATATATATTAGATACTATGATACTAAAATATCGAGACATTTTTGAAAAAAACAAACTTAACTCTAATGAAGTTTTTTTAGTTTTATATTCTATGATATGATATCGATTATTAGTTATTGTTTTTACATGATATCGATATTTGCTAATTTTATCATTTAAGACTAATAATATCTCCTTTAGCTTTTTATTATTAAGTTTTACTAATAAAATATGTGATGATTGATTTAACTTATTTTTAGTTTCTATTTTTTAGATTTACTAAATCCACACAATATCTATTGTAAACAAACAGGCACTTAAGGAATATCTTTTATCATTAAATTATATAATGATTATTGACTTTTTGTGAAAAATAAGAGTATTTTTTTAAATGAAATTTTCTTTTGTTGTTTTCAAAGTGTGAGGTTAAAATTATTCTGCGCAGGTGTTGTTCACTAGATATATTTATTTTTGTGTGGGGTTAAAATTACTCTTGAATTCTTTTTAATGATGATAATCTCATTTTATATTTTTCATTAGATATATTTTTAATCTGAAGGATCATTTATTCATGATTCTACGATACACTTATTTTAGTTTAAATTAAATTATTTAGTCATTACTTGATAAAGTTTCAAAAAATATGATAATATTTACTTAGAATGTTTTTTGAGAAATGTAATCAAGATGTTACATTGTCATTTTTTAAATACATCTATGGCATCTCATCAATATCAAGATAAATACAAATCTTAATTTGAATAATTTTTAAATGTTTTTAAATAGTATTCAAATTGAAAAATTAAATTTTTTAAAATGTAAATTCTTTTAAATTAGCACTTTCTTTTACTCCACTTCTATTCAAAATATTCATAGGTAAAACTGCTTTATTTAAATACATTACCTTTCTTATATGACATATACATAATAATTTGTCTCACACCAATGATAATAACCACATAAAATGCAACATTTTTGTGTTACGCAATTTTGATGAATAAATCAAGAATTAGTTCATGCATTTCATTTATAAGTAGAACACAACGACCTGAATGAAGCATGACATCATTACTAGATTTTACCTTCCTAATGGCCATTAACACAAAGAAGAAAGTCCAACTCTTTGTGGAAAAAGCCAAGAACTTGACCACCAACATTTTGTCTCATTGCTTCCTCGTGGTCCAATATTCCATTAGGAGTTGTGATGAAAACATAACCCCACTACATAAAGGAAGGCAAACGATGAATTGCACGTAAAGAAAATACTATTTGATTGGTGTTGCATTTGCATACGTTAAGTGCATTGATTAACCCACAAGAGGAAGAGAAAAAATAATATCAACTTTCAAAATAGGTACAAAACGAATCTTAGATTAAGTACAGAACATTAATTCAATCTTAACTTTCCTTCACAAAGCCTAGAGAAGCACCAAACGAGGTAATCATATAGAATAAATGTTAATCTAGTCTATGAAGATCACTAGTTCTGTACGATCACACAATTTTTGGCTTCTTTTTATAATAACAAAAATCTAATAACTATTATCGTAACAAAAAAATACATAGTTTATGCCAAACTCATTTAAATCTTCCATTAAGTATATCTATTACACTAGAAATGCATTGTTGAAAAGTATTGTCAAAATATGTTGTTTAAATGTGACAACATTTGATAAACAATAAGGATAAAGCATTCTTAGAAAGAAACAACCATATACAAAAATAAAATTATCATTTAATTTTAAAAGGACAAATAAAATATGAGCATAATAATTATAAAGTGAAGGAAAAAAAGAAAATTTTATAATTTGTTAAGCTGTGTAGGGGCATTATCTACAATGGCACGCAACCCCTGAAACATAGCTAAGTCCTAGTGTTTGTGAACATTTTTTGTATCAAGTATATGCTTTCATTAGCATGAAAGATAAGTAAAAGGAATTTTCATACATGTTCATATACTTCATAAATAAAATAAATCAAATAACCATTAAAATACAATCATGTATACACTTGTACAACCTCAATAATAAACTACCTTATCACATAAAAACTAATAATTAATCAGCTTTAATACTAAGAATAGTCAGTAACCCCACCAAATGATGTCTACTATATAAAACTTTTTGATACTATTACACTCTATGTACTTAATACATCTTCATTAAGATTGTAGCACCTTAAGTCCTTTTCAATATCTTATATTTTTGGTTTTTTCTTCTCCACTATCAAAATATAGAGTTTCTATAATTAGCCACTTCCTATTCAAATATTATGTGATTGCATTTAACTTTTCTAAACCATCGAAACAAATGTCATCTTAAACTTATCCTCTATTACACCCTTGTGTTTATAAATGTTTATAAATATCTCATATGGGCTTACTTTAAGTGTGTTAATATTCAATTAAGTCAAGCCATTAACTTTAAATGTCTAAAATAGTGACCTTCAAGGCTCTTGGAGTCGTTGCAAGTTTCAAGGAAATTAAAGACATGCACCAAAATTTTTTATACTTGAATTTCTCTTTATTTTTCTTGAATTTGATATGTCTAAATTTTTAGATGATGTGACACACTAATAGTATTAATATTTGAAAATGTTATAAGCTTAATAATTGTTGAATTTTTATTTTTGGGCCAAGCATTATTGATGAAAAGTATAGACATTGGTATTTGATTTAAAAAATTATTTAGAAATTTATTTTTACGAATTTCTTGTAATATTCACTTAGGGCACTTGTAACACTATCATAATATAAAATTTTTTTGGTACACTTATGTTCAAAATTTTGGCACAAAAATTCTCACAAAACATTATAATAGCACTTTAGTCTCGGTATTTTCCTATGTAGCATTTGGGCGGGTCGACCCTGCTCGACCGCAGGTCAATCAAGGCTTTAGGGATTTTTAAAAAATAAAATAAACATAACTCGATAGACCCGTAAGGGCGAGTGTTGCCTGAAGGCGAAGGAAGAGGGTCGTAGGAAAAGCAGAACAAAATAGCACGAAATCAGCACGCAGGGAAAGCTGAACATAATAGTGTGAAATCAAGTCAACCAGGACCAAGTGATGAAATCTTGGTTGAGGAAGGGGAGTCAACCCCAAACGGCTCGAGAGACATGCGAATCCGAATCCTTATAGAGAGCAATGACAATATAATTTGGGCGATATAGGGTTAAATTCCCATCCGATTGTCAAAGAAGGCAGAAGGGGTGGGATCCGATGGCTTAGGTTAAGCTAGGAAAAATACTGCAAGTAAACAATAAAATGACAAGCAAGAGATTCGAACCTAAGGCAAATTTGCGAGACGATGCGGAACACGGAACCAGTGTAGTAAGTTTCCAATTCAAGTAAGTTATGGATATATTATTCTAATAAATATAAGACAATCTATGTGTGATCCAATGGCCCAGATCAAGGCTGCCTAGATCCAACATCTAGGATTGATCTCGAAAGGTAAAATCGGGATTGAATAAAAAAAATCTTTTCAAGATTCAAATTGAACGGTGACTACTATGTGTCCATTACTCAAACATTTAGTTCATTTTAAAGTCATTGGGAGTGGATTTAGAGCTCAAATTTAACCCCTATAAATAGGAAAGAATGAAGAACTCCAAGATGTTACCATTGCTAAGTTCTTGAAGCTTTCAAATCATAATTTTGAGCTATTTCAAGTCTATACGGTGCTTATAAACTCAGAAAGTGAAAGTTACAAGAAGAAACCCGAAATTGGAGGTTTTGCTTCAATTATTTTCAATTTCTATTTCTCTTTTTTCAGTTTTTCTTTTGAATTTTATTGTATTGATTGTGCCTCATACTTGTTTTAAATTGTCTTAAGTTTGTACTTTTTTGCCAATATTTGTATTTGTTTCCTGTGGGTAAGGGCATCGTGGCAATTACGCAAAAGCCCAAGGTTTGCATTGAGCCCAAAAAAACTCAAGTAGGTTAGGGATTAGCCATAGGTAAAATCTCATGTAGGTTTGAGGTGAACCGTATGAAAAACCCCGCTTGCAATTTGGTGATTTTAGTGGCTTTTTCCCAACATCAGTTGGTGGATGTATGCTTGATTTTGAGTAGAACCACCTTAAAAATCTTTTGTGTACTATTTTACTACTCTTTCTTGTTCTTGTTTAAAAGATTTAAGTTTTAATTTACACAAAAAATTGAAAAAAAATCTCAAAATTTTATTTACCACAATTCACCCCCTTCTTCTAGGTTTACTTTAAGCATAAAGAATTTCAAAAACACATTTACTGGTCAAGCTAAGTTCAAAGTTTGAATTGAACATTTTTATGATAATCTTAGATTAGAATTAAGTGAAATTGAGACTGATGATAATCTATTGTAAACTGACAAGTACTTATGAAATATCTTTTATGATTAAATTATATAATAATAACTGAATTTTTGTGGAAAATAATAGTATTTTTTTAAATGAAATTTTACTTTTCTTGTTTTCAATTTTTGGGGTCAAAATTATTCTGCATAGGTAATGTAAAAATTGTTATCTATGCAACAGTGATTTTTTGAATTAAACTTTAGTTTGAAAACTTAGATTAAATTTACATTACCCTTGAGCTTTTTTTAATGATGGCAATCTCACTTTATATTGTTCATTAGATATATTTTTAATCTGAAAGTTTATTTATTCTACACTTTGTGACACATTTATTCTATTTTAAATTGAATTATTTATTCATTACCTAATAAAGTTTCGAGAAATATCATAATATGTATTTAGAATGTTTTTTGAGTAATGTAATTAAGAGGTTACATTGTCATTTTTTAAATACATCTAAGACACTTGACCAATATCAATAACAATACAAATCTTTATTTCAATAATATTTAAATGCTTTTAAATAATATTCAAATAAAATAATTAAATTATTTTAAAATGTAAATGCTTTTAAATAAGCACTTTCTTCTGTTCCACTTCTATTCAAAAGGAGCCATCGCCCTTCGATAGGCTTTAGATCATTAATAGTTGGGTGCCAACAAGAGGATGTCACTTAGAAGCTTCCTTAACTTGCTCAGTTGGCTTCTTAATCCAAAAGGTTGTCCTTGTGTTGATCTAATTATTGGACCTTACCATTGGAGTTTAATGTCTTCGACTTGTCTTTGCATTTGCCCTCTAAATTTTAGATATCAAATTGCTACAATGGATCAAGCTCAATAGATTATAGATTCTCAATCACTATCCATCCAACTTAGTTTACACTTGGGTTTGGCAATGTCAACCCACATTTTTTAAGTTATTGGGACTAGAAGGCGTCTATGTAAAGTACACATTATTGTAGTGCATCCCATGAGCTTTCAGTCAAACCTCAAGTCGAATAAGGTTGCTTCCCCTTATGAAGAGATTGAATAGGAGATCTGCCTGCTCCTTGAGATGGCCCAAAACAATTTGACGTAGAGCAATGCCTTAGGTGGCTAATGCCAAAGGATACACTTTGGTGGTTACACTTTATATATGTTACACCCCATTTTTTTTTTTTTTTTACATATAGACAGCTCAGATCGTCCCATACCAACCTGAGTAGCCTACGAAAAACATAGGATATAACACATCATTACACACCTACTTTCCTTAACTATGTGGATCCCATCTCCCGGGCACACCGTCAAATCAGGTTCATGACTCCTGAATTAACTTATGAACTCGTGCAATGTTACTCCTACTAGACCCAATACTCCTAACCCATACCGGTAGGAGAACCGATCTAATAGAAGTCTGAACCCCCAAGGTTAAGTTCCATAGTCATGTAATGACCTCACCATCAACAAAAAAAATATATAACATCCACCAATATGAAATGGCGCTCCACACACCATACCGTCAAGATAGAAAATAAGATAGTGTATAAAAATGTAACTCATATGAAAAATCACAGTCCATCAAATACCACATCATCCATCCGAGTACATGAGTCAGAATCACCCTCACATAATACAAGACATAAGAATAACAGTCTCACTGAATACATCCAACAACAACAATCAACTAACCAGAATGTCTCAGAAAATCACAGATCAGATCTCCTCCACTAGCCTACTAATCACGATCCCACCTAAACCTGGGTGGCGTCAAGTCTGCCGAGCCACTGGAAAAATATAGATAATAAAGGAATGAGCTACGCCCAATAGGAAAGACAGCTAGTAAAAAAAAAACTCTAATGCAAGAGAAGGATAATAGCAAGAGTATAGAAATACAGCATAACAATGTAGGGTGGAAAGGTACTCTCAGTCCCAGACTCTGACCAACCACAGTCACCCCCAGTCACACCAGAGTAGCTCTCCTCTGTGCTCCCAGGCAGCATGCCAGCGGGACACGCCCATCTTTACGCACGCATGACGCCTAAGCAAGCATACCAGCGGGACACGCCCATCTCTGCGCACGCATGGCACCCGACACCGCAGCGTCTCTAGTCAATCAATCTCCTGGAGACTATAGACAGAACTAGTCCCATAAATCTCTAGCCAACATGAGACACCCCTGCCACCCTCAGGCACGCAGGCCTACACACTTGGCTAGCCACGGCGAGACACCCCTGCCACCCTCAGGCGCGCAGGCCTACACTCATGGACCAGAAGAGATCGACTCAGCCACCGTCCCAAGAAGTCCTCTCCCAACAATTTCCATAGAAGCTCACGCCCCTACAGTCATTGCCAAGCTCTAACTCCAAGATTCGGCAACATGTGTCCAGATACAACAAGGCACATACCAGTCCACATGTATACTGTGAAAGCTAAGTCTGTACCGCACAGTTACCTACCACAACTACCCTAAAACATCATATAGGACCTATAGTAGTCCGGTCCAATATGCCAATCCATGAAATATGCCAACACTGAGTAAACTGACTCAATCCATTTCATTGCCATCCAAGCAACACAAACTGTACCAAAATTCTGACTATTCTGGTAGCACCCAAGTGTCACACTTCCTTCCAACTAATCCAGCTGCACTGAATTTATGGGTAATTTCCAACAGTCAATTTCAACTTGGCTACGTGATTTCCAAAAATCACCTCTTCCTCACTTCAAGAAATTTTAAATTCCAAAATCAATTTCCGCCCTTTATCCATTTTCCGAAATTCGGAATAAATTTTCGAATTTAAAATCCGCATATCCTTTTTCCGAAAATTCGGATTAATTTTCGAATTAATTTTTTTCTTCCGCTTCTCTCTCATCCGCGCCGCACTTACCCTGAAACGGTTCTCGTCGCCGGTTCGGAACCCTTACGCGCTGAGCCTAGAACCCCGCCGGCCGAAGTTAATAATCCGAATTCGGGCCGACGCTTAACATATAAATATTAATAATTAATATAATTATTCACTTAATAATCAGACTAATCCCTAATTAGCCCTAATTCATCCCCTTCCTTCGCCCGTCACCCGCGAAATCCTAACCGTCGACTTTCCGGAAATCTCCGTTTCCCCCGTCAATTTCTGGCAACCGAACGCAAGGGGACGCTAGCCTAAAGCTCGTACTAGCCTAAAAATTCCATATAATCAAGTCGCGAAGCTAGATGTCCATGCAAAAATTTTCGCCGAAGTGTTGTCCGATCCGACTTTGCTAATTCATGAAATTAAAATCATTCTAGCATTCAGATAACCTGAATAATGGCAATATGATAATATCAAAACCTAAGGCATGCTTCTATGCACAGAAATTCCAATTCGGCGGAATATATATATATTCTTCTTCATAAAAAAAAAACCCTAAAATGCTAAAATCAATAAATTGCATTAATCAATTCCAAAAACCCATATCTGCATGCTCAAGTAGCTATTTGCAAAATAATCCATATTTTTAATTTGCTAAATAACTGATTTAAATCTGAATTTCCTACCTTTGCTCGCCGGCGACGGTGAAGCTCGCACGCGATCAACCGCAGCTCCTCGCCGAACGAAACTGGTACCAAAATGCTCGCCTCAGTCCCGCGAAACTCCGGTTACCAAAAGCCCCTTGGAAGGCTGCCGGAAAGTACCGCCGTTCGCCGCGAACACTTCGCCTCTAGCCGCCGTTCGAAACCCTAACAGCCGAACAGTTTAGGTTAAATACACAGCTTAAACCGGTAATAACCTGTTAAGACCCATTAAGCGCCGGTTGACCTTCCAAAAACGCTGCTTAACACCCGATCAGCCGATTAATCTCCACCGCTGATCTCGCCCGTCTGATCCGCTTATCCGCGGCTTATCCAAACGCACGCACAAACGCACCTCGGCGAACCGCCCCGCCTTCGCTGCACCGCTCCGGTCCAGTTCACGAGCGGTAAAAAAAAACCAAATTCCGGTTTTAAAAAAAAATCTCGGTGCTCCGAAAAATCCCCAAAAAATTTCAGAAATTCCAATAGCCTCCAATTGAGCTCCTGGCTCATCCTACTGTCGATCTGAAATCATCCAAGCCACAATTGAATTATTGAAGATTAAACATATAATATTTTACCGGGTATAACAATATAGATGATCCATTGAGTGCAAAAAGGGAAAAGTAATAGTCCAAATTAATAAAAGTGTTCATTTTGTGCACTCTTAACTATTGATAAATAAAGTATGATTTTAAGAAATATTGTTCATTAATATCATAGACAACATAACATTTATTCAAAAAATAACAACGTAAATTCAATCTAGTCAACCCAAAGTCCCTTGATTATGTGGACACTACTACAATGTCATATTCCCTTCTACCCCAAATGAACAACAATGCAAAATGAGTAATGCACTCCCTTCACCTCCACCCTTCCCCATCCCTTCTGACACAAAAAATGAAAATGTAAAGCTTATTCTAACTAGGCTTCATGCTTAGATAAGGTTGCTTGACTTTACCAGGTTTAACCAATGAAACAACCTTGGCCATTCTTCGTAGCTTGTCAAACCTTTTCGAAGCTCAGCAAGATCCTTGTGCTAGAGTTTAGTCCAAGGCACCTACCATCAAGTTAGATCTATTAATAAGCTTGATCTAGCTATGAGGAAACTATTGAAGCCTATTAGATCCTTGACATAACAAAGAAGTTTTTTCTCAATCAGATTAGAGGAAACTTGTTGTAGATAATTTGTCTAAGTTTCTCAGGAATTCTCTTATTAAAGGTTCATGTAAGCATAGCCCATATTGACCCTTTGGCCATATATCCATTCTCTTGCACTGCATTTTTTGCTAAGTAGAGTACGATGCCAAGCTTGCAAGTCTACATTTTGCTTAGGATTGGGCAAGCATGTTGGTGCAAGCTGCTATTGCCTAGAGGATTCGTAATATGAGGTTTTTTTAAATACCATAGAATATAAAGATTCAATTAAGCCTAAACTCACATTAAACAACACACTAACAATTAAAGAGAACATCATGAATGAAAGTACAGTTAGTTGATTCAAAGGAAATCAAAGAATGGGACTACCACTAATTTAAAAACCTTTTCAATGCATACATTCATTCACACAAGTTGGAGAATTTTAGTTCACACAACATATTTATATGGAAAAATACTGAACTGTTAAAAATTGTATAAGATGTATAGAATGGAAATAGTGAAAAAGATCATACGTAAGTGAACATGGGGATTAACACAAGTGATCTCACAGAAAAGTATCATACCACAACAAACTTTTGACTGAACATGAGTGGTTAAGTGAGACTAACATCACATAAAGCTTCATAAAGTTAAGTAATTGTCAAGCATTCAAACTTATATAGGGTCGATCCCCAAACATTGCATTGAAGATCTGAAATAAGGCAATTCATGGGAAGATCTAATGGTCGAAAGGCCGTGACGACACAAAGAGATTGCTAGCATCAAGAATTGCAAAATGAAAACGTGGTAGGTGATAATTGTAGTTGTCAGGATGATTAGTGTGGGTGAAGGTAGAATAAGTGAACACCAAAGGCATTAGTATTAGAGGGACAAAATCGATGAGGGCCAATCGTGGGTTAGGCAATCAGAAAGTAGGAGGCAGTTGTTAATTGATGTGGAAAACTTTGGGAAAGGTTGTCGATGTCACCAAGTGAGCTGAGGGTAGTGAGGTGGTAGTGTATGTGAGAAAGTTAGCCAACAAAGTAGTTGGTAGAAGTGAGAAATTGGATTAAGAGTTGGCAATTTAGGGTTTAGAAGTGAGGGGTGGCCAAATTTAAATTGGAAACTATTAAACAAAAATCATGAGGATTAATAGATTAGAGAAAAGTTGAAAAAAAGAAAAAAGATTATCAAAGGATGAACTACTATGAAATTTGATAATAACAAAAACTCTCCATTTGTGTCATAATTTTCAACGTCTCAAGAGATAATTTAAAGTTCACCAAGTTGGATTTATCTCATCAATAGATTTGTATCAAATGACTAATTCTAAAACTCATTATATTATTCAAAATTGGCTAAACATAAGAACCTAAGCCTCATTACATATAGAGTTTATGTATAAATCATGTAATGTTGTTCATTACGTAGGACTAAAAGATAAAATCTTGAAAGAAAAATGATAAGGGGACCTTGCAATACAAATTTCAACAACAAACCTAATATTTATTCAAAACAATGTTGTCTCATGATACATTTTTGTTATCATGATACATTTTTGTTATCCCAAGATGCATCACATACTTTTATCCATGTGTTTCTCATAATAAAATAGGTTTTACCACTTTTTTATTTGTTCTATGCCACTTTCATCATTCAAATAAAAAGATGATCCATGTCCTTCCGAAAGTTGAGATGCCTACTTTAGTGTCATCAATATGTTTAAACTATTTTCTGTCTCAAATCCAATTACATGATTTAGTTTCAAATTCTAATTAAAAGAAATAAAATACTTTATTCTATTTTAATATTCAAGTTCATACAATAATAAGTGGAATATAAATAAAAAAAGAAGTACAATAATAGAACTCATTGTGATAACCCTTTTTCTTTCACTCAACCTTTTTTGGATTTGAGTAGTATTAAATTTCTTTACTTATTTCTTTTACTCATTTTGAAACCATGAAAGATTTTCACTCTTTTTAAAACTTTGAAAAACAAGTAACAAAAAAATTCAAACAATTTAAAGGAATCATTTTAAATGAATTGCAAAAGTGAATAAAACCAACAATCCATGCAATTCTAGAAATTACAAGTTTTCACACTTTCTTTTAAAATCACAAATTTCATCCATCACTACTTAATGAGATTATAATGGATGTCATTTTGATCAAATAATCCTAATAAAACCATAACAACACTTCTATGACAATGTAATATCTTTCAAATCATTACATTCTAGATCTCACTTTTTCTCGATATTGCCATGGTGTTTCACATTTTGATCTAAAGGTGTTCGAACAAAAATAGATTAAGCCAACTGTCACTCGCTTAGTGCCAATATATGTACATATACGTAAAATAAGTAATATTTGGGTAGCAAATTGCAAGGTGAATTGTAAGCAACATAATATATTAAAAGAGATTGTGAGCACATGTATGAGCTACAAAAATAAAATCAATTACGAAACAAAAACTTTTAGCACCTTTAGCATTTTTATCTTTTGTTATCTTTATGCATTATCTTGTTACTTTTAATTGTTGCCATCTTTTACATCCATTTAAGGTTTGGCTTAAAAATAGGCCAATTTACAAACAAATTAGACATATTTTTAAACACAACATTCAAAATATAATTAAATCAAATGAAGGCTCATTTTGCTCATTTGTAGAACTATCATACTAAAGTAGCTGTGACCAGTTTGGATAACAATTAGCTTTTTCATTTTTTTAACACTATCCTTTACCAAAATTCTTTCTTTTTCTTTTTCACATTTATTTTTTAATTTTCACTTTGTCTATTATCAATATTTTCTTTCTTTTCTTTTTCTTATTTTGTGATCATTATCACAATGATATTTTTCTTACCTTTTCCCTTTTTCTAAAACTTTTCACATAATATGTAATTAAATAAAGCAATACAATATTTCATACTCAAGTAATATATGAAATTAAACAAGTTGTGAAAAAATTGCTTTTTATAAAGAATCAATCATCCTCAATAATTTTCTTTTACACAATCTCTTAAGGGTTTTACACTTCTAACAAGCATCAACATAATTTTAAGATTGTTCATTCTATTTCTCAATTATTCTTTTTATTCAATTAATGTATTAGTTTCACTTCAATTTAAATAATAAGGAATCCATAAGCACATTGACAACATCAAAAATAAATGAACAAAATGTCAAACTCAAGTTGAATGATTAAATTCTTTTTTCACTATGAAGTTATTAGTTTTGATCAACAATGCAACCAATAATCTTATCTACAGAACAATCTCAATTGACCAATTCATATCATCATTTAAGGGAACTCTTGTCTGGTAACATACATCAAACATATTCACTTATATGCAAGTTATTTATACAAGCATCATCCACAAGTTATTTCTCAAATGAATAAAACCTATAGTCTATAAGACACATTACATCAAAATATATACGCATAGTGTGAGATTTTTTACCTCTTAATTTCTATGTAATAGTATCGTCAAGAATCAAAATTTAGCACAAGTTCACTTTCATCTCTTAGGTGCTACAATACCTGTGACTAGATCCTTTGGTTGTTGGTAGTGCTTTCTTTCACTTTTTTTCTTTAGTCTAATGCACTTGGTTGAGCTAATCTCTTTGATTTTTCTTAGAAACTTTTCTCCAAGCTTGACCTCACATTTTATTATACATAGCCAATGTTCCTTCACTTTCTCATCAGTTGCACATCCTCCAACAGCTATGTTCTTTCATTTAAGTGTATTATCACATCCATGCTTTCATAACTCTAATGGTTTCTCATCAATTATCCTCTCTCCATGATGATTTATTTAGTCGTTTGCTATTTTAGGATTAGTATGCTTTCAGCTATGTGGTGTCGTACTGTACAATCCTTTCATTTCATATCATACAAATTATGATATTCAACTTTGTCAATTATTAATTCTACTAATTAATCTTGTACAATTTCATAATCATACTTGTATGCTACCTTTTAATGCACATTTGTTTATGTCATAATCAATGACATTCACATACAACTTTACAATTAACTTGATCATACTTATATTATTATACCCATCTTATTTTATGATATTTTTTAATTTTGTCATTCATTACTCATCTCTTACAATAAAGTATTCTCACCCTGATGTGTTATACTCACCCTTTATCATTATAGTAGATCTATATAGCTATAGATGAGTTATCCTTGTTATATATTATATATAATAAAATGTGTAGATATAAATAATCTATACTTATCTTAGGCTTTTCTCACCTTATTTAGGTATAATAAACTATATAGATGTATATAAGTAATTCTTGCTCTATATAATATATAGTAGAACACTATAGATATGGAAAGTGATATTCTTTCCTTGGGTTGTCCGCATATTATATCATGTCTAATAGAATATGTATAAATATAGATGAGCTAGTCTCATCTTGTATCATATATATTTGTGGTGTGTGAGGTTATAATATGGTATAAGATTATTTGAGGATAATATATTTAGAGGTATATCAATAATTTTATTTTCTCCTTTGATAATCAAGCATACCAAATATCTATATTCAGATTATTTTTTATTTACTAACTTATAAAAGTTTATATTATATTTCATGTCAATATCCTTATTATATAATATCATAAATTAATAACTCGTGAATTAAATACTAGATAAATAATGATAATCCAAGAAAATAATTACATTATTATTACATTTGTATAAAAATTTTCTAATATCTATGAATTTTAAAAAAAGATAACATAAAAAGAATGTGATTTTATAAATAATATAAAAATAATTTATCAGCATATTTACAGCATAATTACGAAGTTTATCTATTATCCATATTGCATAAAAAATAAAATAAAAATAATTCTAAAGCTCATAAAGTTTATTAAAAGATAATAACATCAAAAAATTTATCACTTTATACAAAAATTATAAATCAATTTATTAACATATTTATATCATAATTATCAAATTTATTTATCTAAATATAAAAATTAACTTCTTTTTTTAATCTAAATATTTTCTTGATTTTTTTACATTATCATGTATATTTAAAGCTCAAACTATGTCCTATATGTGGCATGTTTATTTAGGAATTTGAATCATATTAACTTCTTATAAGCCTTCATGTTATTGCCTTAGATCGTACTTATGTAATTCTCTCATTCTACCATCCGTTATATCAAAAATAAGCATTTTGAATTATATGTGCAATCATATGAAATGCATGTGTATTAAAAAGATTTCTTCCATTCAATTATTTGTGTCATATTTATTTTGAAAAAATTATTATCATTGAAATACACTTCTAGCACCACACAAAATGGTCATAAGAAGCCAACAAAAATCATAATCATAAAAATTAATATTCTACCCCAACAAAATTTTATTATTTATAATTGTATATATGTGTTATGAGTTTTAGAACACAAAACAAGAAAGATATAGATTAAAAAAATGAAACATAACGATTGACTGGATAAGCTTAATGATATAAAACATCATGAGAGATGTGAAAATTAGAATATAAAATTTTATCTATGAATTTATCTCATAATTGATCAATATGACTTTATCTATGACTTTATCTCTTGTTATTATTGGTACTTAAAATGAGGGGCATAATTGAAATGTGAAAATTAGAAGATAAAATTTTATCTATGACTTTATGTCATAATTGATCAATATGATTTTATCTATGACTTTATCTCTTGTTACTATTGGTACTTAAATGAGGGGCATAATAGACAGAGATCTCACTATCGTTAGTACTTTATACATAACAATGTTAAAGGGTGATTCCATGTTAGAATTGATGTTTGACCTCATTTTTGTTGTTGTGAGCACTTCAATACTAGGTAAAAAAGAGTAAAGACCTATTTCTATTAGTATTTCAGTAAAGGCCAATGGTGGTAGTAGATATACTTTGATGGCTTGGCCAATTATCAATAGAGGTCATGTGATATGATTGGTACCGCATAGATATAACTTAATATAGAATCTTATTAAGTAAGGATATTAGTCATATAAAAAAATTCCTTAATAAAGAAAGAAAAGAATAAAAATAAAAATATTAAAAAAATTAAAAATAAGAAAAGAAAGCGATAATATTACTACTATATAACATTAGTATTATATGATAATTATATACAATTTGATTATAGAACATACAAGCTCATATGCAAATATTCAACATATTTGATATTTTTTTATCAAACATTCTTATTTATTGCTTCATTTTTATTTATATGCTATATATCACGATTTCACACTACTTTATTACTTAAATCTAATAGTATATTTTTTATATATATTATACTTATACATACTAATACTATAGATTAAGAATGAGATGTTTATAGAGTTTAGGATTCCTAGAAGTTATAAAATCAGATCCTTTATGTGAGGAGATGCTTTCTTTTGAGAACTCTATGAGGTGTTTCGTATGTTTGACAGATATTGTATAAAAAAGCTATTTCAACTTTTATTTTTGAATAATAGTTTTAAGAAATGAGCATAATTATTTATACAATTATTTAATTGAATTTAATATTTTAATTTGTCGTGTTTTTCATTATCTCTATTTTACATGGTGCCCTCAAGGTTTTTGTTTCTTAATTTATTTATTTACTCTATAATTATGTATTTTGGAGTATATTAATAACTTTAATTAATATGAAATAGGGTAGTGCATGTTCAAGATCGAGGACTATAAGGATCAATAATCATATAAGCAAAAGGAGAAAAATATTTGTTTTATATATGTAAAATCATTATTTTAGGTTGTAAAAATGAATTTTAGAAAATAATCTACTTTGATTTATGAATGATGACCAAGATGATTAATTCATTAACATAATAAATTCAGGTTATGACAATGATGCAACGTTGTTTTAAGATAAACTAAATAAACATTTGTTGCCTCATAAAATCCAAGACTAAAGAAAGTAGGTAGCAATCATAAGGCAATATCTTAAGGTTAAAATCATTGGACAAGAAACATCCTCTAGCAAGCATCAAGGAAAAGTAGCATATATATGAATAGTCTTACAATAACAGCAATGAAAATGATTCTAGTTATATATACAAAGCTATTATTTTAAAATTTAATTTTTTTTGAGAAAAAACTTATTTTAACCGACATAAATTGAAAATATGGGTTGATACTTCAAAAAAATAAAATGAGAGGTGACATTACTCAACCACTTACAACGAGTAAGGTGTTTGACATTTTAGCTTTGGACATTAGTCTTTGACTTAGTCCAAGTTCTTTCCATTTCTCAGGAGTGGAACACAATGACTTAATTCTCTTCTTCTAAGCAATAGATTTATCAAATGGATAATTTTTTTGCACTTTTACACCAAATGATTAATGTATACCATAATAACAATATTTTCATTTGTATCCCATTTAGTCAGCACAATTGCTTCCAAAATAGGTACATTTGGCTTCTTTGGATCCTCTTCCTCTTTAGTCATAGTAGCACTCTAACTTTATTTGAGACATGTTTTCTCCTTGTATTGGCTTTGAGAAAAGAAGGCCTGATGTTCATTCATCATGTCGAGGTTAACTCTAAAATGAATATCAACAAGCCTCTCTCTTCATAAGCCCATCGTGATACAGTGCCATGATTTTTGTTTACTACCAACTTAGTTGATCTTCAAAAAACACAAATATGGCCATTGGAGCAGTGGCCATCTTTTCATTTGAACCACTTGAGATGTGGATTCTACTACAACTTGCTATGCATCAAATTTTGGAGGAGTCATCACCTGAAGAACATTATAGGATCTGATGACTCTTAATAACTATCAAGGTCATCCTTTAAAGGAAGGCTAATGGTGTGATCATTATGAATGGTTTAAGAGAAAACCAAGTTGATTCTTTTTCACTTTCAAGTATCTTATCCAAGGCCCTAGTAGAGAACTTGTTGATTTTGAGTATACAAGACAATGGTCATGTCAAATTTGAATAGATCTCACTTGAGGAGTACACTTAGAAAAAGAGCAAGATGAATCATCAACCCATCAACACCATTATATATAGGTGAATATGCATATTTTTTGACATGTCATATGATAAGCTAGTCATATAATCCTTCATTTTTCATCATAGACATCCAAATAATAAAAAATCATATGATAAATTAAAATATAACTTTTTATTTTCATAATGACATTGGAATGCTTTTGACCAATCAAAGAAAGAACACATATTAGACCAAGATCAAGTTTCCCAACTCTAACAAAGTAATGCTCACCTCATGAGTTTTTTTGTTAACTAATTTCATTTTCTGATAAAGTATTTCAAAATCTCACATTATAATAATATGTTTTCTCTGTTTATCATTCGGGTACAACTTTTTACATTAGTTTTCAAAATAAACTATAAAAAGCCTTATTTTAAAAGCAATAATTGAAAAAAATATATATTTTTCTATAAAAGGCTCCAAAGATGCATTCATTTCAGGACACGTGGTCATTTTGTGAAATAAAAAACAGGGGCAGAAGTTGTGCGTAATGTGTGAACAACCACTACACGTCAAAAAACGACTGAATCAGGCTCGGAATGTCACATCAAATGGTCCCCACATCAAAGCAACGTCAGCACGTCACCAAATCATCTAGTAATTTTCAATTTACACCTAATTAAATGTAAAGTTTTATTTTAATAATTATTTACTATAAACTAATTTTGTTTCAACGGTTAGCATCCGCTCGTCCTGGAAAAGACTAAATGTGAGAATTTTGCAGAATGCCAATCGAGTAGTATTAAGAATTTGACACATGCATTTTAGCGTGGCTTCCCATGTAGAGAAAGGCCAAATGGGGTTACTGCCATATGGAAAATACACAAGTTATGGCTTCTCCAAAAAGAGCCGTTGCTTTCTCTTTTCTTATGGCCCCATCTTTTCTTGGTTTTTTTAAGATTAAAATAACAAACTGTCAATCAGAGGATATTTACTAAATTGAATAACAAACAGTTGGGATGTGCAACATGATTCATTCATATTTTAATAGGGCTCATTTTAAGGGTTTTCATGGAAGTACAAATTGAGCATTCTGAGAAGGAATTTTAAAAAGCAGGTAGGAGAGTGGATGGGCACACTTTTCGAGATATACCAACCACTAAAAGAAATTCCTTTGCTACATAAATGATACAAATTTAATGAAATGATATAGATATTGGTGAAAGATATAAGAATACAAAAAGAAACATATAAAAAAGACTTTTTTATTTCACACATTTAATACATGTTATAAACTTATGTTGTAGTGGAAGCTTTTCTTTGATCTATCTTAAGCATTAGCTTTCACTTTCTAAAAGATTTTCATCATAAATTTTATAATTTTAATTACTTATGTCTTGTTTAAGATTATCTTATTATTCTTTGCATTTTGATAATGATCACCTCTTAATTTTATTTTTCATATCTATAATATTTTACACATTTAATTAAAAACAAATATATGTGTGTACATATATACTCGTGCACATCATAATATTGTATATATATATATATACACACACACACACACAAACACACAAAAGAAATGTTAAAATTTTTTTAAAATATTATTAAAATTTAAAAGCCATATATTAACATAAATGGAAGGATGTGGATGTGAACAATATATATTAGCAACATGTGTACATTAAAAAGAAGGTTTGATTATTTATTACTAAAACATTAGCAAGTTTATTTTTGTGAAAGATGTAAGAATACAAAAATAAACATACAAACAAAGGATTTTCATTTTGGATACATTACATAGATGTTGTAAAACTATGTTATAGTAGAAGTTTTTCTTTGACCTATCTTAAGCATACGTTTTTGCTTTCTAAAAGATTTCCATCATAAATTTTATAAATTTATTTACTTATGTCTTGTTTAAGATTATCTTATTATTCATTGAATTTTGATAATGATTATCGTTCAATTTTAATTTTTACATCAATAAGATTTTACATATCTAACTATAAACACACACACACACACACACACACACACACACACACACACACACATATATATATATATATTTGACACATACACACACAAAGAGAGTTGAAAATTTTTTAAAATATTATAAAGATTTAAAATCTTTATATAAACATTAAAGGAAGCATGAAAATGTGCACACTAAAGATTAGCAACATTTGAACAAAAGACTTAACGAGTCTATAGTAAATGGTTCAAACTTGAAAATAAGGGTTCAATATAAGCTATGTTAACGAAACAATTTTTTTAGAAATTTATTCATGAAGAATTGATATTCACTACAATATTATGTAGTTCTTTTCTGTATATGTTACTTTACTATTCAACAAGATTCATTTTATTTTATCAAAGTTTATTTATGCTATTATTATATATTGGTTTTAGTGTATATAAGATGTGGTTCAGTAAGAGCAAAATAAATTATTAAGAATAAAGTTCAAGATTTTTTGAAAACATTTAAGAAAATAATTTAATAATTATTTTTAAAAAGTTTGAGAAAATATCTAAAAATAATTTTATGTCAAAAATATGCATAGGTAAAGACACATAGCATTCACCGTTTGATTTGGATCCTGAAATGGACGTTTCTGATTGAATCCCAATTTTACAACTCGAGATCAATCATGGCCGTTGGCTCTAGGTGGCCTTGATCTCGGCCATTGGATCCTGTGTACGTTTTCCTACTTATATTAAATTAGTGTGTCCAGAAAAAACTTTAATTAGAAACTTATTGCAATGGTTATGCATCGTCTCTCATATCAGGCTCGGGCTTGAACCTCTTGTTTGGCATTTTACTGTGTTTACTCGCAGCATTTTACCTTGATTAACCTAAGCCGTCGGATCGTACCTACCGTTCTGCCTTCATTACCATCCGCCGTCCGATCGTGCCGGCCCTTCCATTTTCTTTGACAATTAGATGAGAGTTTAGTCCCATATCGCCCAAATTACGTTGCCATTGCTCTCCCCCTTCCTCGACCAAGATTTGATCACTTTGTTTCTGTTCAGCTTTCCCTACGGCTTGATTTCATAATGTTCCGTTCCGTTCAGCTTTCCCTACAGGCTGATTTTGCACTATTCCGTTCCATTCGGCATTCCTTACTACCTCCTTCCATACGATATTGGCATAAAGCTTGCTTAATGAGTAGTATATACTATACATAATGTAAAAATTAAACAATATCAATTACAATATCCGAAAATCTTGCTAATTAAAATAGATGCCTAAACGTCAACATCATTATTATTGAAGGATCTTACCTTATTGTAGATGATGTCTACAATTTTGTGATTAGCATCCAACCCTTAACACTGTCAAATCCCACCTATATTATTGTATTAAGTATCATTTTGAGTAATTATTAAATAAGAATTTTAATATAAAAATTGTGAAGAAAACTAAATCTCAAGTGAGAAATAATAGTAGAACTCTAATTTGCCAATCGAGTTGAAATTCTTCTCTAGTTAAACTAGAATGACAACTATTTAACTCCTAAAGCTACTTCCCAACTTTCCTTTCCAAAACATTAGCTTCACATTCTTCTTTGTTCCCCAATGATCTTCTTGAAAATTCCTTAATCCTTTATATCGTTCATCACACTTGGTGAGAAGGATAATACCAGAAAATGACCTTATATATATATATATATATAATATTCCCAAAACACTAATCCTTTAACTAGATGGACTAAATAAATATCAATATAAATAAGTGATCTATTACAAAAATATATATAACCATCCAATCAAAAATAAATACAATACTAATTTTATATAAAAATGCTTGAGAGAATCATTGTACTAGCTAATAAGTAAAATTCTTATCTATAACATCCAAATTTACATCTCATAATATAATTGATACATTACTTATGATATAAACACTAGTAAGACTTTAAAGAGTTTAATAAGTAAACAAATAAAATAATAATATATAAAAATAATGATATAATAAAAAGATATAATTTTCTCATAATAACGAAAGAATTATACACATAATAAAATGTTATTATATAGAAAAGGTAATAAATTTAACAAAAAATATGAACATGTGTATGTATATTTTTTTATTTTCAGATTTCTTATTTGTTACATTTTGTAACACTTAAAGATAAGTTCATTATTTCTTCATTCCTTTCATTTCTAATACATTTAGACATATCCCAAATTCTACTCACTTTAGATTGTTATTCTCTTAAATCAATGCCAATAATATAGTTGTCGTAATAGAATATCCTTACCATAATAAGCGTTCATCCTCCCATATCATTTATATTAGAATCATGCAGACATAGATGTGATATCCTCACTTCATATTATATAAAATAAAATTATGTCGCCATCGATGGACTAAACTCACCTTATGTCATGTATAGTAGACTCATGTAGATTTAAATGGGTTATTCTTGCCCTATATTATATATAGTATAATTTTATAGATATAGATAAGTTATCCTCACCATAGGTTATTCTTATTTATTTTCATATGAAGTATAATTTGTATAGATATAAATGAATTATGATTGTCTTATATCATGTTTATTTATTACATGTGAGGTCATAATATAGTACATCAATATTTGAGGATAATATATTTAGGAGGTATTTCACTCATTCTGCTTCATTTTCTTATTTGATAATAAAGCATGTCAAATATTTACATCTAAATAATTTTTACCCATTAATTTATAGAATTTTTTTATCATATTACATGCCAATGTCCTTGTTATATAATGTTATAAAAGAATAACATATGAATAATAGGTCATATAGCAACGTATTATAAAAATATGATAACTTAAGAAAATAATTACATAATTACTAGATTTGTATAAAACATATTATAATATGTTTGATGATTTGTAATAGATTTAGATTTTTATCATTGTCTAACTTGGAGTCTATAATATTAGAGATGCTTAATAAATTGTTAAGAAATATGAAAAAATACAATAAATTGATAAGGATTAGATGATGAATACGATATTTTAAAACTGTTTAAAGATTAGTATTTCAAAGTTTTAACGTTGATTATTAAGTTGAGTGGTAATATTTTAAGCGTTAAGCATAAAATATTATAAGATGATCTTTATTACATTCAATTTCATACATATAAAATAGAGAATTTAAGATAAACTCTACATGAAGTATTTTAATAGAAAATGATAAATTAAACTTAAATTATTATCTAGAAAATAAAAGTGACTAAAAGAATGTACCTTTTTTATCATGATGCATGTGTTGATGGAAATAAGAATTTGTTAGGTTATCAACTATTCTAATGGAAGTTCTCTTATATTCGGTCATTGTCTCGTATAATGGTTTGGATATCAGCTCTCCTGATGAAATGTCTCGCCCCTTTGATCCTTGTCTCTCACAAGAGAAGTTGGAATCTCTCTAACTAGAATTAAGTGCACACACTTTGCTCATAAATGTTAAAGTATAGAAATAAAAGAGATTTAATTCCATCAATTTTTCTCTTCAATATGGTGAATATCCCTATTTATAAGGAACTCAAAGGTTCATCAATAATTTTTTTAAAAAAAAAAGATTAAAAAAATATAAATTTAAATAAATTAAATAATTCTCAAACAATCCATGCATTTTGGGAGACGATAACGATGAGCAACAAAATGATAGGGCAAGAAGCAAAGACAGAATTGCTAGTCTTATTTTTGGGTAGGCCTAGATCATGAAGAACTAAACTGATTGGCAAGGACTGGTGGGTTGGCACAGGTTGCAGTCAACTAGTGTTCTTGAGTCAATTTGGGTCACATGGGTGTCGGTTTGGCTTGTGCAGAGATAATGGGGTGATGGTCGCAAATCGCTAAAAGGCAACAAAATCAACAAAAAAATTTAATTTTAAGCATTTTTTAAGTAAATTTCAACCAAATTTTACACCTATAAACTTATGAAACTGGTGTGACGCTAATGAATGTATGTTTGTAAGCTAATATTAGACGCTCTTGTGTCATTGATGCTTTTAAAAAAGGCACCATGAAAATATGTCATTTTTAAAATAAAATTAAAAATGGTTTACTAATGTATTTATGTCACGATTTTTAGATTTACTTGTTATAAAATGTATACAAAATGAAATAGAAAAAATTTCAATACTTATAATCCCTATTAAAAGATATAAAAAATATATCATTTTATAGATAAATTATAAATTAATTTACTAGTGTATTTGTATCATAGTTATCAAGTTTATCTACTTAAATCGATGAGTTGATTTCCTTTTCTATTCTTATTCTTTTCTTGATTTTTTATAATGTCATGTACATTTATTGGTCAACATATATCATATATGTAGTATTCTTAGCAAACAACTAAAATCATATTAATTTCTTATAAACACTTAAGTTGTTGTCTTGAAATTATATTGAACTTTTATAATCTCTTAATTGTATCATATAATTCCCAAAATTAGAACTATTATTCATGTCATTTTTGAACATGTACTTTGATCACTGGGATCATATTATACAATGATACCCTATTTTAACATAATTCAAATTTCCCATTAAACACATAATACTTCCCATAACATTGTACTATATGATTTTTATTCTCTCTCTCTCTTTGTCATACTTGCTTGTTAATCATTCATATTACTATGATGCTCCCATTGTAAAGTAAGAACAACTCATTGTTCCTCTTTCAGATAATATGATCCCTTGAGCATACCATACGTTTCTACTATTAATCCACCCTAATACATCATAACTTATAATGATACACAACATACAAGTTTGACTATAGTGTCTTCTCTCTCAAGAATTAATTATTTTGTTAATAGCTCTGACTAATCATCTAGTATGATCAACTCAATCATATTTTATGAGATTTCATCTAGAAATCTTTATACTTCTAACAAACTTGTCTCATGCTTCAATTAAATCACTATTTTTTCATCTAATATGATTCCAAGCCTCATACTTATATGATTCTCACTACTTGACCTTTAACCTGGAGGATCATCAATAACAATCATTCTAATTATATCAATAAAATTATATATTTTACCTTAATTACATCATACAAAGTCAGTACCCATATTGCCTTCATATAGTGAACCTGACAACTCAACACATTGCACAAAGTACAACTCTCATATCATCCTTATGTGATGAACTCGATATCCCAACCTAGAACTTAAATTCTTCTCATACTAGTACAACTCCAAATTTTGTTTAATATGATTGTTTCATGCCATCTTTCATTATAGCATTTTGATCCTTTATTAATTATGATTTTAAACTAATCATATCATATAATGTAGATCAACATACATACAATACACATTAATAACCAATATTTCTTATCTTTTATCTCTTAAGTTCACTTCAAATCACAATCAATTTATTTCATACTACATCATAATCAATCTGCAAAAAATTCTTACACAACCAATATTATTATTTTTATTTACATAAATCAAAGTAAATTTAATAAAAAAACAATTTAAATACTTAAACTCTTCATAGTTACTTATTTTCCTTTGTTATTTTTTTTGTAGTCTTTCTTCTTCTCCACTTATTTTTTATCTCTTCCTCGACCTAAAACAAGCCTTTTTTTCAAAAGTTTCACAACTTCTCTTTCTTTCTTATAATTTTCTCTCTATAACCAAGTGCCTTCTTCAATCTTTCTCCTTTGCTAAATGAAAATTACAGCAAAGTAACAATGCCCTTCTCAAATTTTTAAACTCTATTGGTCACCTCCTCCTAATGGTTCTTGATGATGCTACTCAGCTCCTTGATAACCTTCACACACTCAAGTTCTCAGTCACCTTCACTCACATAGACTCCAACCCAAATTCTCTTCCATTAGATTTTATTAGTGTGCCAAAGGCCATCATTATTAACTTCATAATTGATTTGATTAAGGAAAAACATGTAGGTGATTTGATTAAGTGCATGTAAAATAAAAAACTAATTCTTTTGTTTAATTAATTATGTCACATCTAGTTCAACCAAATGTTTATCGTTGAAATGCACTTCTACCACTATGCAAAATGACATAAGAAGCTAGTAGAAAACTATAACCATAGAAATTAATATTTTATCATTCCAATATTTTATTATCTATAATTCTATCTTCTATCAAACAATTATAATTATGCTAAAATTCTTAAAATTATAAATCTAGCTTAGCATAATTTACTTTTTATTATTTATGATTCTACTCTGTACAAATGTATTTAATCAAACACAAAATTTCAAATATTATAAATCTATCATAAACAATATCTTAGAAATTATAATGAAGCTTATTACAGAAAGGAAGGCCCTGCTACTTATGGAGAAGCCAAGAGGGAAGAGAAAGACCATCAAGTGAGAAAGCGGAGTAAAGAGAAGGGAACTATTAGGAGGGTTTCCATTGGAAGAGAAGAGATTATGAGAGAGAAAGGGGGAAGCATCAAGGGAAAAAAAAGAGACATTAAAGCAAATAGAATAAGAGATAGAGAAAAGGAAACATAATAACATGTATGCATTAGGAGCATATGGGAGCAAGGAAGAGTGTTGACCAAAAAAAAAAAAATGAAAAAGGAAAAATAGAGGAGAGAGAGCAAGAGAGAAGAAAGTGAAGTATTATAGCAAAGTTTTGGGTAAAAAGAGAGACATTGTGAGAAATTTTGGTGGAGAGTGGAAAATGTTTGAGAAAAAAATTGAGGAGCCAAGCCAAAAGCAAAGTAAAAGCAAAAAAATAAATATTTGTGATGTTATCATACAAGAAAGAGAAAGGAAGAAAAAGAGATAAATTAATTACTTGGATAAAGGGGAGGATTTTGAAAAAAAATCCAATAGCAACAAGTCAATCAAGGAAGATAATGAATTAAGCTAGTGAAGGCTTCATGAATACAAATCAAATTGTTTGGTGTGACTATTACATCAGAAACTTAGTCACCAATGTTGCATATCATAGGTGCATTATTATGATGTATTGGTGGATGTTGTTTTATTAATTTTAGTTTGGATTTAAAAAAGAAAAAGATTATTGGTTCATATAGTTGCACATGCATTACATGTATGATACATTACTATTAGTGACATGTTTAGAAAATATATTCATGTTTAAGCAAATTATTTCATGGGTGACTATTTGCTTCGATGTAAACCACGTTTGTTAGTCATAATTGAGATTATCATGTTTTATTTCACATGTTAGTATTGACATGCTAAAAATATTATGGGATTTTTCATATGTTTTGGTATTATGTGAGTTATATTTATAAAAAATTGAGACATCGTCATTAAAATAACTCTGAAATTATAAAAGAATTATTATGAGATTCCTCACAAAGAAAACAAAACATATATCAAAATGACTCAAGGGTGGTACTTAGGTCAAATAGGGCCTCTCAAGTGTGTATCCTAAATTTAATATGAGATTCCTTAAAATAGAAATGTAAATTTTATGAGAAATTGATTAATGAGTGCTACTTTAATAGAATGAGGCTCACTAGAGTACACTTTTAGTTTGTTGTTTCATCATAAGATGTTGCTAAGGCTCATGGAATTTTAAACTTAAGGTCAAGAGATCATTGATGATTAAGAAAAAAAGATAAATTGATCCTTTGAAATATTAAAATTAACAAAGGGATAGTATTTCATTACATATAGTGAGAGCATTTATTTACTATGTTTGTTTATGTTATTAATTTTAATATTTTGTAAATACTATAATATTTTACTTGACCTAACATGTGGCATAAGCCAAAGATGTATGCTATATAGTTTTTTTTATTAAGCTAATGTCATGTGCTTAGTTTTCTTCGGAGTTAATTATTTTAGGTAAAATCTTAAGCACATCATGAGACTTTAGGGGATAAGTAAGAGGTCATGGATTTTTTTGCATTTAATTTGTCTTAGAATTCTTGTATTAGTAAAGTTTTATTAATGTACAATAGTACAATGAAAATAAGGATATCAGTCATATTTTAATGCTTATATTTTATTTATATTGCAATAGTTGTTGTATGAACACAAATTTAAAAATAAAACATATATCTTTTATTTAGTTTTAATTAGAATTCAAACATAACTCATATGATTGGATTTAAAAAACAATGATTTGACAAGTTGGTAATGCTAATGTGGACCACCAATACATCATACAAATGCAGTTATGATACACAATATTTCTTACCTGTATTTCTATGTGTAGTGGTCACACCAAAGATTTGATCTTAAAATTTATATCAATCTTCTACTTTCCAAGTTATAGTAGTTGTTATAATATTTCTCCTAAATTTTAGATCTCTCTTGTGATTCCACTATTTGGCTATCAGAAATGCTTCAACAGCACCTACTCTTACCCTCCTTTCTCTAAACTCTTGGACAAAGCAATTTCTATCCCTATCACTTATCAACTCTCCAACTCCCTCTAAATAGTCATGTCTCTCCGAAGAACACCATGCCACTCTTTTACTTATGATTTGGTTAATTAAGAGTTGGGTCTTCTACTGGTTCTTGGATTAGGTTTTAGGTTAATTAAGAATTTTTAGGAGTTTAGGAATTAATTAAATTCTCATTTAAAACAAAACTAAAAAATTTATAATATTCCATATACTTTACAATCAATTAAGTCTCCAAAAGTTAACTAATTAATTTTGTGTGATTCATATTAATGGGCTCTACTTGTTAACCAAATTTCTTCCATTTTTGGAGGCATTTAATATTTTTAATAATTTTTTAAACTAAAAATCCTCAATAAACTCGTTGTATTATTTTTCACAATTTATTTTATACTTTTAATTCAACTATCGTCGAACTTCTTTTTTGTATTAATTTTATTAATCTTATTCTTTTAAGCATTTGTGTTTAGCAAAATTTCATAATCTTTTTAGTTCATTTAGTATTTCTTTAATTTTTCTAAACTTATAAATATTTCCTTATTAATCAAAAACCCATTTTTTTAATACTTCAAAATGTTTTAATTTTAATAATTTTGTTTTATTAGATTCCAAATAACTCATACATTTTATTTTTCACTTCATATCTCTTTTTTGAGATTTTGTACCTCCTTTTTATGATATACAATTATTTGAAAAATTATAAAATAATACTTAAAAATTTTTTTAAAAATCTCCAAAAATCCAATTAATTCCCAAAAAATAATATATTTTTTTTGTTGGTACACAACATCACCACAGTTAGGTGTGTAAAAATGCTTGTTAGGGAAGAATTTTAAAGCATCTTTTAAATTAAATTTCATTCTATTTTAAAATTTGTGTCAAAATGGCTTCTCAAATTTTTTAATTCTCCATATTAAAAACTTGATCGTGCCTGTCATTCATGTTTTCAAAAATTATTTTTTTAAAATATAAATTTACTAAATTTTGCATATATCATGAAAATATTAATTTATTTTAAAAAAATTAAAAAATGAGAAGAGTTTTATAATAATTATTATTCTTTGAAATAGTATTCTTTAATATCATTTTAAAATAATAATTTTTATTATTTAATTTAAATTTCAATAATAGTAATATAAAATTTAACTTCAAATATATAAATAAGAAATTTAAATATTTTTCAGCTGACGAATGGAACACAAGTTGATGTCCTTGTTTCAATCTCAAATAATTCTCAAAAAACTTCATGAAAATATGTCTAAAATAACAAGAAACCATTGAAAGCATCAACATATCACATATGCAAACATAAAGGATTCTTCATGCTTGACCTAAAACTAGAACCTGTGCGGCCTGCTCTTAGCCATCTTGGCTTGCCCATAGGCTTCACCATTGTCCATCCACTTGCTGTTCCTGAAGCCGCACGCAAAGGCGTAAACCACCACGAGGATGATTAGGATCACGATGTTGATGACCGACACCTTCCTTCAGCAACACCGCAGTGTCGGCAAGACCATTTCCACTTTGAAAGGAAGGCTTCTTTGACACGAAATATGAAGTACGGGGAGTTGCCTTTGCCTCTAACCATTATGGCATGGAGGATCAAGGCAGAATAGACTCCCTCAGCATCAGATCTTGAGTAGCTGTCTGGTACCCAAACAGCGACTGAAGGGAATGCAGCAGGAGCTAGACTCTGGGCTGGGAGAAGAATATGAACCCCCGGCCACGCGAGGACCAACTATTGCTGCAAGAGGCTAAAAAATATACAATTAACCCATAAAATTTTATTAATCTTTTAATTTATTTTTTATATTTTATAATTTAATTTGATATATTAAATTTATGTTTAACTATAACATTAGAGTTCATATGTCTTTCGTGTGACACCTCTTGAATGAGAACTACTTATATAACCTTGGAGAGGTTTAGTTAACACGAGGTCATTCAATGTTTCTTCAAAGAAGTATTTTTGGAATGAGATTCATAGGATTTCCCAAACAAATCATATCACAGACTTGATAGCGGAGGGAAGATTCGATTCATTATTGATTGCAATTGGACAAATGTTTTGTAGCTTAAAATCTCTTCTAACTTGTAATGATTTCTTGATCATATATATGTTTTGTTTCTAATTGATCCACTAAAGAGATTGTTATTTAATTCAAATTTAAAGATAATTAATCTAAAGGTCATAACCTCACCTCCAAACCATAATCCAAAGAAATGGGTATTCAAACCATAGAGAAATAAGTGATCATTGTTATAAAATATGAAGTAAAACAAACAAGAGGTAAACTATGTGTTTAATGAAATTTTTTATTCAAAAAATTAGTATAAAATTGTTAGCTTTAAAATAAAATTTTATTTTATAAATATTATCAACAAAATAAGATTACTGAATAATAAACAAAACGCATGAAAAACTTTTAGGTAGTTGAGCCTAAATCTTTGACTATATCCATCCCCGATCCCTAATTAGGTTTCTCAAATCAAAATATTAAAAATCATAAAATGTTCCTACAGAATTTTTGGCAAGTATGTATGCTTTCAATCTTAATATTTTTTAAAAATAAAACCTAACACTAAATCAAAGAAAAATTATACCTTTCATATTCTTTAATGAACATGGAGGTTTTACGCGGAAGTCCATTACCCCCAAAACAAAAGTCAAGGCATCATCTATTTCTTCCAAACCTTCAAGATATTAAATGCTAGTTAATATCATTAGTTAATTTGTGCTTAAGATTATAAGCACAGACCTCCCTTTTTCTTTTGAATAATGGATATGGAAATTAAAATTTTAAAAGATAAAGAAGAAATTAAACATAGGGAGAAAAGTTAGGATCACATCTAGCAAAAAAAATTATTACCTAAATCAGAACATTTAGAAGGCACCAGAATGATATTGAAGAGATGAAGAGATACCTCATATAGAAGGTATTACTGATGGATCTCCAGCTCCAAGTCCAGCTCTTGCTGTAATTAAAAAAGCACTTTTTTTCGGCAACTACGTGTGCTTCGAGTCCAGTAGCTACAACAGAGCCCATAGACTCAAGAAGAGCCTATTCACAAAGCAAGCACCCAAGAAGCAATAAGAACAATAATTAATTAAAAAAATTATTTAATAAAAAACCCATTTTACCAAATGACATGAATTTAAGTATCCCATGGCCTTGATGGTAATTAAAAAGGTTAATAAATAAAAAATTATAATGATCTATTGGGATGTCTCTTCTAAGAACAAAATAGAATGACTTTACTATTTACCTTGATGAACATGAAAATATTTTGGCCACTCATAGCACATAAATGATTAACATTAAATTAAAATTAACATAAAAAGATATAGAATAATGACAAACTTGAGGTGTTGATGGCATCATATGTAATCTATTATCCAGGATCTGATTGAAAGTGGATAGCGCTTTCTCAATGAGATCCTTAGAACTAGTTCAAACATTTGCCACAGAATTGCAAGCTGGAATGATCATCCTCGTCACATGTTCTTGTGCAGCTGTTGGTTGAAGGTCCCAGAAGGCTGATGCTTCCTATTAGCATAATACAGGGAAGTGAATGATCACAAAAAGCCCCATTAAAGAGATGCATCAAATGAACAAAACCACATCAGTTTGTATGATCAATTGTAAAGTTCCAGATATAATAAAACGAGCACAATCAATTGTCTAAAGCCTTCATGAACCACCATGAATCCTACAGCTAATGAACAACTGGAATGGATAATTTACCTACTCTAAAAATTTCATGACATTTAAACAGAGATTATTAGTGATCAATTGTCTTTGAGTAATTTGTAATAAACATTTTAGAAATAACATTCATGATGTTGTACTTTAAAATGAATATACATTTTATGACATTATCAGAACAAACATAAGACATGGAATGACTTGTCCCAAAAAAGTCTTTTTCAAGTGGCACAACAAGAAACTAGTAAGAAGAACAAGGAAACATGTTGTAAATAAGATATATAAAAAAAATCTAACCTTTTAATTAAAGAAAAACTTAAAGCAATCAACTTATAAAACAAATTCTGAAACACTTGACAATAATTTCAAGGCCAAACAACCTCTCATACAGAGTAGATACGCTCAATACTCTCGGCCCATAGCAACATGTTCCATTCATTTATCGAGCAACTCATATCAATACTAAACCTTTGCCTAATGTTCCCATTTTTTTAACCGAGTCCTTAGAACATTAGGAAATAAGAGATGCACATTATAGTTCCAATCTTAAATATTAGGAACTAAATATGTTTAAATACAAACATTTTTAAAAACAAAAATCAACCAAACCTTTCTTTGATGCAGTCAGGTTTCAAATTCATGCTTATCTACAAAACTCTTGCATAGTTATAGCAAATGGAGCATAACCTCTACAAATATTAAAATTTGATCATCCAAAAAGCAATGGGAGTCAAGAAAAATTCTCTAAATTTTTCTTGATCAAAACTCAACCAAAATTCAACTATAATGTTTCCAGAAAGCCTTGCCTTGACTACTCTTAAGGACACTCATTGAGCTTTGTCTTAGTCACCTAGAAAACCATCCTTTGTAGCAATGTCTTGCATGACATTCATTCTCCTATAGGACTAAGCGTTAAGAACTTCAGTTAAGAATTCCAATATGCCCTCAAGATGATAATTTACTTTAAGCTTTGTGTGTCAAAACCACCTCAAGTATACCCTCTCACGACCACAAACATCTTCTTCAAGCTTCCTCTTGAAATCTTCATTCACCTTGAATCTCAAATATCTCTCGAGAATAACCTCTTAAGGTTCTTTTTTTATCCTTGAGCATTCACTAGGCCCACAACATAACCTCTTGATGTTCTTTTTATGATCCTTGAGCCTTCACTAGGCCTACAACATCCTTTCATGATTTCTTCCTTTTAAGACCTTTTTCAAGATAACTTTAAGATTCTCTTAGAAGATATACCCCTCTTTTGAAGGAGGGATTCACTCCAATATGATGTTTAGAGCTAAGGAATACTAACTTCTCACATTACATTTGTTGCCTTCTATGGTATCCATTGCCGTCCAATGTGTTGCACAATCTCCTTCCACTTGCCAATTTTGTTCATGCTCCAATGCCCTTCTCAATGTCAAATTAAATATTTCCTTCAATCTACAATACGAACTAGCATGCTTGACACAATTGTGTACAAACGACTTGTAGACAACACATCTCAATCCTCATCAAATGAGTAAATCTTCTCTTCTTTGTGAAGCATCATGCTTTGTTGTTATTAAAAGTAAATTGCATCATGGTGCCACATGTACCCATTATTAAATCATTTGACAAGCTTGAAGACGCACACATTAGAGACGACCGTGTCAACTAAAATTGCTTCGACTTGACCTTTGCACGACAATGAATCCAATTATCATACATGGATGCGAATTCAACATTGTCTCCAAATCAAGCGTAGTCACTAAGATTGATTGCATTAGCATCCATTGTTAGAGATAACTTTCACCAATATCTTCTTGACTTAGATTTGAATATAAACAACTCAAGGGTAGACCCATCCTCTACAACCTTGTTGTCTTTATAACCATCTTATCATTAATGATAGACTATGGTCAAGTTCCTTCAACCTAACAAAAATCACATTATTCTTAATAACAACACTAATCCAATTTTCCCTTTCGGATTATTATCCTTGCCTCTCAATCTCCTGAATTTAGAACATATTTCCGAACAATATCTCTTGATATAGCTAAGTCTCCAAGAAAGACAAAATTAAAAACTTTAGAAAAAAATGGAAATGCCTTAATCTAAGGATTTCTTCCTTTTGTTTTTGCTCTTGAAGACATCATACTTTGGCATTGAAACTCAACCGTAATTCTTCTCAATAGCAATTATAAACATGATTGATTGCCCGTTATTGTTGAAGAGATAGAATGATAACCGTGACAATCTAAGTAAACCTATGAAATGTTTCATCAAGAAGCCCTTCTTTCCAAGGTTCAACACAAGAGACCACTCATATCCAAAATTATGAGTTACAATCTTGCATCAACTACCTTCATGGCTATCAAGCTATGCTACTTCCTCTATCTAGCTTCCTCATAGCTAGGATAAGACTTCCATAGAAACTACTTGAATAGACTCCAACTACAAATCCTTACAACTCTAGAATACAAAAGACCGTTTCATCATGCTAATGCATAATAAATTAGTTTTTGAAAGGATAACCTACTGAAACTTGTACACTTAAAGATGCAAAAATACATTTCCAACTATCTAGCCATGCATTCTACTTTCTTACATCAATCACTACAAGATAGGATGCTTATCTTAGCCACCACTTTGAAAAATTTAAAGAAATCATTGTCACTTTTCTTAGCCATCACCAAAGTTCTTTCTTCTTCACCACTTATCATAATCTATGCTTC
Organism: Vanilla planifolia; assembly: GCA_023846275.1. Taxonomy (NCBI): domain Eukaryota; kingdom Viridiplantae; phylum Streptophyta; class Magnoliopsida; order Asparagales; family Orchidaceae; genus Vanilla; species Vanilla planifolia. The sequence goes on along the minus strand of CM043875.1, from coordinate 16,610,256 downwards.
CTCTTGTAGTGGACTCATCTCCAACTATCAACGATCCTCAAAATTACGTTTCAACACCTCATGTCTTATCATCTCCATCAAAAGTTGTACTTGTTGAGTTAGAAAAACCACATGCTCTTGGAACGATATAAATATTTATCTTACTAAGTCATTTCTCTTCTCATGTTGCCTTTATCATCAACAATATTTCCACATCTCAAGTACACCATCCATTTACCAAGATCTACACTAGGTAAGATCTAATACTCTAATGGAAAAATATGATCCATCTTATAGGCAGAATGATTACATTGCCACAACAAAACATGTAGAAAGAAATAAAATGCAATACAAATTAGTTACATTGAGAAACTCCAACTTTTTAATTAACAAAAACGTAAACTAGTCTACTTATGAAGTAAATTCTCAAAAACTTGGCAACAAGTTCAAAGAAACACCTCTCACTTAGAGAAATTATTCACGATACCCTCAATCATGAAATCACATGACACTCTAAAGTGCCAAGCCACTTGCACCAATACCAATAACTCCTCCACAAATCATTCTTATAGACTAAAAGCTCTTAGTAACAAGAATTAAGAGATATACATAAAAAATCTAATCAAAACTAACTAAGAAATAAATAAAACCAAAATCATGGCTATTAAAAATAAAATGCTAATTTGATGCATTCAAACTCTAAATTTTTGCTTACCGAAATGTCCTTGCACAACTATAATAAATTTGGAGTAACCTCTTCCACAAATATTGAAATTAGATTATTAAAAATAGAGTTAGAAAGCCAACAAGATTCCCTAAAACTTTCTAGTTCATTACTCGATCAAAATCCAATTGAAATGAATCAAAAAATCACCAAAAGTGTTTGATGTGGTTTGATTCCCATGTGTACTTGCCTTGATTGCTCTTGAGGGCACTCCTTGAGCCTTTTTTCCCATTAGCTTGAGATCTATACTTCCTTCTCAACAATTGTAGAAAGTTTCGTCACAAATTCCTTATACTCAAGGCCTAACCCTCGAAAACTCCAACTGACACCTCGATTATGTCCCTCAAGACCATACTCTACCTTGCATATGCCTATTGATTGTCAAAACTTCCTCAAGTAACCTTTCTCAAAGAATACATCTTACTCAAGCTCTCTCTTAAAATATTCATCCACATCAAGTCCACTAACATGGGTCTCAAGGCTAACCAACACCTCTTAAGAATAATATCTTAATGTACCTCTCTTATCTTCCTTGAGTGTTCTCAAGACCTACAACATCCCCTCAAGATGTCTTTTACTCCTCTTAAAGCCTCCCTTGAGAACAAAAGTAGAACCAAATTATTTGCAATCAAATCAAGTAGGATTATCAATATTTAGCAATTTATCAATATGGAAATTACAAAAGGTTTGTGTTAGGGTAAAGTTTCACTAGAAATTCATAAACAAATGTTGATTCATAAAAATTAAATATGATATATTTGAGAGATTAAAAAATAAAACAATAAAAAAAAATTCTATTTAATCCTAATATATCAAAATCCTACATAATATAATGAGTTATTAAGAATTTAAAAAAGAATGTTTCCACAAATGCTTATACAAGTAGGACTCATGATCAATGATACTTTCCTATGTTTAGAAATATCTAGAACATATAATTATTGTCACCTAAGATGATTTTTGATACTGAAATGCAAGAGGCAATCCTTCTTTATTCTAATTTTTTTGCTTTTAAGAGAAACTAATAATTCTACTTCTATTTAGATTGTCATTTAAAACTTTCATTTAGATCAAAAAAATATTTTTTCAATATTTACTAATTCTCAAATTCAAAAAGAAAACCTAAAGATAAAATGCATATTTGGTATTCATTCATTGAATATAAGATACTCAAAAAGTCTTTCCCCTAAGAAAAATAACTGAAAATTTCAAGTTTTAAAGATTCATAAATGATCCCCTCAAAACTAATATAATAATTTAGTTTTAATATTTAAAACTAAAAAATATATAAGATTTTAATATCGTGAAAAAAGACTTAGCCACTCTAGGAGTGCTCATTTCTCATGTGGAATGAGGCCTGAATTGGATATCATATTTGTGTTGTTATAGCTTATAGCTAAACAATACCATATTCCTCTTACCATAAAAACCATATGCCTAACGTGAGATCACACGTGGTGGATCATCTATGTTCTACACTCCTTGAAACCCAAGCATCTTGGAGCTTTTCTGCAATGTTTGCCCCTAATAGTACAAGTTCAAGTACACTATAAAGCATTACTTATCTGGTCCTAGAAAAAAGTGATTCAATTGTTAAATACTTAACAATGTCAGTATATAAGCACTTTTGGATCTGATAAATAGTACACTAAATAGGAAAAAATTGACTTAGGTATATCATTCAAAAACACAAAAAACACATAAATAGCAAAAGATGCAGTCAAAAGATGATATAGTATGCAAGAAACTTAAAAATGTTAACAAAAAGAAATACTTTACAAATCAGTTGTAGAAGACTAACTCAAGCAATGTGCATAGGAAGAAAAAGATGAACTCAAGGATGTAACTCAATAACACGTCAAGTTCGCATAACAACAATATATCATTTGAATGAGGATATGGTGTGCAAGAGACTTAACAATGTTAGCACGTAAAAATGCTGTGTAAGGAGACTCAAGTTCTAATCTATGAGAGTCAAACACTTCAATTTTCCTCCATTTCTTTTGTAAAGAATCTTCTATTTCTTTCCACTCGAAACACAACTTGTTCAAGTGTTGAACCTCAGATGTCAATGTATTAATGCTAGTTTTTAGTCCAGCAACGTCTCTTTCTTTCGCCCAAACATCCAGCTGAACAATTCATAATACAAAGTGATCAAGGCCAAGGAATCAAGGAAAGGGTTCATTGCATTGCAATGGAAGATTGGATATATAAAACTCCTATGTGCAATAATCCTCACATTGCTAGCTTATGCATTTTACAAATTGAAGTTAAAAACATAATAAGCTAAGCTATGATATAATTGGATGTAGTTTAAAAAAATTTCAATGAGAACCATGATCAAAATCCTTAACTTTTGAACTCAAATAGTAATGAATATAATTGGATGAAAATGCTCAAACAAGATGCACTCTTTTTTTTTACAAAATATATGTTCACTTTCTATGATGATTAATAAAAAAGCAACATGCATAATCTAAGCACCAAATATTCAAAAACATGGTGTTAAGAATATATAATTTCGAAACTCTTATGGTAGGTACAACTCCATGAAGTTTGGCATGTTAAAGATTGACAACACATAGCATCAGAACAAAAACATGAATAAAGAAAATTCACAAAATTCCATATCAATGACACATAGCGATGATTCACGTTATAGTTTAAAACCTTTCTAGAAAAAATCATATTTTAAGAAATCGCACGAGTCACATCACCTGAAAATGCCTTATGTTACCAAGGTTTTGTGACTGGACTCCAGAATGTGGTGCTGTTGTTGCAACTTCACCATTTCCATGTAACCGCTTTACAAGTTTCTGACTAATGTTTTTAGCTTTAGCTGCCTTTGCTCAGTGCATCTTCAGTAGCCACAAACTGCTGGACATGAGCTTTTTGAAAGGAAAGGGGATGCATGATATACATCATTACGAGTTCTAAAATGAAACACAATAACATTGCAAAAAGATGATTCCTATGAGATGAAGCATTTCCATAAGTGTTTCCATTTGAAACAATTTCCTTAGTGTTATGTGTATAACTTCATAACCATAACTAAAAGTGCAGAAGGTTATCTAAAGAAGTCAACATGCATATGGCTCTTAAATAAACCAAACAAACATGTTTATGATCTGTACCATAAACGTTCACATCAATCTCATTAAATATTGGGAAAGGAAATACCCGAAAAAGCTCCATACTACAGAGTGTAAATGTCCAAGGAAAATGAGACCATGAAAATCTTTTGGACAATGAGCACCTTAACTAAAAATTTACTACTCATTTTTCTAGTTTCTTTAATGCATGGCCAATTTTCAAAGCAGACTATTAAAGGGAAGGCCAACTTCAAGAACGTTGTGAAATCACAACCTCACACAAACATAGCTTGTAGTTTAAGATTTCAATAATGAAACTTTTGACAAAGGATAACAACATGCCCAGCCATCATATTTGTTACAATTTTCCACACTGAAGATTTAAATCTTCGGCTAAAATCACAAAATAAACATTTAAAAATCAATTGGCTATATGAGAAATTTGTTAATCAAGTAAATATTTCCATGTTAATGAAATAAGAATCCCCATTTTGTAGAGGTCTTAAGCCATCCCAACCTACCAACTGTCATTTTAATGCAAGTTTATGAACCAAGTTGAGCCAATCCCAACCCTTTGTTTTAAACTACATGTTGATCTACATAATTTCAATCCATTCCTCATGTAGATAACCCTTACAAGGGATGAAAAAAAATTAAGAACAATTATATAGTAAAAAAAATAAACATAGCATTTACTCTCCCCTAATAGAAATATGTTTACATTAGCTAGGTTACTTTAGTTAATAACAAATATTAATTATTAGTTATCACTTAATAAGGGTTAATGACAAAATTGTCTACTAATCGAAATGGATAAAAAAACTTTTGTGTTTATTAGAAATATGCTTGCAAGAAAGTTAATATGTTCACTAACCTAAGTGATTAATAAAAAAAATATCAATATAAATATTAATAATAGGTTTGGATGATTAAATTAAGTCAATTAGTGCATATTAAGCTGAGTTACATAAAATATGTAAATTAATAATTTAACTATATATATATATACACACACACACACACATACATACATACATACATACATACATACATACATACAAACATACATGCATACATAATACATACAAAGACACCACAAACCACATTAACTCATTTAATCTTTTACAACAAAAAAGACAATATATATTTAATCAAGATTACCTTACAAAATACAAACAAAGATCAAGTAAAAAAAAAGCATAAAAACCCTTAAAGATTATGTTATTCTCAATAATTTGATGTTGAGGTACCCATATATTTTATGTATTATGTCATCATGTAATATTAACATATAATCTTTTTTTATATAATATTTTAATGAAAACATATGAGAGATTTAAAAAAGGAGCTTGGGTAAGAGCCAAAAACTTTAATGTTTGTGAAATTAGTGAAATACCACTACGACTAATACAACAATCTCTACTTGTCCAAGTTTCTTGTTCAAAAGAACCAAAGAAATTAAAAGAGAAAAATTGCAGAAGAGAATTTCTAAGCTTACACTTGTGTTCTTCCTGGCACAATAAATATTATCCATGTATCTACTAAATAGAGGAAACTATACTATTATCTACAAGAAACACAATCACAACTCAAGTAGTACATCCCTAATAAAATTATTCTCCATGTAGCACTTGATTTGATTACTACTAGCTCATTATGCCAAGCTTCCTTCATTGCTTTGCAATCTTTCCCTTTGGTGGAAAAGAAAGGCAAAGAAAATATTCTTATGGTAGGATGGAGATATGCAATGTTTTCTCCTCAAAAGACTTCACGAGTCAACTCAACGTCAAGTAATTTTAAGAAGAGGGAGAATGATGTGCAAGCCAAAGCATTGTCCAACATATGTTTAATTTTCTTTGTTTAGTAAGATACCCTTTTTTTGGAGTAGCTTTGATAACTTCCCAAGCAATTTTTATGTCTTCTAATGTAATTTTGGACATGTTGTAAATGGAATTAGTTCTTTGCAAAGGTGCTTTATTAAGAAAAGGGACAATTAATTCTATCATGGTACAATTCTTATAGTTATAGTATTTAGTAAATGTATCCCTTACCCTTGTTCATCATCCATTGCACAAATTTAGGAATGTTTTCACTAGACTATATTTTGCTTACCAAACTATCTAAACTATTTTGCTATGGATCATTATGAAAATCACTCAAGAGCAAAAGTCCCATCTTCTTCCCAAGTACCATATTTGTTAGAATAGTTGATATTTATAATTCAGCCATTGAATATGTATTTCCTGAATTATTGTAGTAATTTCAAAAAATACTTACTTTGATTTATGGTCAAGTAATTTTTAATGGATTCTTAAGTTACTTGCTTAAATATTTATTATTCTTTCTTCATTAGGCTAACATTACCAATTTCTCTACAATAGCAACACAGAGATGCTTGTGGTGACAATAGCAAAACAATCACAAAAAACTCCTATTTTAAATATAACTGGTGAGATCCCTTGAAAATAGCTTGTGGTAGAACCCATAAGAATAAATAATAAAAAAACCCAAATAACTTTGTTAAGCACTCTATTGTAATAATCTAAAATTAAAATTTTATTGTACGTATGAATATGCCATATGAAAAGGGATGACCTTATGAATGAAAAAAATCAAAAGGTGCACATGAACATTAATTACAAAAAATGGTGCAATAAAATACCTACAGTTAAAAAAAGTGGTAAATAAGCAAAAAAACAAATGAATGTGAGAATGACTATAAGGCCTCCTTTGATAGATAATCACAAATAAAATTTTAAGAAATATAACCAAATACATGATATCAAAGAATAAGTTTAAGTAATCTCTAATATGAGAAATAATAAGCAACTACAATAGCATAGTCTATATTATTCTACATATATGGAGAAGACATACTTGTCTTTGAAGTGGTTGATTGTAAGTTCCCTTGTAAGGATAGATCTGTACTACTCCTTGGACTACGATAAACTTGATATAGTAAAGGTGAACTTGCATCTCGAGTTGTAGTATCTGTTACTATATCATTCTCATATTTGTACCTGAATGGAACAGTTGATAATCCATTTAATATAATAGACCAATAAATTGGGTATTTCCAAAGCTTAAAGTCATTCACAAATGTTATAAAAGATTCTAAATCTTAATTTCAAATTATTTGTTCCTAATTGATTATCAAATAAAATTTTTTTGGTAAAAAGGTAAAACTAATAATTCACAAACAAATTAACCTTTTAACAAAAAAAATTATAAATAATAATTATCCTAAAATATTTTTTGTACTAGTAAACTAGTAAATTTAATTCTTTTCTTAAAATTTATCAATATAACTCACTTCACCAAACACAACAAAAAATATCATAATCATTTGTTAACCACTTTTTTATATGCTATTTTTTAATTTTATCTTGAGGAATGATTAACCATGGAATTGAAATGAATAAATTATCCGACTTCCTACAATAGCCAATAAAATATATTATTCATCACAAATCTAATTCTTAATAAAAAATAAAGAAATAGAATTTAATTAAAGAGAAATAAACATAATTATCAAAACTCATCATAATACCACTCTAACATTGATTTGGCACTAACAAGACATTTGCTCTACACATTAATTCGACCTTGACATTAGTTTTTTACAATTCTAGCAAGAATGCAAATTTGATCATAATCCTGAACTTTCTTTAATGATAAAAAAAGATTACTATATTCAACCTATCTACCATCCTTTCTAGAGCCTTTTCTAACCTCTCTTTTTCACCTTAGTTCATGCATTATTAATTTTGTATTCTTATCTGATCAATGCTTCATGAACAAATTCTTAATTAAGTTGACATCATCAAACCCAAATAACCAAATGCTAACAAGCTACACAAGGAGTTAACATAGACTACAAATTTAAAAAAAAATTTAACAATAATTGTACATTGAATGAGTTATAGATAGAAATAGACAAAGATTAAACAAAAAAATGAATTAAGTTTTTTAATGTTTCACTAGTACATTTTAATGAGAGCACCCTTAGATGATTAAATGACATCAATATGGCCTTTGCATAAGTTATACCATAAAGAATGAAATTAAAGTGTAATATCAATATGACAACAAAGAAAAAGTTGCTCTTAAACAATATCAAACAATAGCCATAACAATACAAACATGATTTCCATAAGGAAACAATTGGTAGTGTGACATTGATGTTGAACTTTGTAATATTTTCATTTCTACAACCATTATGGTCTAATGTATTTTTGAAGCTATAAATGTATGCTAATTGCCTCACAGGATTTTCAAAACAAACAAAGATTTATCAAAGCTAAAGAAAATCTTTTATAAATTCAGCTTATGGGGAAAAAAATAAAACAATGATTTGAGGATAAAAAGAGTTACCTCAAAAGCTCAGCATCAGCTAAAATGTCAATATTTTTGGTCTCCCTACGGATCATTTTTTTGTAGCATAATGTGCATGCAGTGATCGACTAAAGTTACTGTGAAGGATTTCTAAGAGACTCAGTTATCACAGCCATTACATCTTTAGGTACATCACCTTCCAAATCATCAAGAAACTTGGTAGCATCTACTTGAATACTAGAGTTCATTCCAATCCCATCATACGCCAGGAAGGTACTTTGGATTCTTTCAATCGTATGCCTTGCAAAAGAGTCGCATGCCGATCTAATGATTCTATCTCGTGATATCTCAATTAAAATGACATCATCTGATGATTTGCTACCCTTGACCATTGTGCAAACCGATTCTTTCTCACTGTGCGAATGGATCTCACCAACAGAATCAACAGCACTATATGTAATCGACCTCCTAATGTGTCTTGCTTGGCTTACATACTGATGAAGCTGCTTTTGGTACTCCACAATTATCTTAGTTGCATCATCACATTGCTGATCATAAGCTTCTAACATCACTTATTTGTACCTTATAAGTTAACCAAAAGAAAGGAAATTGTTATTCATTAAAGGAGTACAAACCTAAAGGTAATTAGCAATTATGCCATCATTCCAATATAAAGCATATTAGCAATGTCACTCAATTTTCAGAAAATATGCATTTAGTGAACAATAATGCTTTCATGACCCCACAAAGCCACAAAAACCTATTCTTCAATCCAAATTCCAACATTTAGTTTGTATAATCCACCTGCTACAAGAATCCCCTAATCTAAAAATCAAATAAAAAAAGTAGACGTCTCACCTAGCATTGGCCCTCTCGTCGACCATTCGCTTCAGCTCCGACTCCTCTCTTTCAATCTCCACCATCTGGGACCTCAACTCCTTCCTTTGCCACCTAACGACATTCGTCAACCTCACCACCTCCTCCTCCGCAAGGTCACTCTCCATCATCGCCATTTCCTTCGCCTCTAGAGATGATCCATCCTCGAAATGCAAGCTTCCCTTTTCCTTCTCCCACCTCCTCGCCTTCACCCCTTCAGCAGGTGCCGCCACTCCATGAACAAAAATATTTCGACGAACCATCACCGTAGTTTTCTCAGACCACACTCTTTGAAGGAGAAAGCTCCACACGGGGACCATATTTCCCTGGCAGATCTTGCGGATCTGGTCAACGGAAGGAAGCTGACCAGGGTATCCCATTTCGTTCTGAAGCCAATAAACGATCGCCTCCAGCCTTGGAACTCCGCCCCCTCCTTGAGCCTGCATAGTGTAAACTAATGGAAAAATACTCTGTCGGAGAAGAATGTAATCTTCACGGTTGCCATTCAGAGGCAAAGAAGCACCGACAGAGAGCTGTAAAACAGAGCAACATCGACACGAAGGCTAAAGGAAGACACAGATAAAGCGACAGATGAGTTCTGATGTTGAAGGCGTAGGGATGAGAAAGGCATATGGGAGTAGAGAAAAACGAAGCTATTCGAGGAGGGATTGAGGAGAGGGTTGCTGGAAAAACTGAAGTGAGGAGTGTCTGGGAATTTGATGCCCAGTCCATGGCATTAGTTCTCCAGCCACAGAGGCAATTGAAAATATTATATATTTTTATTTTATTTTTAATAATAATTTTATGTTAAAAATTTAATTAATTAATTAAAAAATAAATTAAATAATATTATTAAAAAGAGTTATTAAGAACTTGATGGGCATTATAAATTTTTTATTAATTGTATTGAAAAATGATTAGAAAATATTTTATCTCTTAATAAAAAGTGAATTAAAATTTTTAATGTTATTTTATGATGATAAAACAATCTTTTATTTTTTGACATTGTTTTCTATTTTTTAAATTAAAAGTATGTATTTAAACTTAGCTAAACAAACATTTGATAATATTTTGAAAAGCAATTTCATTAAAAAATAAAGTTTAAAATTAGTGCTCAAGATAGTCTTGATAAATATGGTACTAAAAATAAATTAATAAATGGTTAATATTCTAATTATTTTATAAGTATATATATGTTAAAGTAATTATTATAATTTTTTCATCCTTTGAAATTAAATTTATATTTTGAATAATTGACAAATTTTTTTATAGAAGATCTTAGTTTTATGATATACTAAAAAACCTATTCCTATAATTAACAATTAATCAATAGATCACTTTAAATAGTTTTATGACTGGCTAAATTTATAAACAAAATAAAATATTTAATCAAATATTATAATCATGCTTAATAATAAAAAAACATATATACATTAATATCATTTAATTATAAATCTATTTATCTCATTGTAAATAAATAAAGATAAAAAATAAAAATTATATTTTTAATATTTGATTTATCATAAATTAAGAAAAATCACTATCTCAATTTAAATATCTAATTACCATTTAAACGATAAAGACCCCTCCATTAATCTAGTATTTAAATTTTTGTTAAATCTTACTAAATCATAGTTTCTCAATTACCCATAATTTTTATTGAGTAACTACCAAAATTATACAACCCTTAATATGTTCATCAATAAAATTTGTAATAAATCATGATGATTTGTTTGTATATTTTTCTTTATTTCGATAATATTTGTTTTTTTTATATGTTATTCATGATATGTATTTATATAAATATAATTTTTTTTGAATAATACTTAAAACTTGATATTAAATATTTTTTATATCATTTTTTATTTTCTTAATAATAAATAGTTATTTTTTAAGAAGATTATTGTTTTATTTTGAATATCACATAGTCTAAAATTATTTGAATAATTTTAATTATGATATAATAGATATTTATTATTATATAGGACTCAATAAGTTTTAATTGTTATAAACAATTATATAAAACTTTAGTTGATTAGTATGGAATGTATCGATTGGTTTTATTTACCCACATAATTTATTTTTTTCTTTTGTTTTTGTTTTGATTTTTAGAAAAGATTTTTTTATTGCTACAATTTTTGAAGCTTTGTTTATGGAGTTATAAAGTTTTCATAGGGCAGAAGGTCTTCCTTTCCCTTCTCCTTTTCTCGCTTCAATGGCCTTATAGTTAGGATTTTGTTTGCCTCTACCGGTGCCACTGTCGATCTCAATCTCCATGTACTGAATGCCACTATTTATAGCCGTTTCAAGCTCCATGACTTGTGTGTCTCCTTCGACCATCACCGCTTCGCTTCAGCTCTCCAGGTGTTCCATGGCTGAAGGTTTTTGCCTCTCTCTCTCGCTCTCTCTCGCGTTCCTTGTTTCAAGCCAACGGTCCTTGGAGGAGTTTTAGCTTACTGTCCATGTTGATTATAAGTGGTTATTACTCTTTCCTACCTGCTTTCAAGTTGGTACTGGTATTTTTGGTCTAATGTTTTGTTATCTATCTGGTGCTTCACATTGTCTTGTAATTCTTGTGAGCTAAGATTGTGAATATCTTTCTATGTAGAGTTTTGTTTTCCCCTATCATGATTTGTTTGTCTGGATTAGGAAATAAAGGCTAGTTTAGTTTCATGTTGAATAATTTGTGTAGAGTGGGCTAGGTTCCATATTGATATTTACATTGCATGGTTTTTCATTAAATCTACTTCATTGTTAAAATATCATTTAGGAAAGGAATGCCTTGCACTTTTTGCAACAAAAAGCTCCATGAGGTTTGAAATTGCTCCTTTACTTTTAACAGTGAATAACTTAAGGTCTGATTTTTGAGTTCTATGATGATTTGACTCATGCCATTTCATTAGATCTTGAAATTAAAATGTGGTTTCAACTACAGCAGCCAGTCTTAATTAGTAGCACAGTATTATGGCTAGTTCAATAGAGTGGTCCAAGATGTCTGTTTGATTTGTGAATGATATATTTGATGGTCTTATTATAAATGCTAGCTAATGTAATTTTCTTATTAATCAAGATGGTGTTTCATGAAATCTTGAAGTTGGATTATTTAGCTTTTGTTAAATTGCTCCATTCTTGGACACAATGTATTTATAAAAGCTTAATTATTTAATATACATTTTGTGATTACTAGGCTTTGTTGTTTTCTTTGTTTTACCTTAGTATTTATCTTTAGTTATCTTGAGTCATAGTCATTAACTATTCTTTCCTAGAGCTAACAAATGCCATGCAGTTTGTATAGTTCTAACATCTTGTACATGTTTTTTTGTTGTGTTATTATTTCTGTGTTTGGCTTATGCTTGTCATTTTTTATCTTCAATACATTATATTATATATATATTTAACAAAATGCATAAGTTATTTTTATTATTATTAATTTCATGTTTTTCATGCACACCTTTTTCCTAAACATTAATAACTGAGATTGTTTATGTACCTGATGTGACCATTTAATACATTTTTTAAAGTATTATCTAGTGGTTCAGAAAAGGCATACTTGTTTAAAGTATCAATTAATATTCATGAATGTAGTGTATATATGCTTTTTTAATGTATCAATTAGTGTTCATAAACATTTTATGCTCACATGCTTGTTTTAAGTCTCAAATATTTAACATGTGCCAAATTGTTTATTTGATTGTATGTTGTCCTTTTTACAGCTCATTCATATATTTGTTGATCAAGTTGCTTGTTTAGGATTATGAACTTTAGCATTTATGTTTTATATGAGATAAGCTTTAATACCATCCATTATACTCGAATTGAGCTCCAGTAGACACAACATAATTGAACTTGAGCCTTATTCTACTTGCTTGGATCAAGTCATTTACAACCTTGCAATTTGTAAAGTTTAAAATGAATATTTTGAGGGCATAAATCTTATTCTTCACAATCACAGTGTTCATGGAACTAATAGCCCCATCCATGTTTTTTAGCTAGTATTATGATTTAATTTAATGTGGGATTGGGTACTTAAATGTCTTTTTTTAATGTTCCTTCATACATACTTTGTTTACAAGTATAACATATTTTAGATGCTTATACCCCTATACTTATTTTTTGTTTTTTTGATTCATTTAATGATGATGATTACCTTGAATAAGATCTATTCTATGGGTTAATATCAAAGCTCTCTAAGAGATGATAATGATGGTTACTTATAATTTGATGCTTATTTTAGGCATTCTCATAAGCAAGTTGGAATGTTTGTCTGGTTTCATCGTTGTTGTAGTTATTGACATTTTTCTTTTTGAATTCCTATTGAAAATTTGGTAAAACTTTTGGGAGCCATTAGATAAGCAATAGCTTATTTTGTTCATCTGATGTTCATCAACCTGTTTTTTCTGTCTCCTCCTTTGATGAAAATTGAAGCATTGCTATCTTACTTGGGCCATATTATTTAATTATATTGGTAACAATTTAACTTGTACACTAAAAGTAATGTCAGTGTGAGACTAGTCCATGAGACACTGTTTAATATTCTTGTCTGTCCAATGACAACTTTTAGGGAATTTGTTGATGTAAATGGTTTATTAGCATGCTTGTGAGCACTGATGATAATCTAGAATAGAAAAGCGGGGTGAAAATGTAGGATTAACCTTTTTTCCCTTTTTCTAGTAAAGGGTTTTTTGGAGCTAGCTTAGCTTAAAGAATTCTTGATGCTCTTATTAGAGTGGCCAACTGTTTGAATAGGATGTCTTCCCATTATAGTGCTAGCCTTTTAAGAGTTTGGGGGAGTTGCCCATGGTCATAGCAAACATAGTTTCCTTTCCATATCTCAATGTTTATATCATGATTCTTGTATTTACGTTTCATTTGGTTGGATACAATTTAACATTTTATGAATATTTAAATCATGGAATTATAAATGGTGACATTTTAAGTTAAATTTATGTTTTCTTTATTGGGTGTAGTTATTCTTTGATTTGGTTTTCACAATTTTGTTTGCAAGAAACAAAAGTTTTGTGGAACCTAAAGTGCACATGGATTTGTAAATTCACCCAATCAAACAAAAAATATAAGAAAATTCTCTCTCTTTTGAAAAATGTTTAACAGTTACAATCAACTAATTAGACTTTATGTTAACGCCTTCTCAAGTTGTTTTGGAATTCGCTGTCTTCTGTAAGCATGCTGTGAATCTTCTCGTATATAGTTTTTTAAGGTCCTTTTTTTTTTCTCAAGTAGTTATACAAATCCTTCATTTGCCATCTGCATAATATATAGTCTAATTTTTAAGATTAAGTATCAGAAAATAGAGGGAGTCACTGAACTACAAAATAGGCAACTGAGGCCCATCCCTCCACCGCAAATAAGGGGGCCTCAGCTGCACATTCGTCGCCCTGGTCAACCAGTAGAGCATGAAAAGGTATCTGTTAACTTGACTTTGTTCCTCCCAACATTTTATGTTTGGCATCTATTTCGCTTCTCTAATGTATTTGTATTCTTATCAAGTTTCATGTCATAACATTTAGTTGCATTGCTTATTTATGTTCATGTTAGGGAAGTTGTAAAGGAATTCTTGCTTTCCTTGAAGCAAATTAGTATGTGAGAATTTTTTTACACTATACTATCGTATGCTTTCCTGTGATGATTTTCTTGAAATATTTATTAATTCTTTTTAAAAATCCATTATAAGTTCATGCATAGTACTTTTGCATGTTATGCCTTAATCTTATAAATTTCTGCTTTTCTTTAGAATATGGATTTTTTGTTCAGGACAAATCCACTTAACAACCACATGTTATAATATATATGATAGAATGAAATTTCATTTCTAAAAATAGTGAAAAACTTATTGTTATAGTTTTTACAACAATCAAATGGAAGATATTTATCTGTACGATTTATAGAATTGGAATCAAATCGTGATGATTTCATTTTCAAAAAAATATAAACAAATATTTATGTAAATATATTCATATAATAATTTGATAAAGTTGAGGATAATCAATCATTACATGAATATTACAATATTGTTACATTTACTTTAAGTATATGCATAAAGTCGTAAACAATTTTTTCAGGTATTATGGAATCATGGTTTCATGTATTATCCATCCATAACTAATGAGTTTATAAACAATAATACTCCACATGATAGTATAAGATTGAGGTTGGTTTAATTGCTTAAATTTTGTACTTTTAATCACAAAAGAAGTTATTTTAGGTCATGTTAAATAACTTAAACTATATTTATTTATAAATTAGGGGATATCACTATCTTTTTTCATTTTATTATTTTAATAGTTCAAAATGATCTTTTATTCTCACAAAGTAAGTCAAAGTTTTCTATTTTTTAAACTAATAAGCAAAGATGTTTTGGGCAAATTCAGAATAAGTATTTCTAAACAACAAATCATTAAACACAGCATTTCAATAACACTTAATAGCACTGTCCAAACTTAGTTTTCATCAAATTGTTTAATATTCAATAGGGGCCAACCAGCATTGAGCCAACATCTCTCAAATGATGTGAATCAAGCATTTGTCCACGCTACAAAGTTTTCGACTTTTTTCCATTCTATCATCCATTTGTTATCCTCAAATTTTTACAAATATTTCACCATTAGTAGACCATAAGAATTGCATCCATAACCATGTCATCACTAACAAAGTCTGCCTTACTATATGCATCTCAATCTTCACATTCCAAAATTTTTGAAACACTACCTTCTTCATCTAAAGAATAAATGGTTCAACTCCTCTATGTGCATCTCAGTCTTCACATTCCAAAATTTTTGAAGCACTACCTTCTTCATCTAATGAATAAATGGATCAATAATTTAAGGTTTGTTTAGCTTAAGAAATTATCCAATATATTACTGATAGATTTAAATGTATAATTTCTTATCACATTTGTTTTCTGCATTCTTCATTTGAATCTTTAACATCTCTTGTGACATCATTATATATTTCAATCTCTGAATTATTTTAATTTAAGCTTTGAAGTATGCTCTTTATTAAATGCTAAAAAGCCCATCCACTAAATGATATTCCAAAAGATATTACCTTTTTTCTAATGTACATCTCAAGACAATTGTTAGTATAGAATTCATTTCATGATCAATATTTTTCAAAGAGAAATTGCTTCTAAAATATCAAACACAACAATTTATGAATATAGTTGTACTACATAGACTCACAAACGAGTGAATGTTATGCCTTTGATGTGACAAATGAGCTCCTCTTAATATGAATTTGAATCAAATATGTGCTTTTCCCTTTCCATTCCATATCTATATCTAGATTGTGTTTTGAATAAAAATTGCCAGGAATGTAATTTATGTGGTAATGAGTCTCATATGAACTGGAGGTTCAAGTTCAAATAGGGGCAAATTCCTCAAATTTTCTTAAAAAATATAAATGGTGCAAACATTCTCTTTGCTTCTTTAGAATATCAAGGCTAAATCATTACTTTCTAAACTTATTAAGAGAAAAAGATGAAAGCATGCCTTATAATATTTTTCACTTAATTGGTCAGATCAAAATAGTTGTATTAAGAGTCACTAGCTTTTAAGCAATGTAGATAAATGCTATACTTATTTGGCATATATTTTGTGTTTTGTTACTTGATTTCTTCTTTTTCTAAGATCAAGTTGAATGATTTTATGTTATTTTAGTAATTCTCTTTGTTTCATTGGAAACATTGGTCCAAAAAAAAAGTTGAATTAATTTGTTAGCAGAGTTGATCATTTCATCTCTATTTTAAAACTTGTGTATGGCATATACAGCCTCTTTATTCCTAAATATTCCTTTTTTGTCACTTATCTAATGCATTCCATCATAAATATACCCATTGGTCCAAAACTTGTTATTCAAAAGTATATTTTAACTCTCCTATATTTTTTTATTATGGCTAATTTGAAGTCAATTAATGCTTGCTTGTCACTAGAGGCTGTAATAAATGTTTAAGAACATATATATTTTTTAAGGCATCAAAGTTTATAGCAAACTGAGTTAAATCATGAAAACAGTTTTCTAATTTGGCCACTTTCTCAATCAGGAAAATTGGAAGGTTTTTTATGAATAAAAACTGTCACACTAACAGCACGTTTTGTGAGAATAATAGGACTCATGTTGTCCTTTTCTTTTAAAATTAAGTTCTTGCACTTTGGTAAACTGATACCAGATATTTTGATCCATACAAGTATTGTAAATAAAACAAAATATATTATAGAATGTAGCACTAAAAGGTATGTTCTCAAAAATACTAGTATGCATATGCCATTGTATGCATTCTCATACTCGTGCATATACCGAAGCTAAGATTGATTATAATCAGATTATAACACGAAATTTTATGCCCGATTTGAGTTGAAAGCTTCATTTTTTGTTGATACTAGGGATAATACTGAAATTCTAGCAACATATAGTAAAATATATTGGCAATATAAGAAAAAACATGCCAATTCTTGCAATTTTAAGGCATAAAGGACTCTATATAATTACAACTCTACCATCTAATTAATAAAAGCACTTTAAAAATTAAAACAACCTCACTAGGTCATATTTTTTAATAACATACAATTTTTAAGGGCACAACTTAGATTGACAATGGTTTCTCTTTGCCAATTGTATAGAAAAATATCAAAGACAAAATATAATACTATGCGCAACTTCAACAGCTATTTAGTAAAAGAAGATGAACGCTTAGTTTTCAGAACAATGGGTGATGAAAAGAAATATAGTTCATCACCCAATACCATACACGAAGATCACAAAGCAGTAGATCATTCAGATGCTGAACAAATTATTACATCTAGCACGAATATTATGGCGATGGAAGAGGAAGCAATGATCAAATCCATCATCTGAAAAATACATTCTGTCAACACCAAATTGTTTTAGTGGCTTGGGGTTACGAAAATGCATTGCTTCAATTGTGTTTTAGAAACCCTCGTGGACAAATGTACTTGAATCACTCCACCAAATTGCTTTAACGGCTTGGGCGAACAAAAAATGCATTTCTTCAATTGTTGTTTTAGAAACCCTTGTGGACAAATGTACTTTAATCACCCAACCAAATTGTTTTAATGGCTTGGGCCAACAAAAAATGCATTGCTTTAGTTGCTGTTTTAGAAACCCTTGTGGACAAATGTACTTTATGCACTCAACCAAATTGTTTTAATGGCTTGGGGCAACAAAAAATGCACTCAATTGCTATTTTAGAAACCCTTGTGGACAAATGTACTTTAATCACTCAACAAAACTGTTTTAATGGCTTGGGGCAGCAAAAAATGCTTCAGTTGTTGTTTTAGAAACCATCGTGGACAAATGTACTTTAATCACTCAACTATTGTTTCAACGGGAATCCAATGGTTGCATCTCGGTTTGACGACGTGGAAACCCAATCTCACAGGCATTGACACGAGCAGCAAATCGTAGTGAGCATATCGATTCACTGGCCGATGAAACCTCTGGAGAGATGTTAACAAACATCAACGTTTTTGAATCTCCCCCCAGGCAAGGCTTTAAAAACCAAGAGATTATAGAGTTTGATGACAATGAAGATGGTAAAAGTCGAAAATTGATTTTTTTAGTAAGAAAATAGCTTTTTTCAGAACGTTTTTAAAACTAATGTAATGAAATTGTACACACTGCAATATACTAAACATCCCAATGGCCATGTAACTGTAGAAGGTATGTGAATTTTGAGTTTTAGTAAGGATCATGATCCTCCTTCTTGGCAAATGCAAATATAACATCGCTCAGTGAAGGCAAGCTTTTGTTATTTGCTTGTTTCAAGGACAAAATGAATTTCTACATATGCATCTAAAACAAGAATTTTTCACCATAAATGAGAAGAAATTCTTGCCTGGTTTTCCTTTAAACGATCTTCGGTCGAGCCACTTTTATCAAGAAGCTCACTTCTGGCAAGATCTATCAGTCTCAAAAACCTTGAACTTGTTGTTTCGTGGCCTGCAATGAAAGAGTTAGGTCAACAAATGTCTTAGGTAACAAGCTTAATGGCTCAAAGGAACAAGGAATAGCCACCACTCACAACATTCACCCCAGATATTCTTAATGTGAAAAAAAATGGTTTCTTGATGATTGTTCATTCATCTAAGTCTTGCCAACTGACCTGATGAACAAACTAAAACCTGAATCATTAGTTCCAATCTGTTGCGATGATAGTCTTGTCGCTAGTCAGGTTGAGAAAGAGAAGAATGATCTAGAAGTGGAAAAATGCTGATACAGAATCGTATGTTTAAAAGCATGCAAGCAAAACACAGCATGGTACCCCAGAATATGGAACATGAAATGAAAGCATACACATGCATATTCAGTTAGCCACCAAAGACAAGAAAATAGAAGATGAATGCATGCATGCAAGCAAAACAAAGCTTGGTACCCAAGAATATGGAACATTTGGGAAACTGATACACATGATGTATTCTATTGGCCACCAGAAAAAAGAAAATAAAAGATGAAAGCATGCTCAAATTTACTATGTCTATGCTGATTTCAATTACCTGCTCCTTGTAGTTTGATCAAGCAGAAAGGAAATTTCCTTTATGCTACACACATCGACAACAGTAAGGTCTGGCACATGTGTATTACTAGCTGAATCGTGCTTGATGGTACATTGCTTGTTAAGAAGAGTTAGACAACTGGTTGTGCTATGATTGGGTGATAAGAAATCACGAATTGTTTCATTATAGATCTTTATCATTGATGCTTGTAAAAGATTAAAAGCATGGTTTGAAAGCAGGAAAGATTGAGCACGATTTACTTTTTCATGTAAATTGACATTCACACCTATATTTTGTAAGTCCAACACTGGCATTGTAGTGATTGGCTAGTCTCAAAGATCTACCCCAAGGAACGTGGTATTAATCCTTTTTGCTCAGGGCCTTCAGGCTTGCCCACAATGTTATAAGTTTTACCAGAACTAGTTTGTCCATAAGCAAAGATACAAAACTTTTCAAAGAAGAGATAGTAAAACCAGGAGTTAAGAATAATGAATGGGAGCTGAAGCTTGTTATATGTATTTTCTCCAAGGTAGAGAGTTAATGTTGAAGACCAAACTGGGCATTCAACAAGCTCAAGAACTGGTTGGATCTTCTGATTCAATTGTCCTGACCTAGTGATGTGAGCATGGTCATTTAATGTTTTTTATGTCTACATTTATGTCTGCTATAAGAATAAGATATGAAAAGATTTTTGAAAAAAAAAGTGTGAAGAAAATAGAAACAAATCAAAAACAAAATAACTGAAAAATTTATCCCAACTATAAGTTAAACTTCCAGATTCACTTACTCTAAATTAAAATGTTTGTTAGATAAAAACAAAATACAGCTAAATCACTATTCCTTGGCTTAGCTACTTCGATTAATCCATTTTTTTACCATTTTCAGCTTTTAACAGTGTAAAATAAACAAATATATTGGACAAGCTCAACAAGCTTTTTCTACCAATCATACTTTAGTTCCTTTAATATGAAGGCCAACCCACCCCAACACACTTCAAAAATACAATAAATACAAACAACAAAAGTATAATTAAGTTCATAAATCAAGAAACATGCAAAAAAAACCCATTCAATAGAATAATAGTTTTTATTTTGATCTATAAAATGAAATAAGTTGGCAATAAAAATTGATCAATTATATGAATTTTCTAATCTTGCTAGAGCATCGGATGATATCTAATTTATTTTATCAAAAGTTATGATAGCTTCTTCAAAATTAAAAAATTTTATATGGTTTTAGAAATAGAAAATACCTTCTCATAAAGCTTCATTCGATTTAAGCACTTATACTCAAACAATTTTAAAAATCACTATCTTGACCATCTATACTAGCATCCTTAATGTAAAGTATTGAGGCTAACTATAGATTTTAAGAAACAAAAGAGAATTTCAGTTGAAGAATTACTAGGTGCAGTGGGGTACTACAAAAAGGAAGCTCTTCCGAGTTCACGATTTGAACTTAGAAATAATAAAGAGATAAACAAAGAAAAAATGACCATAAGAGAGAAAACCAAATATAGCCAATTAAATATTCTCCTTTCTTTCTTTCTCTCTCTCTCTCTCTCATCCCTCCTCTCAACTCCATATGCTAAATGCCAAGTTTATATTTATGGACAATTAAGTCATTACAAAACCCATTAACATGACAAAATAGTATTGAATTCCATGGAAATAAAAAAAGTATCTCATTTTGATAATAATAAACACTTTAAATATTTATTATGTAATCTAATTTATCTATTTAGTATGTTCTATAAATTAAGATAGGTAGACTGATTGATCACTTATTGTGGAGTACATAAGAATACTCTAAATTGATGATAGAAAATGTTTTACTACTATGATAATCATGTGTCCAAGAAGCACCTCAAAGAACTTCAGAACTTCATAGAAAATGTATACGGATTAAAATCTAATTTGCTATGTTATTCCAAGAGCTTGCACTACATTACACAAGCATTCTAAAGTTCATTTAGTTGTGCTCTTTTAACCAAGGACTTTCCTTCAATCTATTTTGTGAAGTAATCAACTATCACAACAAAATACCAATGTTTGCCTAAGGAAAATTGTTTCATAAACTAGGAAATGCCATAATACATTAATGGCTTTCATTGATTCTATTAGTCATTGAGGCAAATGTTTATTAAAATGTCAATTTTTACAATCTCAACATATTGTGCAACATTCTTTTGCATTGTTGGCCAGCACAATTCTTGTTAAAAAACTCATGGCTAGGTTATAACCAAAAGAACTGCTTCCATAATCCACAAAATAAATGGATTTAATAATGTCAAACAGCTTGAGAGGTTGGATAATATTATTCCAAATTTTTAAGAACATGAAAGACATGACAAACGTGCTTCTTAATACCATCGCATTCTCATAGTTTTTTATAAGCTATAATCTGATTTTGTCTCTCAATGGCTTGAAAATGGCCAATCCTTGACTTCATAGCAAGATATGATTCTACACAACGTAGCAATATGACCATCTAACTTATATAGGTCTCAAAATTTCTTTGGTGAATGCATTTTCAAAAAGTCTCAAACAACATCAGGGTTAGCTTCACTTCCATTCTTTAAACGTGCTTGATATAATGCCAAAATTGCACTCGAGTGGATTGGCATGCAACCCAAATTTTCATAATTCTTGAAAGTTCTTTTTAAGATCCTCAACATAGGCAATGAATGATTGCTTTTGAGTAAAAACACCTCAACATATGCATCAAGATTCACTCCTCATTGATGGCTAAAAACTATATTAACCATGCATTGATATGTTGACCTTTTAGTTTTTAAAATAAATGACATGGCCTTTTTGCAACATATTGAAAATTAATGATAGATTAAGTTTTTCATTATCTAACTCAAAAATCTTAATCTATTGTCATCCAAAGAAGGCATTTAAAAAAATTAAATGATTAAATGTTACAATCA
Organism: Vanilla planifolia; assembly: GCA_023846275.1. Lineage (NCBI taxonomy): Eukaryota > Viridiplantae > Streptophyta > Magnoliopsida > Asparagales > Orchidaceae > Vanilla > Vanilla planifolia. Next base: position 16,587,789 of record CM043875.1, on the reverse strand, counting down.
AGCTCATTGAATCATCAAAACTCGACAAAAAAAGAAAATTTTGGTCAAGTCAAATAAGATAAACAAAGAGTCAACACAAATGTGTCATTTGTCATTACTTTTTTTGACAAGCAAAGCTTTTCCAACCACTTGAGGTATTAGACAACAACAATGAATCAAACCTTAAGAATATAAGCTAGTTCTCTTTAGATAGAGCTTGTTTTTCTTAACTGAGTGTGTCTTCTTCTATCATATTCTTAAACATTCAAAGTTAAAATTAAGATGTTGGTAAAACATAACTCAAGTAACACCAACGATATCAAAAAAAAACCATGCAAAAATATCAATGTGCTGAGCTAGGAGTGAGAGAATGGTCTCCCTTTGCTATAAATTCAAACCCTTTGCTCTACATTGAAGTTAACAAATATACGTATACTTCTGAAGGAACTAAAAGATCAACAAGAAAAGAAAAAATAATCTATGAAGAAGAATCAAGACGTCCAATAAATTGACGAAATGCAATGACTTCCCATCATTGTACTCAGGTAACAACTCTTCTACTAAAGCATTTCTCCTTAAACAGGTGAAACCTAATGGCGTAAGACTTTATTTGAACACAAGGGATCAAAGAGTGGGAGGAGTACCAGATGGATGATGACCAAGATTGAAATTACTCAACAAAGAGTAATTTTTTTGTAGGATTTTAGTTTAAAGGGTTTAAAAATAAATAATCCCATGTTGACTATAAAGAAAATGATTTGGAAATTTATGTGATAATTTAGCCTTAAAATGTCTAAAAACTTTTTGAGAATAAAACCCTCTTTGGTCTAAATTGGATGATCAAATGAAACAATATCTCGACATACCAAAACTAGGTTGCAAAATTTATACACAGAAGGTGTTGAAGCCATAATGTGAAATTTATTTATTGTAGGTAAATCAAAAATTACAAATAATGATATTTTTATGTTCATAAAATTTTCCATCAACATGGCTACTTATATTTCATTCCCATATGCAAAAAGAAGAGCCAACTTTAAGCTTAGTTTATTCTCCCAAGAAGTTGATTGGATAACCAACATAGGGGAGAACACGAATTAAACAAATGCCCATCTTATTGAAGGCATTCCAAGATAAAGAATGAACAAAACTACAATATCCACAATACAAAACACACATCAATGTTTTCAATAAGTCATGTGAACATGATGGTGGTTATAAGAAATTCTAAATAAAAAAGATGCTTTGGCTCAAAGGAGATTGGAAGAAAATAAAATATTCTCATTATTACAATTGACAAAGTGTTTGCCTTAAAAGATTTTAGAATTAATTTATAAGGGCATGCTTGATTCCCTCCAAAGATCACCAAAATAATACTAACATGTACTTAAACTTGTCTCCATGGTCCTAAAGAGAGATGAAAAGTCTCGATATGTATTAAATGGTTTTCCTTCAAAGTGATGCAACACTAAATGTGGAGTTTGAACCTCCTTTAATCCATAGAAACTACATAAAGCATAAACCAATCACAAAGCCACTCATATCAAACTTTTCTTCACAATCTTTGTAGGTGATGACACATAACTTCATTCTTTTCATATGATAGCATTTCATGATTTATGAGTGCTTTATCATAGTTTATTATAGTACATGATAGTTCAATTCGAATTTTCTTGTTCCTTCACTTGACACCACATTGGACACCTTTTCATAGATTAAGACAACAGGTGGCATGGTTGGGAGCTTTTCATGGATTTTCAATCTCTTTGATACTTGCTTTGGCTAGTTAAGCTCCTTTGGGATGAATTCCTTTAAAAAAATTATATAAAAAGTGCCAAGGTTTAGAATAGCATTATCTTTTTTTATTTCTTTGTGATCTCTCTTTATTTCTTCATGCTTTTTTTCCTAAAATGAGTTGTTGAAAATTTAGAAGAGTTTAATTAAGATTTTTATTTCCATAAACATTTCTTTCCATTTTTATTCTTTTTCAAGAACTCTTGTATTAAAAAAATATAAGATAAATGAAAGTTTTAGATAATTATTTTAGGTGGTAACTCTTGCATAGCTTTAGGATTTATGTTTGACTAGACTTGAATATTAATCCAGCACTTGAAACTCTTAATGACCTCCTTCTTCCTGTCTTTTTTTCTTTTTTATTCCTTTTAGTCTAAGCAAGCTCAATAAACCTAAAAACAATATGAAACCTCAAAACCCTCTCCATTTCATCCATGCTTAAACTTTTGCCAAATACCTCACTCCAAAACCTCCAAAATTATCACATGCTTTCCCTTTCTCTAGTTTGCCTCACCTAAAATTAAATCACAACCTCTTCTCTTGTTTCCTCTGTTTCACTCTCAAAACCCTCACTTTCATCATCCTCTCTCTACAATTTGGTCAAACATTGCTTCCTCTTAAATAAAGCCAATTACCCATCCAACAAGGACCTAAGAGAGCTACTTTATGCCTCTCTTTCTCCCTTCTTACCATAATATTATTGCAGCTAACCTTCTTAAACAATTTTTGTAATCAAAGACTTCATGGATGATAATCAAAGGTAATGTGGCAATAAGAATTTACTTGAAAGATACATCAATGGAGTATTCTCAAACTTTTTAAGAGGTAACTAATGGTCGTAGATGGATGATAATGATGTTATTAATTACTACCATAATGAAAATATTTAGTTTTCTTCATTGTTGAGGTGAGCTAATTAGTAATTTCCTTAAGCCTTCTCTACTTCCAAATGTGTTAAAAATTGGTAAGTCTTCTTCATTAACTAAGAGTAATTAAAGTTTTTCAACAAGATATGAGATGGTAGACAAAGCCTTGGCTTCTCAAATTCATTGGCCCAAAGAAAAAATACTAAGGATGCTTGAGTCACTTGGGTTACTTCTTGCTCTAGTTCACTTAGGCTTTCTTGGAAACATTGGGAGGTAAAACTTGGGGCTTCCATTTTAATTTTGACTAAGATGTGGCAAACATCCAACCAAAATTTTCTGGCTTGACATAACTAGCAAAGGAAGAAGCAAAGATCCTTTCAAAAACTTGCAATTTGGAATAACGAGATACCTTCTAAAGCCAGTTCGATGTTGTTTCCACAAAGCAAGATGGAGAAGATTGTTCACTTAATTGCACCAAAAAGCAAGAAAAAAAGACAAAAGTGTCTCGAATTCACATAGAAAACTTTATGGTCTGATTTTTCATAACAGAAAGTAGGAATTTCAAATTTAAAAGGGAAAATTAAAAAAATCCCCATTAAAAAAGGGGCAATTACAATGCCAACGTAAGAAGAATAGCTAAGACGCATCATACACCATGCCACACTCTTTGCTAAATGAACACATCCAAGGACAACAAAGGTAAAAAGGAAATTAAGAAGTGGCACAAACAAAAGTTATCTCACTTGCAGAAATTAATTAACTAGCAGAGAAATAAAGGGAGATGAATGAGTTGAAAAAGGATAGTTCATCATAAGAAAATGAACAAGCTCATTTAAGACAATTGAAACTTGAGCCAGAATCGTAGACTTTAGTGGAACAAGAATTTCAAATGGATAGAATTGACCTTCACAAAAATATTTCCAAATGTTACTAAATGATGTGAAAGAATGGCTCAAAAGGAGGATCATTCTTAAGAGGTGGAGGGATAGAATTAGTGATCACTCACATCGTGGAAACATTAAAAGCAAGATCATCAACAAGCATAATTTTTTGAACTATGGTTCTCATTTTCTATTTGCTCACTAATTCCAACATGCAATGTTAGAAAAGTGTTGAAACTAATTACAAATTCGAGGAAGAAGAAATGATTTACTTCCCTTTAGCTAACGAATCATAAGAAGGTAATTTAGAGTTATTACAAAAAGGAAGCTCCTTTAAGTTCAAATATAAGACTTAGGTAAGAACATAGAGGGATAAGCAAAGAGAAATTCCCTAAAAGAGAGAAAAAATTATGTTTAGCAAAATTGCCCACAACTCCCAAATGGTACATAAACTAAACCATAATGGAGTGCCAAGTTAATTATAACCAAAGAACAAGACCCTTTGCACATGATAAATTTTCAAATTTCATTAATATTTTGTCCTTCTCTTAACTAAGTTTTATCTTATTCAACATGAACAATAATAATACCAATTGCACTTGATGAATCCTAATCAATCTGGACATTAAGAGTGATCCGTGTGACCCAACACCTTGAGAGCTATTTCTCTGACACTTGATTTCTAGAAATCTTACACCTTTTAACCTTGTTCTCATGAAAAGGTTTGTCATGGAAGGCTAGTCCAATTTTAAAAAGACATGCCTCATGTTAATCATCAAGCTTATGATGATCCAACAAATTGTAACCTAACATGATAACTTTGCATATTCATTCAACATAAATGGTAAATAGCCATCATAACACTTACTAAAATAGGATTAAATAAGTGACTATTGTTTTTCTCTTGCATTCTATACAGATAACTAAAATAAAAATATCTAAAATAATGCCTCTTGCTCCATATTTTTGGATAATATATGTACCATCTATTAATATTTATGCATCCATGAACATAAGGTTTGATAAAATCTTTTTTAGATTGTATACCCATAAAAAGAACATAAGAAAATATCTAAATTTAATTTAGTTACTATTAAAGGATGAAAACATTAAAAACGTGGATAAGATAAAATTCACAAAAGAAAACTGAAATGAAATATATTACATAATGGATTTAATGCCTAAAATATACCACCTTACATCCATCAAGTGCACTTTGCACTAGCTGTGAAATTTCTAAAAACAAATCCTCGAGAGATGACTCGTGAGAAAAAACTTTGTCAAAAGTGAAACAATACTTTTGAGCTATTTACAAATAAATCAAAAGAAAAAGCATCAGCTATAGAACGCTCATCCTCGCAGATTATAGTTTCCATAAGACATTATAAAATAGATGAAAGCTTGCATGTAATAAATTAGAAAAAAAATCCTTACCACTGTAAATCAAATCAATGCATCTCCCAAGAGACTCAATGCTTGTTGGATATGAAATAACTGAACCATCTACTCCCCTGGCATCAATGTCTAACAAAAAAGGTAGCATTCTACAAAAAAAGCTCGAATGTTTCCTTTTAGTTCCTGCAAAACATTAAAGCTCAGTAAATGTATAATATGTGTGGTATAAATATCAAATATGAATATACATTTTGGACATGTTTCTTGTACAACATTCCAATGGAATGGCTATCAAGGGCTCTACGATTTTAAGGAAAAACGCTGCAAAGAAAAAAGAACTTTTTCTTTAAGACAAATATCTAGGGTTCAAATGCCAGATTGCCAGTCAAATTTTAAGTGTTTTGCTGCCCAATGATGCAACTTTTATGAAAATACAAAAATATTAACAAACACATTTGCATGGAGAAACTAATCCTTACAAATGGAGACCCATACATGGCTTGTGGAAAAGAAAAAATTGAGTGATACACATGCATGTTTATTGGTTTGGGATCAAAACAAGAATTTCAAATAGTTTAAAACTGATATGAGTCCAACACTCAGTCGAATTATTGGTTTGGTTCAACTCCAGGTTTCAGCTAATCTTGGCTTAAATCAATCTCCATCACCCTCAACCTAATTTTTGCTTCCAAATCCATTACAAAATTACCTAAATATCTTCATTTTCTAACAATAAAAGAGCTCGCGTGGGTAAGTTAGAAAATACTCTAGATAGCTACAATATTGGTTCTAATAGATGAGATTTACAAGACTTAGTGTCACCAAATTTCAAACACCAAAGAATGGTTTCACATTCAATTTCTCTTTTGTTAATATTTCTCTTGCTCAATTATCCATAACATTACTTTTAAGTTTATTCTTTTAATAATTTGCTAATTAATAACATAAATAAATATTGCCTAATTTAAATGTTTAATTATATAACATTTATTTTGAATCTTATCCTTTTATTGTATTACCTACTTTTATCTTTTCAACAATACTCTTTTTAGTCACTTGCATGCATGGATAGACCCTTGGCTCGGTCATAAATTTGTGCACCTCAGGATGCACGCTGGTAAAGACAGAAGTTGATAGGTGCAAAATTTTTAAAATTTGAGAAATTTTTCATTTTCAATCAAAATAACATTTTTTGTTTTATATTTGAAAATTGAATCCCAACCACTATATAAAAATGTATAAATAATGAATGAAATAATTCAAAAAAAAATCTGAGACGTTAAAACTCATAGAAAGTCAGCACTTGAGAAATTCAACGAGTTTTGAGAATCAGAACTTCGTAAATTCAAAACCCTTTAAAGGAAATCTTCATGGGGAATTCAACCTCCTTGTGGAAAAAACCCTCTTATCCTTCTCTTTCTCCTTCTTTCTTTGCTCACCATTGTTACACTTCCACTTCTGTTGTTATCATTCTGAAAAAAGCCTGTTGACGAGGGTTTAAGATGAGAAAACCTAATGATAATGACAACACTATTATTAGTGTCACAATTGTTGAAAGTCACCAACCATAATTTATTAACAAAGTTTCTAGAACAAGTGCTACTTTGGAAGTATTAACAAGTGGCATGGCTAAGAATTGTCATGAATAACTTATCATGTTTCTTTGCAATTTAACATTTGGCAAGTAACAAGGAAAAGAAGTACCATGTCAACATCCCAACTAGCCTTATGCCCAAGAACTCAGAGGAGCAAGCACCTATAAGCCCCATGTTATAGGGATCATGGTTCCATTTGTAAGAGGAAAAGAACAAATCTAAGAAAAAATCAATGACAAAAAAACCAATGATATCAAAAGGTACCTTGTTAGAGAAATATCTAAATCTTTTTACCACTCACATTGCTTTTATTGTTGCTAACTCGTAGTACTTCTAAGGCATTGTGACTACTATAAAGATCACAATAAGCTCTTAAGTAAAGTCACTCACAACTTCAAAGGTTGTCAATGTTTTTTTGAAATGGAAAAACATAACATGCAAACAAAAAAAATATGCAAAATAATGGCATTTGCATCCTACATCAAGTGTTTTACAAGAAAAAAACTCATTGTCATTAGGGCTTTTGGAGAAGAACTTTTGCAATATTGATCTTCGATTCAAAATGCCAAGTTGTTGCTAAGGTTTTCACTCTATTATAAATATAAAGTTTCTATTACATATTCTGTATTTATTGCATTCATTCTTCTGTTATGACTACTTTGGGCTCAATTATGGGATCTTTTGATCTATTGTACCCCCTTCGAGTTGCATAATGAACTATAGTATATAACTCTTCTATTGATATTATGAATTTTTTTCTACCTACTTTTACAAAAAACTACAATGGAGTAAGTTTGATCTTTTATGATTATGAGTAAAAATAAACAATAATTGTCCAAATCACTTAAAAATTTCTATTCATTACTTCATCATTATTTTTTGTTAGTTATACTACAAGTGCACACACTTTTTAAAAAATAGTATTTTAAAATAAGGCTATTTTTATCTTTGTAAATTTTTGAAAAAAATGAAAAATAAAGTACTATTCAACTCCTCTTGTGCATGTCTCATCTCTTTAAAAACAAGCTACCTTTCAACAACATTGTTACTACAAAAATTTTAACCATGTTCTATGGCAAATTACTTGACTAGAAAAAGGCTGTTGATTAAAAGGCATTTGTTAGATGAAAAATTAAGCAATTGATAGATTGATTAAAGCTATGAAAGGACAACCACTAAACTCTATTTCTCAGTATATAAATTAAGAGTGGTAGCATACAAACTTTTTAACAAAAACACAGAGTTATAATGAAAATAATTAAGGCAAAATTACATGAAGAAAAGGTTTTGTTTTTTAATTTGGTGGAGTGAATTTATATGATAGTAAACTCAATTAAAATTGATAATATCACCCTCATATTCTCAAGTTGATTCCTATGATAGCTAGCTTGATCCGTTAATCGAGTAATAAACTCCACCAATGCATTTTTCTACTTCTACAAATTTGATATAGTATCACCATTCTTCATAGCACAAGCCTATAGTAGAAGGTTATGTTATTGCAGGCTATTATTGTACTCTTGTAGTAGTTTGTTTGTCCCTTGAATGATTTTTATCTATGTAGTAACAAAATACAGAATATATCAAAATAACGAAAATATATAAATATTTGTTTCAATTAAGTTCAATAATGCATGTTGCACTACCTGATGTTTAAGATGATTTATTTATTGTGTAGCTTTCTCAAGATCTTCCATGAGACCATAACGTAAATTTTTAGAAAAAGCCCTTGCTTCAGCTTCTTTCTCCTGAGCTTTAATGGCAACCTGATATGTTTCATGAGTATTATCATTATATATAAGTCAATATTTTGGAATTCATTTGGGATTCTGAAAAGAAATGAAATTTTCCAAAGTTCAATAGTAAAAAAAATTCATCATCGCATGAAAATGTAAATTGAAAACATTCACCAATTTTAGAATGCTTGCTCTTTTTTGACTCCAACAAACTATTAAGCTCATCTTGTATTGCAAGATAACAATCTTCTAGATGGATGTACCAACTAATACAGGACTTTAGCCTCTTAATGTAGTTTCTCATATCATTCATCCTTCCTTACAAAAAAACTATAAAAATTAGAATAAGCACAATTACTCAAGAAAAAAAGAGATTGTTATTATAACATAAAGATTAGGAAGCCTAGTTGCCTAGACATCTGCTTTGCTTTTGAGCTTTGATTTCTCAGTCAGTATCTTCGCTACATCCTCGGTTGAGTTAAACACGACCTTGGCACCATCAAAATCTCCATTAGAGCTGGCAGTATCGGGAATACCTCTATTATTCTTAGATATTGTATTAATACTCGATAGAGGTAGGCGAAAACGCATGGAGTTTGTCTTTCCTACCATATTCTCACCTCCAATCTTTTGCCGCCTATTTAGCTGTGATTCATCCAAGTTCTTGCTCTTTTGCAAATCAATCTACACGTAAGAATTCTAAGCCAAGGAGAAAACTAGCCATAGAAGGGATTGAAACTAAATGTAGCGAGAAGTAAACCTTACATTTGAGCAGCTTTCAGAAACATTATACACAGCGATCATCGGGGGTTTGTTCTTGTTCCTCATGTACATCGTCAATGAGAGAAAAAAGATCCAACAGAGCTACTTAGGGGTAGGGCAGAAGTGGAACCCTGATGAGGTGCAGCAGTTAGATGAGGAACAGAAGGTAGAAAGCATTGGACAAGCAAATTACAATCCAAAGAAGAAGAAAAAAACCTTTTCTTTATCTTTTCGAAGAATTGTTTGGTCTCGAAAACAACGATACTCTTGCTCTTCCATTCTATACATGAGCGAAGGGGCTGGTTTTGGGATTTGTAATTTTTTGAGACGAGCATGCCAGAGATTCCGAAATGACCCAAACATGCCCTATTAATGATTACACGATGAACGAAGCAGCTATATGTATTTTCTTTAAAATAAATTTACTCAACAAAAAAAGAAAACAAACTGAAATGACATTTAAAAACCCAACTAAACGAAAAAATGATTGCATTAATTTCTTTAGCTTAAATTTGAAAATGAGATATTACAAAATAAAGCTTTGAAAAAAAAATATTAAAAAAGAGTTTTATATAAATAAAAAAAAATTAGATAAATATATATATATTTTTTAACAATTAGAGATTGAGAAAATTAGAAACAATATTTAAAATTTTGTTATTAGTCTATATAAATTTTATCCTTAACTTAATGTTTATTTTTAATATGATATTAGGATTTTGTCTTATTATTTTGGAGTAAATTTTTTAATTAATTAATATCTAGGATAATAAATATGTCAAAAAGCATTATATTAATATTTGAATCAAGATGAATTGTGACGTCAAGGTTTATTTCATTGACCATACTTGTCTATGATAGTGATTGTCCATTCATCATTGCTCTTTTCCATTGTTCTCATAGTGATAGAATGAAAAGTTACACTACACTTTGGCCTAATTTGAGTGTAATTTTTATACTACAATAAATGATATCTCATATAATGACGATTTTTCTACTACATAGAATACGTTTTTGAGTATCAATGATTCTAGTATTTCTATTACACCCTTGTGTTTGATAAGTCAAGCATAAATGTTTATATCTCATATAAGCTTGCTTTAAGTGAAATTATTAATATTCAATTAAGTCAAGCCCTGAACTTTAAATTTCCAAAATAGTGGTCTTCAAGGCACTTGGAGTCATGGCAAGCTTCAAGGAAATTAAAGACATGAACTAAAATTTTTATACTTGAATTTCTCTTTTTTTTCTTGAATTTGATACTTCCAAATTTTGAGATGATGTGGCACACTAGTAGTATTAATATTTGAAAATGTTATAAATTTAATAATTGTTGAATTTTGATTTTTGCGTCAAGCATTATTGATAAAAAAGTATAGACATTGGTATTTGATTTTTTAAAATTATTTAGTAATTATTTTTCACGATTTTCTTTTCATAGTCATTTAGGAAACTTTTAACACTATCATAATATAAAACTATTTTGGTACAATTATATTAAAAATTTTGGCACAAAATTTCTCACAAAACACGATAGAACAATGTTAGTTTTGGGATTTTTCATTGAAGCATTGGGCGGGTCAACCTGACCCGACCACTGGCCCGTCCAGGTGTTTAGGAATTTTTAAAAAAAGTATAATAAAATAAAAATTGTTAGATTGACCTGGAACGGGTGAACATATCCCGAAGGCGAAGGAAGAAGGCCGTAGGGAACACTGAATAAAACATGGCAAAATAAATCCACAGGGAAAGCTGAACAGAACAGTGCGAGATCAAGTCAGCCACGACAAAGTGTATTGAGTGAGGAAGAGAAGAGCCAACTCAAAACGGCTCAAGAGCCATACGAACCAAATTCCTTATAGAGCGCAATGGTAAAATTAGTTGGGCAATGTAGGACTAATGTCCCCATTCGATTGTTAATTGTGGTACATCGATAAGCGCGATCCGATGGCTGAGATTAATCAAGGTAAAATACAAGAAGTACAGGAGAATCGAACATGTGCAGATCTGCGTGTGTCAAGAGGCATATGCAACGTGGTAAACATTTTAATTCAATTAATTTCTGGGGTAATTATACTAATACATATAGGACAACCAATGCTTGATCCAATGGCCCAGATCAAGGCTGCCTAGATCCAATGGCCAGGATTGATCTTGAACACGTCCATTTCAGGCTCCAAATCGAATGGTAACTGCTTTGTGTTCGTTACCCAAACGGCTAGTTCATTTTAGAGACGTTTGGAGTGGATTTTGAGCTTAAATTGTGCTCTATAAATAAAGAAGGATGTAGAACTCCTTGTGGTTACAATTGCTAAGTTCTCAAAGCTTTCAAAATACAACTTCAAGCAATTTCAAGTGCATATGGTGCTTCCAAATTCACAAAGTTAATGTTGTAAGAAGAAACCTAAAATTGGAGGATTTTGCTTCAACTATTTTCAATGTCTATTCCTTTATTTGATTTTTTTTGAAATTTTTATTGTATTGAGTGTGCCTCATGCTTCTTTATATTATTTTAAGTTTATAATTTGGTGCCAATTTTTGTATTTGTTTCTTTTGGGTAAGGGCATCCCTACAATTGTACAAAAGCTTCGGCTTTGAGTTGAGCTCGGAAAAAAACTCAAGTTGGTTCAAGATTAGCTGTAGGTAAAATCCCAAGTAGGATTGAGGTGAGTTGTACGAAAATCCTCGATTGTAATTAGGTGAATTTTTATGGCTTTTTCCCAACACCGGTTGGGTGTGAATGTAGGCTCGATTTTGAGTCGGATCACCTTTAAAATATTTTGTGTATTATTTGACTTCTATTTCTCATTCTTGCTTAAAAGATTTAAGTTTTAATTTAAACTCAAAATTAAAAGAAAATCTCAAAACTTTATTTACCACAATTCACCCCCCTTGTGGGTTTACTTTAAGCACGAAGAACTTCAATTTCTTAGTCTATAGAGACATCTATGTTTTGCACGAGGGTAATCCAAAAACAATTAAGTGACTAATGCTACATCTTTTGGCAAATATATTTGAGCAGACCATAACAATAAATTTTACTTAAATCTTATAGAATGATATATGTTTTGATTTTTTTATTTAGAGTTTTAGAACTTAGTAATAAAAATAATAATAAAAAAAAATACTTACTAATGACTCATATCTAATAGATTTCTATAACATATATGATTAGATAATAGCTAATATTAACAAATCTTAGTGTACTTAATTCTCACATAATAGAAAACAATACTTTTTAATTCTTTATTGTAATGTTTAAAACTTACTTTCACAATAAAATCTCATATTTTGAAGTTTTAATCGGGACAATTTGCCATCAAAATCATTTTATGTCTATTATTTTCTAAATCGACAAATTTTTCATTTACTCCACCTAAATAAACTAAACTTCAACAAAACAAAAATTATACTATATTCTGTTACACCTTTGTGTTTGATGAGTCAAGCATAAATCTTTATATCTCATATGGCCTTACTTTGAGTGAAATTATTAATAATCAATTAAATCAAGTCATGAACTTCAAATGTCTGAAATAGTTGTCTTTAATACCCTTAGAGTCATGGCAAGCTTCAAGAAAATTGAAGATATGCACTGAACTTTTTACTTGAATTTCTCTTTATTTTTCTTAAAATTGATATATCCAAATTTTGAGATGATGTGGCACAATTGTAGTATTAATATTTGAAAATGTTATAAGTTTAATAATATTAAATTTTTATTTTTAGGCCAAGCATTATAGATGAAAAGTATAGACATTGGTATTTTATTTTTTAAAATTATTTAAGAATTATTTTTCATGAATTTCTTTTCATAGACTTTTAAGACACTTATAACACTATCATAAAATAAAATTATTTTGGTATACTTATATTCAAACTTTTGGCACAAAAATTCTCACAAGACACTAACCACTTTAGTTTCGGGCTTTTTCACTGTAGCATTAGGTGGGTCGACCCGACCTGACCGCTGGCCCATCCAGGATTTAGGGATTAAAAAAAAATTAAACAAAAATTGTTTGATTAACTCGAAAGGGAGAGCAAAGCCCAAAGGCGAAGGACTAAAGCTGCAGGGAAAGCTAAACAGAACAGCGCATAATCAGCCCGTAGGGAAACTAAACGAAACAATGCTACTTCTAGTCAACCAGGACCAAGTAATTTAACCTTGGTCGAGGCAAGGGGTAGCCAACCCCAAACAGCTGGGGAGATAAGCGAGCTGGAATCCTTTTAGACTTTAATGGCAACGTATTTTCTACGATATGGGACTAAATTCACATCCAATCTTCAAGGAACGTGGAAGGTCAGGTGCGATCTGATGGCTTATGTTATTCATGGTAAAATGATGCAATTAAACAGCACAATGACAAGCAAGGGAATCAAACTTGAGCAGATTTACGAGACCATTAGAAACTACTGCAGCAAACGTTTGAATACGAATAATTTTTGGACAGCATATCCTAATACATGTGGGAGAAACCTGCGCTCGATCCCATGGCCAAGAAAAGGCCTCCCAAATCCAATGGCCAAGATTGATCCCAAACGGTAAAATTGAAATTGATTCAAAAACGTCCATTTCAGGATCCAAATCGAATGGTGACTGCTATGTGTATGTTACCAAATTTCTAGTTCATTTTCGAGTAGTTGGGAGTAAATTTAGAGCTCAAATTTGAGCTCTATAAATAGAGAAAGATGAAGAAATCCAAGAGGTTATAATTGCTGATGTTAATTAAGACCTATCAAAATTCTATAATACCTCAAATCAGATAATATTTTTGAAATCTATTTCTTCAATTTAAAAAGAAATTAAGTGCTATATGTTATACTTTGAGATGTCAATAATACATCACAAGGATTTTGATCTCTTAAGTAGATTCCTTTCATATAAAGTTAAGTTGATGTAACGTCATAACTTTTAATATTAGTTCAACTTTTTTAAAAAAATTTGGATTATACTTGAAATATTGTTATGAATTTAACAATATTATTCTTATTTTAATAAGTGTTTTAGAAAGATATATTATTTAAAATATCAAAAAAGATTAAAAATATCAAAATAAAAAAAGAAATGAAGAGTTGAATAAGTAACTTATATATTATTTTGTCTAAAATCATTTGGAGTCCATTTGATATGAAAAATGCATAGATATCAACATAGAGATCCCATCAATTTTTCTAAAATCATTTGGAGTCATTAAACTTATTCTTATAATTATCTTTATACTTTTAAAAGTTTTTATAAAAATAGTTATTGAAATTATTATGAAAATTTTCCCATCGTATATGACAATGCTTAAATGAATATTTTTGCATGCCAAACATGTCACGTCATATAAAAAAATGTGCTAGAAATAAAATACCAGAACAATATATGATATATAACTTAACATCTACATCCAAATGTTAAAATTGCCAAAATATTGATTTATAATTTAATCTAGTTTAGATGTTAAAGGCCACTAATTTATATTTTCATCAACCACTAAGCATATGTGCAAGAAAATTCATAGTCATCTAACTTGAAATTTAATGTTGTCACCTTCCTCCCCGTGTTGGCTCCACATCCCAAACTACCCAATTTGTAAAAGCCCCAAGTTTTGGGATTTCACAAATGTTTGTTGACATAGTTTGCTTAAATTCTCACATAATAGAAAACAATACTTTTAATTCTTTATTGCAATGTTTAAAAATTACTTTCACAATAAAATCTCATATTTTGAAGTTTTAATTTGGACCATTTGCCAGCAAAATCATTTTATGCCTATGATTTTCTAAATCGACAAAATAGTCCATGTACTCCACTTAAATGCACTAAACTTCAACAAAATGAAGATTATACTATACTGAACATTTCTTTAAAGTTTCTTAACATTATCATAGCCACTAGTGGTTATTTCACGAGTATTTGAACACTAATTAAATTTATAATAAATTGGAATTTTAGAAATGGGAAAATACTATATTTTAATCAAAATTTTAAACAAAATCTAGTTTTCTTAAATCTTTTTCATACAAATGATGTCCAATGTTTTTTAACAAATGGTAAAACTCATAAAACTATACAACAAATAATTTGTTTCTAATTTTGTTAATATTGTTTAATATTTAAAAAAATTTCATAAAAAAGAATTTCTTTTCTAAAAAATGTATCATTTTTTATTTTTTTAAGATCAACATTTATTTTAATATTTTTCTCACAAAAATATTTACAGTAATATTTTTGTATAATTTTAATCTTTTGTTTTGTGACCAATTGAATCCCAAATTTTATAATGTTACGATAATGAATTCTCAAAAATTTGATATTCCTTATTTAATATTCTTCTTCTTTTTCCGTAGGACTCGTATCCCATCTTATAAAAATTTATAATGTTTTATAAAGTAGTAATAAATCACTAAAAGTTATAAACTTTATAAAATTATTTTTTAATATGGTTTTTGACTTTTAATGAAATAATGTATCACCTTTCTCTTTAATCTCTATTTCACCATCCAATAAATGCACTAAATTATTTTATATTGTAGATAATGAGATTAATCATAATAAAAATTTATTAAATAATACTAATACTATTAAAATATTATATTATTACAATTAATTCCATAATTTGAGTCCTAATAGATTCATCATATTAACATCTACTTCTTTGATTAGATCATCTACAACCATTTAGATCATTTGATTTAATTCATTTAATTGTTCAATGTATGTCTAATGGATGATAGATTTTTCCAACTTCTCTATTGACTTGTGTTAATTCCTCATATGTCCAAGTCATATTATTCAATCCGCATGTAAGATCATTAAATGCTCATTGAAAGATTATTGGATTGTCTTTCGAGCATTCGTTAAAGACTCAGAACACAAATGTTGAAAAAGTTATTGGATTGTTTGATATTTTTCATCAGATCTTTCACTCTTTTGGTTGTTTATTTGATGGTCCCATTGAATATATAACAAAGACTTTGTTTATTTCTTGTATTTCTTTAAATCGTAAAATTCCCGTCTACAGTTGTGATTTCATGCACATAGTTCTCTTTACAGATCTTTCATACAAGTCTCCATAGCTAGAAAAAAGGAAACATTTATAGCTTGCAATAAAATATTACTTTCAGCTTAGATCTTAACTAGATCTCTTCAAAATCAATTGTAAATCATGGGGAAAACTTACCTGGTTTCTTTTAATTAGATTTTTCCTATAGTGATGCTTTAATTCATTTTCCATTTTCTGTACAACTAATTAGGAGTTATGACCAAAGCTTATGCAATCTCTCTTTTTGATAACAAAGTGCTTATGGAATAGTCTTTTTTATTAACTTAAAAATTCCTTCTAAATAAGCTTAAATTATTTAGTTTGTGTGTCATATTTCAAACTTGAGAATTTATTGATGAATAAGCATTTTAAAAAGCATGCAAAGATGGTAATGATATAATACAAAATTTGAGTATATTATCATGAAGGTTTCAATTTGAGAAATTTGTATGTATATGATTTGTATTTTTCAAAAACTATTTATAATTTTTATAAATATTTAAAATTTATAAAAATATAAAAATACAAGAAATTTAGATTAAATAATAAAATATTCCTTTTATTAAATAATAAGATGCGCTCTATTATCTTGAGCATTTTGGCAAAGTTCAATAGTGGATAAATGAAGCATGAAGAGAAAGAGCATAAGGAGAGTCTTAAAGGAGATTTGTCTTGAGATCTTGTAGGAATTCATAGAAAACATAGAGAAAAAGAAAAAAAGAAAAATGAAGAAACAAAATTTTTGACCTCACTTTGCTTGAATCACATCTTAAGCTACGTTCCTAATTGAGTTCATCTTCATAAATCATATATTTGTTATTTAGGGTGTTTTGGAAGTGGATCTTGTGTGATTTTGGTGGATTTATGGTTGAGTTTGTTTTTTTAGTTGTTATGATTCGACCAAACAATCAACCAAATCATTTGGTACAATCTATAAAACTTGACCAGTGAAGGGGCTTGGCTTAGTTAGTTGATTATTGTTCTAGTGCACTAAATTAAGCAGACAAATACAATTAATTTAGGAAAGAGTCAACAACAATTGCCTTATTTAATCTTTTCTTTGACAAGTGATCATTAACATCGTACAAGTATGCTGAGCTAATCAGATGAATATGTGGGTTTAGAAGAAGGTGTAATAGAGATTTCCCATATATTCGATAATTTGGCCTATGTATGCCATGGATCATACGATGATATATAGAGATCACACCATATGATATGAAGCTAAAAATGTTAAAGTATACAATCTTGTTTAAAGATTATTTGAAATAGTTTTGTAAATGCTTTTTTATAAAAAGTGGCAGTGAAGACAAAATATAAGATGAATTGTATAAAAAAATTAGAAGAGAAGATAAAAGAAAAGGAGTGTTCATGGAAGTGATATCTCAAAACCATTAGTACTTAACTAATTAATTATGATATAAGAGAGTTGCTTTATTTAACTCCAATCTATCTTTATGTAATGACATCATGATATGAGCATTAGCATAGCTTGTTATCATTTGCATATGTTTTTATATTAAAATAGTCCTTCATATATAAATGGATACAAAAAGATTTTTATTTAAAACTTAAGTAAATATTTATTAAAGCATAAGTGAGGTAAATTTAGTCAATGTAATATGACTAGATTAATAATGCAAAAATCACATGCAAAGCAACAAAGATTTACATAGCAATATATCAAAATCAATTAAATAATTAAAAGAAAGAACTTAAATTATATATGAAAGTTGTATTCCAAGGCACTAAGATAAATGAGTATAATATCCTGAATCATCAAATTTGGTATGAATCAAAATGTTTCTGAGAGCATGCCAAACACATAGAAAATAATATTTAAAATGATTAAAAATAATATTTAAATAGTTAAGCTCATGGAGATGAGTACAACCACATTTTTTTCATCTCAATCCCCTTATTTCAAATTATAGTAAATTACCAACATAAATAATCACAAATAATAATGAAGTATTCTTCTAATATTTAGTAAATATATAATAAAGCTAAAAACGTTAAATTGAATCAATGAATATAACCAAATCAAAATTATATTAAAATCACATGAGAAGAGATTTAGAGTTACATAATAACGAAAAAAAATTGATAAAATTTTTTTGAAGAAAATGAGATAAATGGTACAAGAAAGTTACTCTCCAAAATAATAAAGAGATTGAATGTAATATTCTTGATCATGAAACCACGTAGTAATTAAAATGACTTATAAGGTTTTTCAAAACAAAAAACTTTAAATTTTAGAATATAAAATTTTTTTCTAAATAGAGCGATTAGGCAAACATTTAGATCATACATCATTCGGAATTATTTTAAATTAACGTAATAAATAAACATTATTACTAATAAATTATTATTTTAATGTTAATAAATATATATTAAAGAAAAAATTTGATAAATTGATGCAACATAACATCATCAAATTGAAGCAAAATGTGAAAAAATCAGATTAATATTTCAAGTCGTTATATTCTAAGTTACTAAAGAGATAAAAGAAATACTTAAACTTGAAATTGGGTGAGAATAAAATGTATAATAAATTAGGTCAAAACCTAAAAAATATTTAAAAATTTTAAAATAACAATGTAATAGAATAAAATACATGATGAGCAAAAAAAGTTTGTTTCTTCATGATTGGATCTCGTTTGGAATTATAGTGAATTATAAGAAACAAAATAATAAATTATAGCTATAATATTAACTATATATATATATATATTAAAGATGTAATAAGATAAATTGAGACAATATAATCATGCCAAATTGAAACCTTGTCATGGTTATAAGAGAGGTGATTTAATGTCAAATATTTATATAACTAAATTTGATGAGAAAAATTTGAAGAAATAAGGTAAATTATTTGAGAAAGAAAAAAAATTCCAATATTTTAAGGAGATAAATATTTCAAAATATAAAAAATAATTATTTATTTTGTGAGAGCTTATCCATATTAGTTCATCAACTATTGTTTCATGTCAAATGAACTTATTATAGAATTATAGTGAAACATGATATGTTCCTTAGCAAATTTACACTTCTCCATATTTGCATAAAGATGAAATTCTCTTAATTTGACAGCATTTTTTATAATTGCACAAAATGTTCTTCAAGAGAATTATTGTAGATAATAATACAGTCAAGATATACCATAATAAACTCGTCAAGATACTCATAAAGAATATTGTTCATTAAATTTTAGAATATAGCATGTACATTTGTTAAGCCAAAAGGCATGACTGAAAGCTCAAAAGATACTTATTAAGCTACATAAGTAATCTTGGCTTCATCGTTAGCCACAACTTTGACATGCCGATACCTTGATCGTAGGTCTAGCTTAGTGAATCTTATTACCTTATATAATTGATCCAACAAATCTTGCACTAAAGGAGCTTGACACTTGTTTTTCATTATCACTTTCTTCAATACATGATAGTCTATGCACATTCACAAGGAACCATCATGCTTATTTTTTAAAATAACATTAGGGCACCAAATAGAGCTTTAGATGATTGAATGAAGCTAGCATCCAACAACTTATTCAATTATTTGAGCAATTTTGTCAACTCTAATGGTGACACATAATATAGGAGATAAGCAAGTGCAACAACACTTGGTAGCAACTTGATTTTATGATCAATCTCCCTTTTTGGATGCAGCTTTTTAAGCAACATATGAAGCATGACATATTCAAATTCTTTGAGAACTTCTATAACTACATCAAGTACATAATGACTTAATCCTTCTTAATCTCAATCAATGTAGCAAAGTGTTTGTCCTCACTTAATTTTAATCCTTTTCCAATTTCATTATTCAAATACATTCTAGCTTATTCTTCATTTCTATTATCTTCTTACCATAAGGACAATAGTAATAAATGAAAAGGAGTGTCTTCTTATATCACTATGATATCATCAAGGTGTGGCATTGGGGCTATCTTAAACTTCATATGAAAGTTGACCCCAAGAATCAAATAAAAACTATCCAAAGGATTCACCAACAAGTTGATCTTTCATGTCTAACTTTCCAAAGTTAAATGTACACCATGGACCATGTCTACCACAACTTGAACCTTTGTAATCATTATTTTTAGAAAATTAGATAACTTTCTCACTTGCAATCTATATTTCTAAACAAGCATAGTACCCACAAATGTATGTGTTGCACCCATGTCAACCATGGCCATAATTTCTTGTCCATTTGCTTTCATTAAGATGTCCATCAACATAGAGTGTGTAACTATCACGTCATTACTCATTGTGTTTAATTGTTGATTAAACCAACCATTAAAGGATCGAGCATTTATAAAAGATTGACAAGTACAACAACTTCTTGATCAAATTCCTCGTTGGTTTTCTCAAACATAAGAGCATTAAGCTTCTTTTGCTTAAGACAATCTTGAGCATGATGAGGTTCATTACACAAGGAACAACCTTGTTGATTATTAGAGTTATTTGTACTTTGGAAAGAAGATAACTTTTGCTTTCATTTCCTTCATTTTTCTCATGCCTACTGAACTTCTTGGCATACCACTTCTACTCTTTTTTCTTTTCCTTGTCATTTCCTTTAGATTTTGAAGGCCATCTAAAACTTCGGAGACTCTTAGTCGACAAGTGCATCGACAATAATGATTATGCTTGATAAGTCTTTCACATTTTACCAAAAGAAGTTCCAATTGTATCCATAGTTGTAGCTAATACAAGAAGCTGAAAAGCTTATCTTTCATAGATATATTTTGAATATCTAGAATCAAAGAACTAAATTTCTTTAAATAATCTTTCATGAATCCACTATGCTTTAACCTTTTGAAGGCATCACAAGCCATCCACAAAATGTGGTAAGGAAGAAATTTATCTTTTATTTCTCTTTTGAATTTTTCTTATATATAAATTTCATCCTTCCATCATTTGCATCAACACTGTACATTTTTCATCATGATTTTGCATCTCTGACGAGATACATGGTAAAAATGATGACTTTCTATGCATCCAGCACATGAGTAGATTAAGTATTGCTCCATGTTCCATGAGAAATTCCTTAACTGCTTCATATTCCAAATGCCATTGAAACACTTTTGCTCAAGAATTTTCTCTAAGTGCCCAATTTGTTTTCTCTACAACTAGTTAGGAGTTATGGCCAAAGCTTAAACAATTTCTCTTTTTGATAACAAAGTGCATATGTAATAATCTTTTTTATTAACTTAAAAATTCCTTCTAAATAAGTTTAAATTATTTAATTTGTGTATGTCATTTTTGAAACTTGAGGATTTATTAATGAATAAGCTTTTTAAAAAGCATGCAAAGATATTAATGATAGAATACAAAATCTGAGTATATTGTCATGAAGGTTTCAATTTGACAAATCTTTATATATGTGGTCTATATTTTTCAAAAACAATTTAAAATTTTATAAAGATTTAAAATTAAAAAATATAAAAGATAAGAAATTTAGATTAAATAATAAAATAATCCTCTTATTAAATAACAAAATTTTTTCTCTATTGTCTCGATAATTTTGGCAAAGTTCAGTAGTGCATAAATGAAGCATGAAGAGAAAGAGCTTAGGGAGAGTGTTATAGGAGATTTTTCTTGAGATCTTGTAGGAATTCAAAGAAAAAATAGAGAAAAAGAAAAAGAAGCAAAATGAAGAAAAAAAATTTTTGACCTCACTTTACTAGAATCACATCTTAAGGTATGTTCATAATTGAGTTCATCTTCATAAATCATATATTTGCTATTTGGGGTGTTTTGGAAGTGGATCTTGTGTGATTTTGGTGGATTTATGGTTGAGTTTGTTAGTTTCTAGTTGTTATGATTCAACCAAATGATCAACCAAATCATTTGATACAATCTATAATACATAGCCAGTGATGGGGCTTTGGCTTTGTGTAAATGGCTCAATTAGTTGATCATTGTTCTAGTGTGCTAAATTAACTAAACAAATACAATTGATTTAGGAAAGACACAATAACAATTGCCTTATTTAATCCTTTCTTTGACAAGTGATTGTTAACATCATACAAGTATGATGAGCTGATTAGATGAATATGATGGGTTTAGAAGAATGGCTAATAGACATTTCCCATGTAATCGGTAATTTGGCCTATATATGCCATGGATCATATGATTTGATATAGAGATCATACTATATATTATGAAGTTTAAAATGTTAAAAGATATAGTCTTCTTTAAAGATTTTTTGAAATAGTTTTTGTAAGTTCTTTTTCATAAAAAGTGGCAATGATGACAAAATATAATATGAATTGTATAAAAAATAAGAAGAGAAGATAAAGGAAAAGGAGTGTCCAAGAAAGCAATTCTCAAAACCATTAGATACGTTAACTAATTAATTATGATGTAAGAGAGTAGCTTTACTAAACTCTAA
This sequence comes from Vanilla planifolia, assembly GCA_023846275.1. Lineage (NCBI taxonomy): Eukaryota > Viridiplantae > Streptophyta > Magnoliopsida > Asparagales > Orchidaceae > Vanilla > Vanilla planifolia. The sequence continues at coordinate 16,565,354 of CM043875.1, read as the reverse complement.
TCTAACATTATGCAATGACATGACTATATGAGCATCAGCATAGCATGATATCATTTGCATATGTTTTAATATTGAAATAACCTTTTACTATTTTTAATATATAAATGTATACAGAAAGATTATTATTTAAAAATTAAGTAAATATTTATTGTAGCATAAGTGAGATAAATTCAATCAATGTAATATAACTAGGTTAAGGCGATTCAAAAATCACATGCAAAGCAATAAATATTTTCATAGTAATATATCCAAATTAAATAAAAAATTCAAATAAATTAGATAAATTATATATGAAAGTTGCATTCCAAGGGTCTAAGATAAATGAGTATAACATCCTAAATCATCAAATTTGATATGAATCAAAATGTCTTTAAGAGCATGCCAAACCCTTAGAAAATAATATTTAAAATTATAAAAAAATAATATTTAAATAGATAATGCTCATGGAGATGTGTACAACCACATTTGTTTAATCCCGATCCCCTTGTTTCAAATTATAGCAAATTATCAACATAAATAATCACAAATAATAATAAAGTATTCTTCTAATATTAAGTAAATATATAATAAAGAAAATTATAGCAGATTATCAACAATTTTCTTTTCATCATGGAATTTACATAACTTTATTTTGCCTCACTTGTGCATTAAGACTTACCTCAACTTTAAGCATTTACCCTTTCTCTTTATTGTGCCAATAATTCTTTAGGTGGTGCATTTAGAGGTGTTAACATGTTGAGCTTAGTAGCTTTGCGGGTGGTGGTCACTTGGATAAGATTTTTGAGTGAAGTTCTTATCAAGTCTTAGACTCTTTTGCCTTTGGATGAGACAATTTTAAGGCAAACATGCTTTTCCTTTTGGCTTCACAATAAGTGCGAAGGAGAATTCTTTCTCATTAATCAGCCACAAAATTCTTCTAAAGATTTCTTGTGAGGACAATGGAGAAACCATGTTAAAGATTTCTCACTTGTCTAATGCAAGAATTTTCTTGATTCGCATCTTTACAAGCATCATTGAACAATTAGAGAAAGGCTTGAAGGGGTTCAAATTAATGTTATCTTGGATTAATGATGATTCAAAGAGCTAGTTAGGTTTAATGCTACTGGCAAAGAAGATAGAAAATATGCTCTTGTATTACTTAAGAAAGAAATTTGATATTGGAGGCAACTTTTATAATCATTTGGAAGTTACATCATTTAAAAAAGTGAAAAAACTTGCATTTATATGTCTTGAAATGACTTTTAAAGAATTAATAATCTTGAACTCCTTTAGAAAAATACAAGGGTTTGAGTTAACAAAATAAAAATAAAAATTAGGTAATTAGAGTTGATAAGGTCTACTTATTAGGAGAAATCTCATAAAAAATGTGTAGGTTATACTCGTATGCCTACAATATGTTGGATTTCTCATCAAAGTGATAGAGGAATCCTCAATAAAGTAGAGTTGGTATTTTCTTAATGTTAGGTACCAACCTAATCACTTAATTAAATAAAAAAATCAAGTGTTTTATGCATATAAAATATTAAGTGAGGAAAGAAAAAAGTAAATTCTAAGTAGAGACATGGAGATATCACAAAATCCTTAATACCAACTAAAATAAAATCATACAAATAAATTATCCTCATAATATAATATAGATATAACTTGTATAACAATATATATAAAGTGCAAATTGATGTTTTATTTTACTTTCAATTACCCAATCTATACTAAGTATTGCTCACTCTGAAATCTTAAGAGTGTGGTCTTCTCTCTTGGTGTCAAATCCACAACTCTCAATTAAATGGATGCATTATCGGTGATGTAAGCACAAATGATATTTAATTATTTCAAAAGATAAATCCAATAAGACAACTAAACATAAAGGAATGCTAAAATAAACAAATATGTTGAATAAAATAAAATCCATATCATAACCATATAATAAACCACTTGTGTAAGTTTGAAATCATACTAAATGTCATGGATACTATAAGTAAACTACATAAAATATAAATACTAGTTTTTTATTCTTTTTAATTTTTAATATTTTATATAATCATCAAGTTCAGTATTCTTTAAATCATTATTCTCATTAGATCCAATAATTATATCAATATATAGCCTCTAATCATCATCTATTTAATCTATCTAAATAATATTAGGTAGATGTCTAATCCAAATATTGATACTCTACGATAACTCCTTAGGTTTAGTGCCCCATGGTAAGTATGGTAGCTATATCTTATAATAAAATTATGCTGGATTAGTACCATCTATTATAAATAATGACATCATAACACATACACTAGACATATATTTAATGTGATGATCAATAATTTATAATAACATCTATTGGGTTTAGTATCATTAATATCATAACACACACTAAAAAATGTCTAATTTGAAGATCGGTAGAACAACATCTCCTAGGCATAATATTGAGGACAATATCTTTAAAAATCTTTTTTTTTATTTTTTATTTTTTATTTTTCAGCTATATAATATCGTATGATATGTTAATCAAAGCTATTGAAATATATATATATATATATATATATATATATATATATATATATATATATATGTCAGCTTATTTATTATTATCAAAACTAAAATACTTTAGTTATATTTTATGTGTTTTTATTTATATTTCTTTAATTTATTTTTTTTATGATGCCATGTAACAAATACATGAAAAAAATAATGTAAATCATGTAATTAATAAAGTCATGTACCAAGTAAAATAAAAAATCATTAATATCATACTAAACTATAATATATAAGTATTTTCCATGATAATAAATATAATTTTAAAGAAAAAAATAAAATAATATTATGATAGATCACAAATTCTAAATTTATTTATATTTTAAAATTTAATTTATTTAAAAAAATTATAATAAAACATATTAAAAAAATATTACTATTACTAAAATAATACTATCATGTTATATAACATGTTATCCAATTTTTCTATCCAAATATGATAGTTATCTTCCCTTTTGAATTTTTAATTTATTTTAATTTTTAAAAATTATATATTTATAAGGGTTAACATACATCCTAATTATAAGTAATTAAAATCATGTAAGTTCCCTTTTTATCATTAAGTTGTTACTTATATCATACCTTAACAATTCTTTAAATTGTATCATACAATTATCTAGAATTAAATAATCTATATTATATCGTACATATATGATATCATTGTTTTGTTACATGATTTGCTTTATTCCTTATTACCTAATATCTTAGTTTATTCGAATCTGCAAATCTAATAAAACTATCATACTCTACGATAATAATATTGTATTACATGTTCTAATTGGACTCCTTATATTTCAATATATTTTTTTATGTTATACTATGATCCATACAATTGCACAATATGATATGGAGATTTCTTTAATGAGTGTATCGTATGATTAATTCTTTTTTACTAAATGGTTTTATTTTTCTCTGCTAACATCATCCGCTTTTTATACTAATTTGACAAATACATCATATTATACGATTGAACTCTATTAAAATTATATAACTTGAAATTGCACCTTACGATCACCAACATTGTACTAATCTACATATTTAAACTTATCAATTATCTTTCAACTAAAATAGATCATACAATATGATGTTTACATTATTTTGTATGATAGATTCATCAATGCAACAATAATTGTGCTCTTAGTATTAGTGTGATTTAGTAAAATGACAAACACAATTATTTTTGACAACCTTCTCATAGCTATATCATAAGCTTATTGTATAATGTGATATCACAACTCCTCTTTCTTCAATCAATTCAACATAGTAGCATAACAGAAAAATATAAAACTTACATCATCGATGTTTCAACCTTTGCATTTCTCCTCTAATGGCACAACTCTGCTTCTCAGTTTTCTTATATGAAAAAGCTCATAGGAGCACCTAAGTTCACTTGAACTTAGCCTCTATTGGGCCTACTAGAAATATTTATAAGTTGAGACAACAAGGTTGTGATGACCTGAACTCCTTAAAGCTCACTATTGAATTAAGCTTGGGAAGCGAGGGTGCTTAAAATCATATTTTATCCTGCCCATACCATGACTGTTGAGAGTTTGAAAATCTTATTCCTATGGGTTTCAATATGAAATCTTTATAAAACACCTAAATATTATATTATTTACAAATATATCATGTAGTTTAATATTTTTCTATAATGATATCTAGAAATTACATATATACCCCATCAAAATCTAATATTTATATATTTATAAATATATTATTCACTAATTAGTTTTAATTTAAGCCAATATTTCTAAAATTATAAGTTTAACATGATGCATTTTATACTTAAATATTTATAAATTTATCAACTTTTGATTAGATTTGGCATAAATCCTAATTTTTAAAATTTCAAAATTATCTTACATGTCCATTTGATAATTATATTTATAGATGTATCTTTAATAAATTATAAGAAATTTTTTAGATCCTTAAAAATTACAATCTCAATGTCATTGAGTTCATCTCCCAAGAGTTCTATTTATTGATATACTCAAATAATGTATTTTTTACTAAGTTTGAACTTATGATATATTTTGAGCACTTTATTGTTATTTTAATAATTTTATATAAATAATATATTTTAATATTTTTATAAAAATACTATATTTGAAGAAATTAATTTGATTAAGTTTAACAATACTTTGTCATAATCTTTTAGACTTAAATATAAAATTTTTCTATTTGATATAGTTTGAGATTTGAGGGTTGTTACATTTAAGATTAAGTTAAGGGCAAAAAAAATTTAACTAGGGGAACAGTGGTAGGCTTTGATTCATAAATCATTGTTGTGGTGTCAATAAGTTGATGGTGTGAAGGATTATAAGGTATAAAATTTGTGAAAATGGAGGCAAAGTGATTATGTCAAAGAGTGATACTAAGAGCCTCAAGGGGCTCTCGATTAGAAGAGAGGGATTTGGTGTTGTCTCCCTTGCTAAAGTTATTAAATTACCTTATATGCCCCTTTAAAGTATAAGAAGAAATAAATTTGGCAAAATATTTTATTTTTTATTAAAATAAATGGAAATGATTGTTGGTGGATGTAGGAGAAAGATTACAAACTTATGAGATGGAAATGTAGGGAACTTTGCTTGCTTAACCAAAAGTATTGAGAGATTCTCTTTCAAAAACAATATCATAGATTCTTAGTCTCCATTTCAGCTTACTTATCTAGTTTCTTACAAATGATGTTAAAAGATGTTAATGTAAAATTTAGATTCAAGGGAATAAATAAAAACTTAGTAAATATTTTTATTGAGTGCGATTATAAAAAAATTAAATAATAAATTGGGGTCTCCTATGTCGAGATCACAAAAGGGGACGAGAAAAACTAGGGGAATAAACTAAAATTCTATTTCTCTTTAGAAAAAGTTTGTTCTTTAAGTAGGTAATTTATTTCCTTCAATTAAACCCAAAATGTCACTTCCTATTTGAGTTTGTGCATCAACAAAGAACGACCAAATATTATCTTTCTTCTTTATTTCCAGGGAGGTTGTGTTGCATGTGACAACACAAGACATTGTCAAAAGGATAGTTAAACTTTAGACTTACCTCCTTAGGTGCAAACATTACTAGAAGACATGGGTACGAGATGGATGAATCTTGCACATTATCTCCTTGGACTATAGCTTTGTAAGCGATGCCAATTAAGTCTTGATTGTCCAACCTCAAGTTGTTGGTATTATCAATAAAGGTTCTCAAACTTTACATCTCTATTATTTACCATATAATTGTATTGTAGATTGATAACAAAAATTTGTGTTGCACATTTATGCATCTTAAGATTGTATTAAATATTATCAATAAAGGTGTGCTTATTGATAGATTATAATTTAATCATAATCATTGTTTTCGAAATTTAGTAATAATACCCCAATCTTTTAATTAAATATATATTAAATTTTTTTTTATTAAAATATTTTAAAAATTTTAATCCCGTACTAACGTGATGAGCCACCCTCGTGTCGCTAATCAAATTCAAAACAATACTCCCTTCTTTTGTTTAATAAATTATTAATATATAGTAATTATCTTTTGTATTTAAACATTTGCCATCCCAAAACCACATAAGCTCCTTAGCTTGGTTCTTCTGAGCTTCCCTTCGAATAGGGTTTTGTTAAATGATCTATAGAAACGGCAATGTCGGCAAACCTCCTCTTATCGGATTCCTTCTCCGTATCTGGAAAGGCATCTGATAGGTGGAGCCTTCCTCTACTTCAATCCAGGATGAAGCTGGACCGAAAAGGATACAAGGCGGAGCTTCTCCTTATCTACAACCACTTTGAATCATCCTTACATCTCTTCCTTCAGCAATCCGCGCTCAGTTCGTCATCGAATCTGGCGGTCGCGAAGGCTCTTAGGGACCTCACGATGTTCCTGGCTCACATGGCACCATACTATCCCCGATGCTTGGCTGAATTTCCTCATTAGTCTCTCATCTCCTTCAATCCGAAGTTCAGACCCTCCCGTATTCCCTTCATTCCAATCTAGCACAAGCCATCATCCTCCTTGTCAATGAGAAGGTTCGTTATTTTATTTTATTTTTTTGGTCGAATCTATTATAGTGTTTGGTACACTTCAATTTTGAGGGCCACCATTATTTTGCATATTTTTGTTTAGCATTTTAATGGGTGGAAATATCTTTTGTTTGCACTGATTAAAGTTATATTTTGAACTGGGCATTGGAGAAAATGGGAAACTTTCACTTCATTGAGCTTTAAGAGAAGATTATAATTGTTGATTAGTTAGACATGATTAGGCCTTTATAATTATTGATCAAGGCAAAAATTTGATTTCCCTCTAGAAAGAACAAAATAGGCACTTTTTTCCATGAGTTCTTAAATATAGAATCCTAACTATTTCTTGTGAGGCTGTATATTTCTTTTGCTAGATTCCTATATTAAAAAGTTTTAGGTTTCCAACACCGAATTCATATTCTGTTGTTATAATTACAAGAATAGTCCTTTAACACATCAAGTGAGGTCAGATACATTGATTCTAAGATGCTATTATTTCCTTTCATTAACTACCTTTATTCTAGATCCAAAGTTGTTAAAGCCATTTAAATAGTCAATAGTCATTTTTTTGTTCTATATTTTTCCCTTTTTTATGGGAAAGATTCAGTAATCTACTTTGCTTATAGAATCACAAAGTAAACTTCTTAATATAACCAAACCATCTAGATTGATTTTCTTTAGGCTTGTCTTCAATTAGTAGAATGTCAACTTTCTTCGTTATAATAAGTTACTCTTCAAACTTAAAAGATTTATCTCCATAGCAATTATTCTATTTGTGTGTTTGTACTCATACATTGACATTTGATACCATTCAATCTTATAAATTTGCCTTTATTATTGAGTGTGATATTTTGATGACACAACACTCAGAAGTATGTTTTATTTTTGTCTTATTTGTTCGATTCTTGGATCATATTAGTGAAATTTTTTTGTGAAGTGAAGCCAGACAGTTAGTCCTACAGGTGTATCAGTTGACTTAGTATTTCAAATATGAAATACTAATGTCGTGGTTTTATTGGACACAATTCTTCATAGGACATAACTTAACTTCATTGTTAGGGGGATTAAGTCATGTTTATACTTTGACCATCCATTATTTGAAGTAAAATTGGGCAATAGCGAGTAATTTCTAGCACAAGTAATTAGATTCAAATGGAGTTTTATTTCATCTAGCAAAAGCATCATAATTATATTCAATCTAGAAATTAGCTTATGGAAGCATTATTACTGAGCTGTGTCAGCAATTTTATTATCTTAAGCATGAAGAAATCTATGCTTAATGCTTGCAAATATAGTTCATATGTTCCTGCTTTTAATGTCTTATAATATGGTTGCTTTCTTTGATGTTTCTCACCAGACATTCTTTGGGAGTGATCTCATTGAAATGGTAGGAATAAGAACAATCAGAACCTCTTGGATGTATTCAAGTTTGTTTTACTTTTGAGATGAGTGCATACAGTAACGTTTGACCCATCCAAGTTGGTTTGCATTTTTAAAAGCAATTTACTAAACTTCACTAGTTAACAAAAGATAATCATGTGTTGTGTTTAGGTGCACATCAGGAGCAAGCTCAGTAAGCAAGAGAGAGTAGCTCTCGTTTGAGCAAGCAGAGGGGATAGAGAAAAGTACGAGGCTAAAACTATGGTGAAACAAAAAAAGGTATATCATAGTTACATTTGCCATTTTTAATTGCAAGAGCATCATGTTTTTTTGTCTAGTTATGTGATTTTGTTATTTCAAATCTTTTTTTACCTGGTTTGACTTGAGATAAGTTGCTATTATTGTTTAACCAGACTGGTGGGCTAAGTAATAAGCAGAAGCAACACTCGAAGGCGATGTCACTGGCTACCAAAAGAGCAAAAGCAGCCCATTCTCGTCAAAAGAGAAAAAAGTGGCGAAGGAAATGTGGTAAGCAGTTTAGGGGAAGGAAAGCATGGAAGTGAAGCTCAAGAACTCCAATGGATTTCAGTAATCTGGGATCACATTTTCGGTAGGACATATATCTTTACTTAGCTTCCCTTTTATCATTTTTGTTTGTTTCCAAATCGTTAAAGATATATATGCGATGTATGAGGCCAATAATTATTGATTAAGATTTTGAATTAATTAATATTTTCCCTTTAAAGAGGTTTAAAGGATGTGTAAACAAAGGCCACCTTGAAACAATGTTTTGAATTTCATTTAACTTTTATATTCAACTTCTAGTATTGCAATGATGTGGACTTTTTAGAGTTTGAAAGTCTAGAAATTTTTATGTGAATATGAATAAAGACTTAAGTTAATAGAATAGACGTCAAGAAACTTTATTAAATCATAATGAAGGATAAATGATAAAAAAAATCAGTTCATGATATTTGTTTAGTATTTGAATTTTTAGCTTGTGGTTCACTAAGTATTAGATAAGAAATATAACAATATTATTTTGTATATTTGCAGATGAATGGTGTCAATGAAGTGTTTTTAATAAAAAAATTACATATTAAAAGTACTGTATTTGTAGTAGAGGTTAAGAACAAATCTTAGTTATGATATTATTAGAATGATTATTTGTATTTTGTTATATTTAAGTTAAAAAATAAAAAATATTGAAGGATATTTTTTTTATTTTTAATGTTGATTATATTTGTGAAAGTTATAAACAACAATAATCATCACTCTTAAGTTTTAGAAAGCTATGTTGTCTCTTGAGTTAGTTCATGTTGACATTTGTAATAAATGAATATTTAATTTCAAAGCAAAAATAGATATTATTTATTAATTAGTTATGACCTTATTCATATGAGTTGGATATCTTTTGTAGTTTATAAATTAAAGCTATTTTAAAAATATAAGAAATTCGAAGGTCTTATAAAAAAAATTGGTTTAATATAAAAATTATTTGAACTAATAGAGAAGAAAAATTTTTATCTAAAGAATTTGATTTTTTGCACAAAAACATGAAATTCATAAGCAATTGTTTATTAGAAAAGTACCAAAAGAAAATAAAAATGTCAAAAAAAGAATAGAACAATTGTTGAGATTACTTATATTGAATGAGAAAAAAATTATAAAATAAATTTTGAACAACTATTACTACTTTTATTATATTTATACTTTGATAACTTTAAATGAATACAACAACTTGAATATAAAGAGTAAAAAAATATATTTTTTTTCTTTCATGAAATATAAGATTTTTTTGTCACTGATATTATTAATTTACTATCATAAAATATTTCTATTTGATTGTATTATTCTTTATGAACGAACATCCATATATCATTTTTTTCAATAAATTATATTTTCTTTCTTTCATCTTTCTCGATGAGCGAATGTACAAAAAACTATGCTTTGAAAGACTGTTTATTTTGGAGTGTCATTATCTTAAATATTGCTATCAGGACAAATTTTTGTAGACCAGTTGAAGGAGAATTTGTGATTTTATCGAAGTTGAATCTATGGATACATTATTCACACTTGTTTAGATTAAGTTATGGCATGATATTTAAAATAAATATATAGATTTTATTTTAAGTCATTGCATGATATTTAAAATAAGTTTAGATTAACTAAAATTAAATAAAAAATAAAATTGAGTTTTTTTGAAAAATTATCCTCATGTTATATGAATATATAGTTCCATTGGAATGTGTAGGGTGTTCAAGATACTTATTTGATATTGGCTTATCACTTTATTTAGTGTCATTAATACTTTGTGTTTGGTGGCTTAGGTATTAGTTTAAGTCCTTGTATCTAAATGGATAATTTGGATAATATTATAATGAAAAGGAAAATAAAATTATTATTTTATAATAAGATTATGGAAGAGATTGTTATAATCCTTTATCCATACTAGATAAGGTTGTCTTGACAATCAATTATGTAATCCTTGTAAGTGTCAAATATATGACCCTTAATAACCAACTTCTTGAGGATGTTGGATGCTTTAGATTACTTCATTAAATAGCTTAGTTAACTTGTCTAATAATTGAACCCAATTATTAATCTCAATGTTATCAATTGTTTCATTATCAATCATCTTTGTCCCTTTGCAACTCATGTACAATAATGTAATCTTGTTGCTTGATTTGCATGCGATTGGAGCATAGTTGTGGTGACCAAGCTTGCCTTTCTTGGGATCGGGTGTCACATCCTCTATATTTTAATTTTTTCTTAATACTTTAATTTTGAAATGCACTTTTTTATAAAAATTAAATAAATACATTATGTTTCAAAATATTTTGTATGCTCAAATATCCAAAACAAATGAAAAACTATGCCTAACCTTCGAAATAAATTTTATGTGAAGCCAAATATATGAAACAACATAATGATCATATTACAAAAGGCGATTAACATCTCCAATAAAACCAAGAAGATGTCTAACTTATTGTAAGACATTTGAGGCATAACAAATAAGAGAGGATGAGTGAATTGTTTATTTAAGAAAAATTTCATTTCCAAAAATTAGTAAAAAAATTTTCGATCTTAAAATTATTTTTATTGATGAAAAAAAATTTCTCAATAATAAACAAAATACACACAAGATTTTTTAGGTGCTTCAACAAAAACTTGTGCTAACATCCACCCTCGATCCTCAACTGGGCTTCCACTAACCATTTTGTTTTTGCTGAAGCTAGTAGAGATAAACATGATACACATCAATGTTTTAATGAAACCAAAATCAGAGAAATTTAGGTTACTCAAAAAAATTTAATACTTTACAATTTTTTGTTTACAAAAATCCCTACATCTTTAATGTTTTAGTAAATTAATATTTTAAAATTTAATAAATATCTAATAAATTTAAAATTAGAAAAATTAAAAATAAAATACAATAAAATCTAATAAAATCAGTTAAAATACCAATAAAATTAAAAATATTTTGAAAGTTAAAAACTAAATATTTAGATAGACAAAACTTATCGGGACGAGTGTAACCAAGTTTGTTCTCTCTCAATCATTCCCTATTTTGAATTACTTCAAAAATACTAATTTAAATAACTATAAAAAAATAATAAATTAATATTTCAACATTTAATAAATCTAAAATATGATGAATTAAAAATATAATATAACCAAATCAAATGAAAATCGAGTGTAACATCAGGTTCATCAAATAAGATATAAATCAAAATGTCGTGTAAGAAATTCAAAAAGCCAAGAAAATGAAACATTTGAAAATATAAAAATAAATATTAAAATGAAAATGGCTCTTTGTAATGAGTCTAATGATATTTGTTATATTTTGATCAGGAATTGTTTCAAATTATTGTGAATTATCAAGAAAAATAAGCATATATATTTACAAAATGTTATTTATTTTTTAAATAAATATATATTAAAGCTAAGATGTGATAAAATGAAACAATATAATATAATCAAATCAATGCAAGATAGACCTCACACAAAAGAAGATTATAGTTTGATACTAACATAACAAAATAAAGAAAAAAATTAAATGTATAAGAAAGTAGCATTAAAAAACCTAAGGAGATAGTGTATCATTTATGATCATCAAATAAGATATGAATTGAAATGTTTCATAATGCATGCCAAACTATTAAAAATAAATGATTCAAAAACCCATAAATGAAGTTTTAATTAGGTAAAGCTTGTTTAAATGACTCGAATGACTTTTGTTATAGAAGAAGAAAATAATAAATTATAATAGCAATAAAACTTTTCAATTTTAAGATAACATATATTAAAGTAGAAAAAAAATAAATGAAATCAACATAATCTAACCAAATCAAAGTGATGTAATCCTCATAGGAGGCATGACTTAAGGCTATATAGTAATATAACTAAATCAGAACAAACAATTTGAAGAAATAAGATAATTGTATGAAAATTACATTTTAAGATACCAAGGTGATAAGGTATGATATCCTCGATTATCAAGTCATGTATAAATCAAAAAAATACTTTAAAACATGCAAAAATCTTAGAAAAAATATTTAAAAATATAAAAATTGAATATTTAATTAAAGAGAGCTCAGTGAGATGAGACTAACAAAGATTTTTTATCTTAATCAAGCTTTATTTAGTATTACTACAAATTAGCAATATAAAAAATCACAAATAAAAAATCTTTAATAATTTTAATATTCAATGAATATATATTAAATCAAAGATGATATAAATAAAAAAAGTTATGTAACAAAACAAAATCTAAATGATATATATGCCACATAAAAGTGATGTTAAGTTTACATGAGTAGATAATTTGAGATTCATAGAAATATAACCAAATAAAAGTGAAACATTTCAAGAAATCCAAATATGATACAAATCCAAATATCATAAAAAGAGAACAAAAATCTTAGAAAATAAAAAAATTTTAAAATTAAGAAATGTATATTTAATAAAAAAGATATCTTATAGATGAGTTCAATAATATTTATTTTATCTTGGTCAGACTTTACTTGGAATTACTATAAATTACAATGAAAAATATGAGTAAATATGTATTAACATTAAAAAGTTTATAAATAGCAATAATAAAATATGACCAAATCAAAGTGATGTTAAGTTTACATGAGTGGATAATTTGAGTTTCATAAAAATATAATTAAATAAAAGTAAAACATTTCAAGAAATGAGATAAATTATATGAGAAAAGTTGCATTCCACAATACTATGGGATAAATTAAAAAAAATATAATATAACAAAATCTAAGTGATATTGAATTTACATGTATAGAGAATTGGAGTTTCACCATAATATAATAAAATATTTTTTTATGAAATGAGATAAACTATTTTGAAAATGTTGCATTCAAAAATACTATGGAGGATGTGTGCAACAACCATGTAAGAGTCAAAATATCTTATAAGAGTGCAAAAACCATGGATAATAAAACATTTACATTTATAAAACTTATTAAACTAGAAAGGTGATGATGTTTGATATGTCTCAATTAGGGCTTGTTTGGATTTATTAAAAAATATACATTTAAATAAGTGTAAATAATAATAAATTAGTATTTTATTATTTGATAAATATATAATAAAACTAAAATAAGATAAACTAAAAGAATTTATAATATCTAAATAAAAACTATGCAAATGTCACACCATAAAAGAGTTAGAGTTTCATAATATATCCAAACAAAAGAAAAATCATTGATCAAAGGAACTAAATATTTTTAAAAAGTTGTATTGTAAAGTTATCCTCCGAGGCACTAAGGAGATCAAGTATAACATCCTCAATGATGGAATCAAGGATGAGTAAACATATCTTATAAAGTAACAAAAAATGTCATAAAAAATATATAAAAATATTTAAATAAATATTTAATTAGATAAAGCATATTGAGGCAAATAAAACCAACTTTTTTTCATCTCGTTCAAATCACATTTTATAGAAAATATGAATTACAAAAACAAATAAGCATAAATAATAATAAAGTATCATCTTAATAATAAGTAAATATATATTATAATTGAAATGAGTTAAATTAAAATAATGTATTACAACTAATACAAGTGATTAAAAGGTCATATTGGAGGAGATGTAAGGTTAATAAGTCATATAACAAAATCAAAAAAAAATTGTGAAAAAGTGATAAATATTATAGAAAAATTGTGATCCAAGATTCTAACAAGATCTAATGTAGTATCATTAACTATCACATGAGGTTTGGATTGAAATGACTTGCAAAGCATATAAACATTTTTGAAAATTATTTTTTTAAATTATAAGAAATTAAATTTTAATTGAGTGCAACTCTATAAGATGATAATAATGCTATTTATTTCCTCTCTATTGGAACTTGTTTATAAATTTTTGAAATTGCCAAAGTAATTAAATACAAGTAATAATTAATCGTTATTTTAATATTATGTAAATATATGTTAAAGCTAACGCTAGATAAATTAAAATAATCTAATACAACAAGACTATAGTTATGTAAGGTTACGAGAGAAGATTAAGAGCTTCATAGAAATATAAGAAACTCAAAGCAAACAATTTAAAGAATTGAGATAAATTGCATAGGAACATTTAATTTCTGGTTGATTTGGTGGTTAGTGTAACATTGTCAATCATCAAATTAGGTTGAAAATAAAATACCTCATAAAGAGTGCCAAAATAATTGATAATAAAATATTTAAAAAGAATTAAAAAAAAGAATTTATAATTAGATGGTGCCCATGAAGTCGAGTTTAATGATTTTTGTTTCGTCTTAATCAGACCTCATATTTTATCATTAAGAAATATCAAAATAAAACAGCATAAATAATCATAAGCAATTATTTTATTATTAAGTAAATTATTATTAAACTTATAATGATACAAATTAAAGTAATATAATATATGAAAATCTAGAACATATGAATGTAGCACGAGAGATAAAGTTCACCAGAATGTTGCATTCTAATATACTCAAGAGAGTAAGTGTAACTTTCATGATTATCAAATTAGGTAAGAATTATAAAATTTTTATTAGTAATACCAAAATATCAAGTAAAAACTATTTTAGATTGCAAAAGTAAATAAATTTTTTAATATTATATATACATATGTATAAAATAAAACCAAATCGATGTGAAAGCCCTACGAGGGTTATTTAGAGTATCATTATAATACATGAAAATCTAAGTGAAAACTTGAAACAATGATATAAACTGTATCTCTCCAAGATAGTTAGGATGTCAAGTGTAACATACTCGATTGTCGAATCATACATGAATCAAAACATTTGGTAAAGTTTACCAAAATTCTTAAAAAAATATTTAAAAAATATCAAAATAAATAATTCACTTAATAGAGCTCATGAAGATGAATCCAAAGATGTGTGTTGTTTCTTGATCAAACCTAGTCTAGAAAAACTTTACATTACCAACATAAATAAAGATAAATCATAATAAACTATAATTTTAATGTAAAGGAAATATATATTAAAGAAGAAATGTGAAATATTGAAGAAATGTAATGTAACCAAATAAATGTGATGTAAATGTCATATGACATGAGATTTAGAGATACATTATAATATAAAAAAATCAAAATGAAACATTTGATGAAATGATATAAACTATGTGCAAAAGTTATATTATGGAGATTTGGTATAATATTCTTAATCAACGAGTTAGATATGAACAAGAGAATCATCAAAAACTTAGTAAAAATTCTTATTGAGTGCAATTACCAAAACATTAAGTAATAACTTGGGCTCTCCTAGGTCGAGGATAACTAAAGAGGACAAGATAAACTAGGAGAATAAACTAAAATTCTATTTCTCTTTAGAAAATTGTTTGTTCTTCAAGTAGCAAATTTATTGCCTTCAATTAAATCCTAAGTGTCACTTCTATTTAAGTTTGTGCATCTACAAAGAATGACCAAATATTATCTTTCTTCTTTTATTTCCATGGAGGTTATGTTGCATGTGGCGACACAAGACATTGTCGAAAGGATAGTTAAACTTTACACTTACCTCCTTAGGTGCTAACATTACCAGAAGCATTGTCTTGAGGGCAATGGTGGTTTATGATTAATGCACAAGACATGGGTACGAGATGGATGAATCATGTGCATTATCTCCTTAGGCGATCGCATTGCTAGCGTTGACAACTAACTCTTAATTGTCCAACCTCAAGCTGTTTGATCTTAAGAGTCTAACATTAAATAAAAGAATATCAAGAGTTTGACTTTTATCATAAGATTCTCAAACTTTACATCTCTATTATTTATCATATAACTATATTGTAGACTGATGACAAAAAGTTGTGATGCACATTAATGCATTTTAAAATTATAATAAATTTTATCCATAAAGTTGTGTTTATTAATAGATTATTATTTAATAATAATATAATAAAAAATATTATTGTTATCAAAATTTAGTAATAATACCCCAATCTTTTAATTAAATATATTTTTAAATTTTATTTTATTAAAATATTTTAAAAATTTTAATCACGTACTAACGCATAGAGCAATCTTTGTGTCACCATTCAAATTCAAAACAATACTCCCTTCGGCTGTTAAATAAATTATTAATATATGGTAATTATCTTTTGTACTTAAAAATTTGCCATCATGAAACCGCATAAGCTCCTTAGCTTGGTTCTTCTGAGTTTCCCTTCAACTAGGGTTTTGTTAATTAATCATTAGAATTGGCGACGGTGGCTAACCTCCTCTTACAGAATTCCTTCTCTACATCTGGAAAGGCAGCAAATTGGCTGAGCCTTCCTCTGCTTCAATCCATGATGAAGCTTGACCCAGAATAATACGAGATGGAGCTTCTCCTTATCTACGACCACTTCGAATCATCCCTACATCTCTTCATTCAGTAATCCGTGCTCAGTTTGTCATCAGACCTGGTGGTCTCGAAGGATCTCGATGGCCTCATACTATCCTTGATGCCTCACTGAATTTCCTCAATAGTCTCCCATCTCCTTCAATCAAAAGTTTGGACCCTCCCGGCTTCCCTTCATTCCAATCAAGCACAAGCCATTGTCCTCCTTGTCAATAAGAAGGTTCGTTGTTTTACTTTATTTTTTTTTGGACGAGTCTCTCATAGTGTTCGGTACACTTCAATTTGGAGGGCCACCATTATTCAACATATTTCTTTTCAGCATTTTAATGGGTGGAAATATCTTTTGTTTGTACTCGTTAAAGTTATATTTTCAACTGGGAACTGGAGAAAATGGGAAACTTCCACTTCATTGAGCTTTAAGAGAAGATTATAATTGTTGATAATTTGTTAGACTTGATTAGGCTTTTCTAATTGTTGATCAAGGTAAAAGTTTGATTTCCCTCTACAAAGAACAAAACAGGAGTTTTGTCCCATGATTTCTTAAATATAGAATCGTAACTATTTCTTGTGAGGCTATATATTTCTTTTGCTAGATTCTTATATTAAAAAAGTTTAGGCTGCCAACACTGAATTCATATTCCGTTATTATAATTACAAGAATAGTCCTTTAACACATCAAGTGAGGTCAGATACATTGATTCTAAGATGCTATTGTTTCTATTCATTAATTGCTTTTCTTCTGGATCCAAAGTTGTTAAAGCCATTTCTAATAGTCAATAGTCATTTTTTTTGTTCTATTTTTTTTATTTTTTTATAGGAAAGATTTCAATAATCTACTTCTCTTATAGAATCACAAAGTGAACTTCTTAATATAACCAAACCATCTAGATTGATTTTCTTTAGAATTGTCTTCAATTGGTAGAATGCCAACTTTCTCCTTTATAGTAAGTTACTCTTCAAACTTAAAAGCATTATCTATATAGCAATTATTCTATTTGTGTTTTTGTACTCACACATAGACATTTGATACCATGTAATCTTATAAATTTGCCATCATTCTTGAGTGTGATATTTTGATTACACAACACTCAGAAGTATGTTTTATTTTCATCTTATCTGTTCAATGCTTGGGTCATATTAGTGACATTTTTTGTTAATTTCTCTATCATTTTGAAGTATAGGTTCAAAATAAGTAAATTTTTTATTGTTTCTTTCATTTATGATAACTATTACAATCAATATGTTTTTGGAATTACTTGTCTAAATATTAATTCCATATGTTTATTATAAGAACTAAAAATGCCATACTATTTAAACTTCAGAGTCATTGTTCATAGACTCAGTTTTGTTTTATCTATTTGCTTATTCTCAGTTTTGCTTTATCTCTTTGCTTAGTTTTATAAATTGGTATTAAATTATTAGCAAAATGCATATTAATGGTTTATCTTGAATTTTATAATTACATCAATAATTAGTGTAAAATTGAAGCTATCTTTCATTGGTTATGTTGTTAGAAAGTTTGATGAAAGAAGAAGTGCAAAAGTACTTATGAAGCATTATCTTCTTATGTGCAAAAATGGGAATTATGACAAATTTTCGAAAAGTTTTTGATGCTTTTGGTGCATAGAAAAAATTTTTGAAAATAAGTTTACGAACACATCCAAGGACTTAAAGCATAATCATAATGAAATTCGATTGTAATTAAGAAATCTTAAATATGTTCTCCTTAGGTGTGCAAAATTATTTTTAATATATGCAATTTTTAATTTCGTTTTATTCTTTTCTAATACCTTATCAAAATAAAACCTCATTATACACCCATTATTTCTTTGTTATACATGTTTTTCATAATTTCAATCTGTCCAATTCTAGCTTCTTTTTTTTCCTTTTCTAATGCCTTTTCGAGCATGTGAAGGAAATATTATAATAAATAATTAATTTGAGTTCATGATGATTCTCTTATAGAATTAAGATAATGGTTTTTGTTCCTTGAAGTAATAATAAGAAATTGTTACAATCATTTTATGTTCTTCATTAAGCTCTTTAATCTCATAATAAACATTCATTATATTATCTTTCATAGACTTATCAAAATTGTACTAAACCATTTTTATTTCAATTCTTACTTGAGTATTGAAGTTGGAATCCTAAAATTTGTAATTCCTTGGTTTTCTGATAAAGTTCCTTTTTTGTTGAACAATAGTAACGTTTATCTTCTTATGAATAATGATGTTAATTAACTTAGTCAAATTTATGATTTAATTCTAGCTTCTTGAAATTATTTATTTATACGTATCCATGCATGATCTTGTAGGAATCCTTACTTTTTTCAATTAACTCATTATTGATGTAACCATCATTCTTAATATGTTAGTATGTTTAGACAATATAACACATTGCTTTTTAGAAGTCCTAAACGTTAGATTTAACACAATTTTGGATATGCATTGCCATGGGTTGGCTACCTTGAGGACAATGGAGAGGGACAAGTCATAGAAATAGATGGTTGGGAGGCTTCCAAGATAAATGGAAAGATATACCACAGAGTTTCCTAGAGGTAAACTGAAAGAATTGGGAAGGAGAGATTGATAAGTGGGGTTTTGAAGTTTATACTATATGCTAAGAGAAATGGCCTATGTGAAATATTTTACCAACTTGAAATGCCTAGATGAAAGCTATTAAAGTTTATGGCTTAAACCAAATGATCTTAAAACAACCAAAATGAAATTTTTTTCATAATAGTATTTAGTATTGCAAGAGTTATGTTGTTCCAATGATTATATAGAAATTAAAGTTCTCTAGCATGTTTTTGATTTTTCTTGTTTTTTTTGAAAGATTATTCTTTTAATTATGTTTTGCATAATTTGTATGGTGATATTGTTGAGTTGGATGTGCCTCTTTAATTATTTATGGACACTCAGATCGTTGGTGATCGAAACCTCAAAAAATTTGCATTTTTTAATGTTGTGCACTGTATTGGGCACATGAACAAAAAACATAGAAATGAAGCAAAAATAGGAAGCTTCAAAATATTTTTTTCTCATTACTATCGGTGTGTGATGTCATATATACTCTATTTTTGCTGATTTTTCTTAGTTTTGTTGATTATAACAACTGATGTATGATTTCTTGTTTGAAGGGAGAGGAAGAACTAAGGACCAGGAGGTCACATGTTGTACTGTGTGACTTCATTGACGAAAAGTAGGGTTTGATGATCGAACAGCTAATGCTATTTGCAATGCATGCTTTCACTGTTCTTGAAGGTTAATATTTTCCTTATCTCTACAATTGGTTAAGTCCGATTAGTTAACTTATTATGCCTTTTTTACTTCTTTTTGTTGAGCACAAGGTCATGGTAATGAGCTATCTCATTCATTGTAATGAGCTATCTTGCTTGAAAAGATTCTAGGTTTTGGTGTTTTAGCTAAAAGCTTAAGCATAAGGTAAAAGAATTAAATAGAAGAAAAAAATCTCCAAGAGTGAGTTTCATGTTTAAAGGAGAGAGAGTAAATGACAAGTCAAAACTTAACAAGATGAAATAAAGTTTTTTTCCCAAGTGAAAGGTATGATCAAAGGGGAAATACTTAGGTACTTAGAAGTTATAAGTAAGATTTTCACTTTGCAACAAGATAAGATGGAAAACAAAAAACTCTCAACCTCTATACAAGGGTTAGTGATGAAATTAGGAAGGAAAGGAAGAATTGTTTTGGTCATTTGTAGCCTTCACATAGTGGAACAATAATGAAGGAAATAAAAATAGAAAGTAAAATTTATGCTTCTCAAAGCATGCTTACTATGGAATGGTGATGAAGATCCATGTAATATATAGTTTACATAGATGTCTAACTCAATCAAAATTTGATTCAAATGATGTGAACCAAAGCAAGTTGAAATGGTTATTTCAAGTAATGAAAAGGCACTTGCTTTTTTATTACTTGACCATTACTAGAAAACCATTTAACATAAAGAAATCATTAGCACTGATTATGCTAACTTTTATTTGGTTTATTCTAATGGGTTATTAACATATGAAATATAACTATTTAAACAAACATCAAAAGAACTTGTCAATTAGCTCTATAATATCTAAATATGGATCTCCCCTTAAACATTTCATGTTTTGAGTTTTTGTGACCCACTGGAGGATTTGTAGAAGTAGGTTTGGGCTTAATATCAGTGCAAGACTAGGCTTTTGGATGGTATATGGTCTGACTGAAAAAGTTCAAGGTCTATGTTTTAAGTACACTCACATAGATTAGACTTATATTTTCTTGATAGAATTTCATATCTTGAATGATGATCCATACTCGATAAGGTTAGGTTAAGGAACTTAACAATAAATGGATTTCCCATGAGGTTCTCATGTCTTAAGAGAATATCAATTATTGAATGATCATCACTAACATTGACTTGTAAAGATGAAATATATTCAACTACAAACTAAATGTAATTAACTTAAATAGTTGATTTGCCAATGTCAAGTGAGAATAGTTATGTTGATTTTCTACCAAACGAAATAAAAACCCAAGTAATTTGGAATTTGATAGAGGACATCAAATAACTTTTGATTGATGAATTAACTTAAGAGATGACTTCTTTTAAGATAAATTTTTTTTAGTTATCCCTCAAATAAGTTTGTACTTTTCAAGTACAATTTTGTTAGTTCTTAAGATATCTAAATATTATAATTAAACAAAGAGAGTTGACTTCGTTTAAGTTAACAAAATCTTGAGAATGTAAAATCATGATGCTAAGTATGAAATTTTATTGATAACTTTAGTGAAACTCAAATAAGACCATTGATAGTTACAACAAGAAGAAAAGAGTGTAACTTTTAGCATATATACAGCCTTTTTAAGTGATCCTTACTCTTTGATTGTTGGAGCTCCACATCTTCCTCTTTATGAATTTGATAGACTTTGGTCCTAGAATATCCTTGATCAAGTACAATTCTTTTTAGTTTGGAGCAAGCTTACGGAGGCTTTATTAGTGTTGGGAGCTCTTATATTGTCTAAGACTTGCATTTTCTAAGAACCAAATCTTTGACCTTGAAAGGACAATTCTTAATAAGTAGTATTTTTCATACTTTACTTTATATTTAGTTTCTTTACATGGTCCATAAGGCACTTTTCCTTGATTAGTCCAACTTTTGATGTGCTAGTTTCAAGTTCAAGCTTTTGAACTTGTTAAATGATTGACCTCGATAGTAGTTATAGCTTTGAATCCTTAGAAAAACTTGACGTGTTGTAGATTGTGTAGTTCAATAAGCTAACAATATGTCGAGGAGTTCACCTACTCACCCACCTTTTTTATCATCATGATGAAGCTTTAGAAATTTTAAGATTTCTTTGCTCATTGCTTTGTCTTGTCCATCTATGTGAGGATGAGAAGTTGAGGCATACTTAAAAACACAATCATACATTTTGCATAAATCTAGAAATTCTTTAGATTGGAACATTATTGTGTCATTTGTAACAATTGCTATGGAAATATTAAACCTATTATAAATGTTTGTCTAAAGAAAACTTTAATAGTCTTGCCAATAAGAGGCTTCACTTTGATCTATTTTTAAAGGTTGTTAACCACCATAAGAAGGAACCTCCTTCAATTTCTAGCAATTGGAAATAAAAAATGGAAATTCATACCATAGTATAACAAGAACCAATAAATAATTATTTCTTTCATCTTTGTGAATAATTAGTATGAAAGGGAGCATGGACCTGACACCCTTTGCACCTTTTGGTAAATAAAGTAATATTTGTTTCATTATTGGTCAAAAAAATCCTTGATACATAATCTCCATGGCAAGTTTAAAGCTAGAGGCACGTCTATCACACTCTCTTGAATGGATCAACTTGATCATATCTTTAACTTCTAAAGGATGTTGTGATGGCCTTAGTTTCTTAAACCATTTTTCCTCTTATTTGTTCACTAGGGCTTAATTCTTATTATTAATTATTTATTTCTACCAAAGATAATTATATATATATATGACAAAAAATTATTTTGTTGATCAAATGATGAGTTAATAATTAAAAAGATACATAAGCACTCAAATTTCTTTAAAAACTCTTTTTCTTGCCACTTTTCATTCATACTCTTTGGGACCAATAATGTCCTCATTATATACATATGAAAATATTAAATTATCTTTTTTGGAAAATATTGAATAATCATAGGCAAGTCTACCACAGACTTATTATGTCAAAAATAATAACTTCAAGCCAAAATCCATGTTATCTAAACCTATTATAATTAATCCTTTAATTGATATAACTTTAAAGATTCATGTTAATGTAATATTCATGTTAATAGTGCCCAATCAAAAGATTTTGACTGACCTGATTGTCATAAATATCTATGCACTAATTAAAGAGTTTTGCTTTACTTCATTATCACAAATATCTCATTCATCTTATTAAAATAATATCAATCAATTGGTATGATTTCTTGATTTTGATGTCTATTGCACTTTATTATAATCAAAAATTTGATTTTACCTTTCAATTTTCAAAACATGAAACTAAGAAGTATAATAATATAACCATTCTTATTAAAGTGTTACAAATATTTTTTATTATAATTTCATAAATTTTGTCTAGCTTGTTCTCAACCCTTTATCGATTACAAAATATCTAATATCTCATGTTCATTAACATATGTCCAACATCATATATGCATCATTAGATATCATTATCATGTGCTCATGACATCTTATGTATATTATTTTATGTTATATTCATATCTTTTGTTCATCATGTACTTAGTTCTAGCACAACTCCTCATACTTATTTAGAGTTCGTCATGATTGGCAATTAATTTACTCAAACAATATAATCTAATGGCATCATGATTCTTCAACATAAGCTATGTTCCATAAAATTTGTGCATGAAACCAAATTATTGAACAAAGTATCACAAATATGATTGAATATGAGTAAAAAGTATTTTATTAGAGATAATAGTAAACTTTATTAGTCACTTATCTCAAGTGACACAATTTTTATTGATCAACATGGTGTCAAATATTAAGCATTGGTTAATTTTGGTTGGTTGGTCATTTGGGTTAACTTGAGTAGGTGGTTAATTTTATATGCTAATGTAGGCTTTGGGTCACAAGTGACACTTAAATTCTAGAATATTTATTAGTTAGCTAAGACTTGATTTTGGGATAATTTATTCATAACAATATTATAAGAACCAACTTAGTTGAATTCACCTAAATTATTACTAATATTATCATGATGTTTTTCCTCCAAACACTTTCTCTCCTCCTTAATCATCATCTCCCTCATCTTCATTTGTCATGAAAAAATACGTTTTGGATTTACTTCAATTTTTTAATGATATGCTTTTCTCATTAGCATTAGCTTTGTGGAAGCTCCCTTAGCTCTTAAGTGTCCTCTCATGGGCACTCTCCCTTTCTCAAATTTCTTTCTCTCTATCTCTTTCTTTTCTTTTTTATTTAAAATAATGGCAACTTTTTCTCTCTCCTTAAGGTCATCCTCTATCTATTTATAAGAGAGTTTATGTGAGAAATGGGTTAGACAAGCTTGTCCTTATTATTATTATTATCTTTATTATTATTACTATTATTTCTCCTTGGTGGTACCACTACAAAAAGCTGTAAGGCATTGTAGTGATGGGCAATTAGCTCATCATTTTGGATTAGATCATGTGTAATGGATGGGCTTTTATAAAGTCAACTAAGAGGGAGTGTGACATGTTAAATTTATGATTAAGGATGTTTGGAAAAGTTTTAAAAGATCGCATTTTTTCTTCACTTAGTGAAATGCTCAATATTTTATGCTCTCAAATAATTTCATATAAGAATTATGGTTTCAAAATAATTTAATTATTTTTATAATATGTCAAACTTATCTAAGCTTATCTTAGTTACTAAAATTTTTTAGAACATAACTATTAGCTTGACATAAAATTTTAAATGTCATAGATGAACACATTTGTGTATGTCTTGAGATAGAATTTTTGATAATATTGGTAATCAACCAAAGTATATTATTGAACGTATCACTTGACCTTTTTTACATCTAACTTCATAAGTGTTAAAATCCAAAACTTTAGATAAGTGTCACAGGCATTTATCAGTAAGAAGGCCTTTTAGGTTGAAGAACTAGGCAATTTAGTAACTTAATACTCAACTTCTTATGATAAGAAAAGTCTTCACAAGAATCTCCATTATTGACTAGTAGATCCACCTCTTGATTTTGTTCTTAATGAATCAAAAATAGATCTATATTATCATACTTTCGGAGAAGAGGCCAAGCTAGTATTCATAGGATTTTAGTGTAAATATTTACTTTTTAATAAGACTCTACTTATTAGTTAGTTGGAAACTAAAGATTTTTAAGTGCTTCATTTGTAGCCCTCAAGCAAACTAGTGACTTGCAATCAAGGCTTCATGCTTAGCCTTTTTGTTGGTGATAATGAAAACAATTGTGATAATAGCTTTAAGCTTTACTTACTAAGAGCTAAGAAGGATTGAACTAATGCTACAAGACTCACACATGAAAGCTCCATCAAAAAAGGTTTTTAAAAGTTTATAAGGGTCTTAGGTTTTGAATCAAAAAAGTTTCTCTCCATTAGAAAACCTTTAAGAACTTGAGATTTCATAAATAAATAGGAAATGAAGTTAAGTTCAAACTCATTATGCTTAATTACCCACTTTTGCAACCTATTTATAGCATCTATTGGTTGAAGGATGTGCCTTGTAGGTTTATTGGTTGTCACATCTATGATGTGAATATTGGTATAACTGATAGGTTGACATAAGTAAAGCTGGGGTTAGCTGCTTTATAAGAGAGTATCTTTGCTCTACATCTTTCTGAGTGAGAGTAACATAATTGATTAGTTGTTGAAATCCATTATTCTCTTGAATTAAAGCAAACTTAATTATCATACTTGAAGTAATTAGATATATACATAAAGACTCCATAAGGACTAGATTGCTTAACATTGAAGGCTGAGATAAGTAATAATTAAGCTCTAGAAAATCCTTTTAACAATCTTCGATTTACTATTGTCTAAACGTATTGTAGAGTAGCTTGATGAATTGTTGAAGTTTCTCTCCATGCTTGAAAATAAAAAGGGTGAACCTAATAATTTTTTTAGCTAGATATTGAGCATTTCGATGAGCTTTTTAGGAAGGCATGTTCAACAAATCCTTTACCATGTCTAGATTTACTTAGATTCCTTTTTTTGAGACCATGAAGTTAAGAAACTTTCTTGATAAAGCGGTAAAATTACTTTGAAAATATTTAGTCCCATGGTACACATTTTACATGTCTTTAAAGATCTAATTTTTATTAAAGATTGTTTTGCATAACGTTTCTAAATTTTTGCATCTCTAACTTTAGAAGATAAAATCAATCATCATTTAACAAATAGCTCTAGCATTATTTAAATCAAATGACATTCCTCAAAATATCACAAAGTAATTAAGGCTCATGTCATTTCTTTCTCTACGTTTTGATTTTGAAAACACATTTTTTTAAATAAAAAAACATTAGCATGATCATTTTTAAAAATCATAGTAAAACTATTATAAATTTTTATATTTTGAAAATTATAACAAAATCAATACAAAAAATTTAACATTCTTTCAAAAGGTAAGTTCTTAAATCACTACAAAAGTAAAAAAATAATACAAATACTATATCATGGTTATAATGGTTCGACTGCTAAAAAGTAAAATGAGCTATCATAGAAACTTAATCAACTTAATAAAAACATAACAAACTGCTAAATAAGATAGAGCATGATCTATCGTTCCCTTTGATTGTAACATCCATAATGTCAGGTCAATTATTTGAATAATATTTTGATATTTTAAATTATCATGCACTTAAATTAATAAAAAAAATCATAATCATAGGTTTGATTTATGATCTTAAGAAGAGAAGATTTATAATTTCAAACATATAAGGAAAATTGAATTATTGTTATTTTGAATTGTTTAGAATTTTAAAGTATTTTTAAAAACTTTAAAGTATCATTTCATATTATTCAAAAGTTGTATACCACTAAAGGAGCAACCCCTAAAAAGAAAGAGACAAACTAAAAAATAAAATGAACAAATCATTTGAATATAATGATAATATTTTGACAAAAATATCTTTTGAGTATTAAAATAGAAGACCAAAGATTTATAAGGATTAAATTATGAGCTTGAAAAAGTTTTTAAAATAATTAAAAATATTACATAAACTCGAAAAATTATGAAATTTTACTAAGGCATAGAATTTAAAAGTATAAGCATAGTAAAAATTTTGTGTCTAAAAAGGAGGCGTGATAGTCATAGAACAAAAAGTTAATAAGGATTTAAAAATATTTTAGGTTTGGTTAAATTATTAAAATTATTAAATATCATTAAAAATATATGAAATTTTGTAAACAGGTGGAGTTGGTTAAGAAGAATCATACAAAATTAACCACTAAACTTTTGAAGTTCAAATTATTAAAAAAAGCAAGAAATATTAGAATTTCCTAATTTTGATTAAATCTTATTTTTAAATTTTCCTAACCTTATTGTACTGACAAAATTGACATGATAGTAATGTAATTTTTTGCAAAACTTTTTAATTCCCAAGGCAAGAAGTCACTAAATTGAAGAGGTCTAATTGTTGAAGGGAAACGAAGCATCGATATTTAGTGTAAGTGATGATGACCATTGATGATGAGGGTGTTTTGAATAAAATCAAAACATTTTGATCATGGTTGACAGCTTAAAGAGAAGAGGAGGGAGAGAAGTAGTGTTTTTAAATTATTGGAAAGAGTTTAACTAGTCAACTAAGGGAATTGAGAAATAATCTTGGAAATTAGGAAAGATATATAGTAGTAAATGTAAAATACTTAAAATGAAGGAAATATGGATCATATAAAGGCACATAATTTTATATCTATTTTAAGAGGAGACCTTTACAAGAGGAATTGAGATAGCAAGCTTATACATCTATATATGCTTAGTATTATATAATGCTTGGCAACTATAATAATTAATGAATTGAAATCTATCAAATTCAAAGATGATTGACATTCATGCTTGTATTTCTTGTGTTTGCTTATAGTTTACTAAGCATCATATGATCATGATTTTATTATAGATGTGCAAAACATGTTATAATAATATGTATGATGATAATGGCCATTAAAAAAAGATGAAAAAAGGCAATGATTATTCTTAATATATTTAGAAAAGAGAAAAAAGGAAAAGAAATTAAGAACATTGGTTTTTAAAGGGTAAGGTATGATTCTATAAGTTTAATGATGTTAGTTTTGAAAAGTGATGTTAATCATTTAAAGAGCTTAAATTATGACATAAAACTAATATATTGTTGATTCAATTTTGTTGGTGTCTAGAAGATCAATTATTTTGACTATTCACTTGCTAAGTGATGAAGAAATCTACAAGGGAAATGATAGAAGTGCAATAATAGTATTTTGAAAGGCCTTGTGATAGTGAAAAGCTTAGCATTAGATATATTGAAGTTATGAAGGCATGCATATAAAAGTAATGATGCATATGTGCATTGAAGTATTATTGATTAAAGGTTTCTCAATTGTAATTTTTTGCAATGGTTCAATATTCACAATGGTGCATTCTTATTTTTGCTTTTGATGATGCTTTTGTTGATAACACTAAGAAAGAGGTTATTTTATTATGTTTAACTAAACATGGAACTCATTTTTAATAAAACCTAGAAGAGTACAATTTCTAAGAATTATTATTATATGATACTAAAATATAAAAAATGATAGATTTCATTATTTCTAATATAAATTTTTAAAAAATAGAAAAATTTATAGGATGGTTATAATCTAATTCAAACATGTTGAACAAATTAAGGAATGCTTTTGCTATATTGCATGATCAAAATATCTTGCTCATGTTTATATATAAGTTTTTTAAAACCAAGTGGAATAAAACATATTATATGATTTTAAATATTGCTTGTGAATTCAAGTATACAAATAGAACATGTGGTAGATATACTCGAAATGATATGATTAGAAATAATCAAAGCGATAAAAATGTTATTTCCAGGAGTGTTTTGTTGTATGATTTGAACATGTTTATTTTAGATCAGTTAATTTGTTAAGAGAGAAGAATTATCATAATTCCCTCATTCAATGATGGAAAAGGAAGACTAAAAAGAGGTGAGAACAAATTAAAATGAGGGACGTGACATTTTTGAATCTTAATATCTAGTCAATATGGTGCAATGGTGTCATAGAATTAATGTAATGGTCTTTGATAAACAGGATTGTAATGCAATGCACACTTAAATGTTTAGGGTCGTGTTTAGTTGCAATCTTTTGGATTTTTTGTCCAAGATAAAAATATGAGGACTTTTGAAATGTGTTTGAAATTCAGAGTAAAGAAATGCTAATGCAAATTTGGTAATAAAAATGAGAACAAAAAATGCATGCAATAAATTTTGAAAGATATTTTTTTTTCTACCTAATTACAAATACGACATATGTAAGTTATGATTTTGATGAGGCATGATGATCAGTTTTAAATAATAACTAAAATAATTGTAACCTTCTCTATTGCAAATCAAATAAATTAACCAAGTTCTTGAAAGGCAACTATCCTTTGTCTAACAATTTGCTGGTAGATTCCAAGTAAAAGTAGTTAATGAATTTAACTTTAAGCATGATATTAAACTAATGCAAGAAAATTTAAATATAAGAGGAATTTCAATTTAAATTTTTGTGGTGCAATGAAGACGAAAGTGACAACACAATGAAGTAATATTGATTGAAACTATATTTTTATAGCAACTTTTATAGGACCAACAAAACTAACATGGGAAAGATGTAAAATAATGTTGTTCTTACTTCAATAGTTATATAGATACACAATGAAATAGCAAGAAAGAAGTGTTAAAGCTAGTACAACAAACATGACTGACAAGATATACCAAAAGAAAGACTTGAGAGGTCCCTCTATATGTACACATGAAGCGACTAGCACCTCTGGTTCTTTAATCTCTAGTCATCTTGGGCTCAACAACAATGATTTCTTCTCTTAAAAAGTCATAAAAAAACAATATTAAAAAGAGTAACCTTTCATAATGGGATTTGGCTCTTATAAAGTTTTATATTGTGTCATTTTGTCTAGCCCATTATTTTTCTATTTGTGCGTGTATCTACAGACATTTAATACAACTTATACATGCATTAATTTTTGTTAGACTTTTTTTTATGGTCAATGTATGCATTGTTTTCATTTATGCATGATTGTACATAATGATTTTTGTTCTCATATAACCATGTTTGTATGTACATAATGCAATTTGTGAATGCATTAATTTCTTTTTGTACATAAGCCTATACTCGTAATCCAAAACATATATTAGACATTGTCTACGCTTGTATAGAAATAACTATTGTAGAGTGAATATTTTTATTGGCATTTCTTCCTTTGTGTGTATAGAATTTTACATGCATTGCTTTATTTGTGCATATGTAGTTGGGAGGCAAGCATCTATATGTGCACTATGCATCAATAGATAAATCTTGTTTTCCTAAGTTTTTTTTTAAAATTTGTTGGAATTGAACATGCCCACAATTGGTGATGTAACTACTTATATGGTTTGAACATTCTCACCCATACAAACTAATCATGTATTGGTTATAACAATGGGCATCTCTTCATAGACCTAGTGACTAAGGCCTGCATAACAAAATAAAGCACATTTTTCTTTTCAAATGCATTAAAAAATACATAATATGATCAAATATGTAGAAAAAATACAACACCACATTTTTTTAATATATAATGGATGAGTATTAAAAAGTAGTGGGATTGTGTTGCTTTGAATTAAATTTTGTTGTTGTTATAAAAAGCATGTAACATATTCTAATTTTGATTTACGATTTCACATCTATGCAATGATAATGCTTTTGCAGAATATGCATTTTTGTGAATAGAATTGAAGAAAATTTGTTAAAATTACTGAAATTAGCTATGTTTTTGTCTACATTTTTTTATATTTATATATATGTAGAAGAAGCAAAAATTGTAGATGAGAGAACATGAATTTGGAGTTTACCTTATAATTGAGTTTTAAGATATAATTGAATTTTTTAGTTGGTTTAAGCATAATCTAGTTGGGCCTACTTAAGATGGTTCATCTAGTATATTTTTGATTTAGCTCAATTTTCATTGTTTGGATGAGGCAATGAGTCAGATGCATGCGCTTCACTGGTGAAACAACAAGCTTTGTTAATATCTATAACATTGTGTAGTGTGCTTTAGGTTTTATTATATTAGAGGTGGTTTATACTTTCTAGGTGATGGTAATAGTAGTGATAAAAAAGAGAAAAATGTGCCAAAACTATTACATCAAAAAAAGGTTTGGATTAAAATAATGATCAATCTAATAAAAGTTAATGAGCATGACCATGCTGAATTTATGAGTAGTAAAAAGATGTATGAGATAAGGAACCTCGAGCATTCTTTTGCCTATGTAACATGTACTAAATAAAAGGACCATGTAATTTAAAAAATCTTTATTAGGATAACCGCAAAATTTTATATGAACATATGAATACACCTATTTGGTTGTCTATTCTAATTATATGAAACACAAAGTAAACAATTTTAATTTAACCTACTAATAAAAAAATTTTTTTAAGTGGTGGCAATTTATATGTGACTAGAACTATGCATTTTGTGGAGAGAGAACTATGAATACACACAATTAAGGTTACAGACTTATAAAAATATCACTTTTATTGCATGTAAAACATTCAATTATTTATAAGTATAAAATCATTAACTTTAGCATACAAATATGAATAATAGTTTACTTTTAATTACAAAAAATGCTATAAAAAATTTATGCATAAGTGTGAATTTTATGCATAAATATTCTAACCTATAAAGATTAGAGCAAAGTTATTTTTTGTTTAAGAATGTTTGAATGCCATCAATCATCATGCATCATTTCCATTTTCCATGAAACACAAATTATTTTGATGCTTGTCAATCATGCAGCCATTTTTAAAGTTATGAAGAGTGTTAGACACTTGTTAAAAGAATGTGCAATACATCCTAGAATTTTTTGGAAGATATGAGATTGTATTTTTTGCAAATTTAGATTAGTGATGCAAGAGAGCACTTCTAATACATTGTCTTGAAGCCCAAGTTTGAGAGTTTGACAAGGATACAATACCTTCGTTAAGAGTGTTTGTACTTCATGGAATGTTCCATTTGTCAAGATCTATTTGAATCCTCTTCTAAACTAATTGGATTGTTGAAATGTGTAGGAAAGCTTTAGAAAGGCTTTTGAATTAACTATTTGAGTATAAAAATGCAATTTTAGTGGTAATGATGTTCAAAGTTTATGGTGGTAATGTTTGAAAAATTTATTTCTACTTGGATATGCTTCAAGTATATTGGATTTATTATACAAATTGTTGGGACATAACTTGAGGCACCATGTTTTGGAGTTAATGCCATGTATTTAAGTTGCAAAAGTTTGCTTGTTGTTCTATCTAGCAAGGCTATGTTAGGACTGGTAGACAAATTCATATTACCAGTGTTTGACCAGTTATGATACAGGATGCTCATGCATGGTAATAAAGAAGTTATTTTTGATAATGGGTGACATAATTGAATATTAGAATGGGATTGTTTTAACCAAGAAACAAAGCTAAAAAGACGTTAGGGTCAGGGCAATAAAACTTTTGATTTTTTTGGTAAAGCTTTGCCTTTGCCATGTGCTTTAAATAATCATTTGATTTTGGATAGGTGGACTATTTTCTTAATTGATATGTTGATTATGATCTTGAACCAAATTGTGCAAAGTGATATAATTTTGTTCTTTTTCTAGTGAAAAACATAATTATACTTTTTTTACAATTTAAAATGATTTGAATTTATTTTTTAAGAAGATTGGTGCTACGTCATAACATTGAACTGTCCCTTTTAAGGACATGGTTAATATTACTTTGGTAACAACTCATTTGCTTTTAAATTATTTCATCTTGATGTGTCTTGTCTTAAACTTTTTGCAACTTTCAAAAACATAATATCTTTTCAATATTATTATATTTCCCTTAATCACATAAATTAGAATTAAGTATTTTATACTTCAAAACAAATATCAACATATTTTGTTTCATTTGTAAAAATTTTTAAAGTTTTTATTGGGTATATTGCATGATGAAGATTCCAGTTAATTAATCCTTTATGTTTCACTAGTTGCAATTTTTGTAGGACAACTTTGTGTGGCCATAGGTGACCTTGCACAAGCATCAAGCATCAAGCCAACTCAATATTGTTTTAGGTGAAGACAAAAATAATGTTGCTTCACTTTTGGATCAGGTACTTTTACTTTGCAAAGTTTGTACTTTGGTTAAATGAGTCCTCTATATTGATGTAGAGCTTGTTACATGTATTGAGGGGAATGTTATAAAATTTACGGACAGCATATAGAGGGATTACAATTAGCTTGTGACCTTTTAATTAAGTATTTTGAATAGAATAGTGTTGTTTTTAAGTATTTTTTTTTTGAGGTATGTACATAATTACTAATTTTTAGACTATTATTAGAATTAATTAAATTTTTGAAAAATGCATATAGGATTTTGGTGTTCGGGGTTAATCTTAACTAAAGTTTCTTGAGTTTTATAATTGGCCTTTTAGGTCTTTTTAAGTGCCCCATAGTAAAAAAGTAGGTTCATACACCTCAACAATGTTAAAAAGCAAAGTTAATATCGAAATTCTCTTCTTCTTTCTATATTGTTGAAACCTTAAACCCTTTACTAATTTTAAGGTTGTTGAAGTTCATGGAGGTGGAAAGAGAAATGATGATGATGTATTATGGTAAGGGGTGGCAAGGATAATGGAGAATAGCATAGAGATGTTGTCACTTTTGCTTGCACCTATTATATGCATATACTAATAGTCTATTATAGAAGCACTATTGAAGATATTAACGTCAAAATAGATAAGGCTTCAAAAAAAATTCATTTGAAACTATAAACATGTATACCTATTCTAACTGAAAGTCAATGATTCTACATCAAGTACAAGACGATAATATACATAATATCATATTCAAAATCTTCTTACATGTCTTTAGAAATTATCTCTTTGTGAATTTGTGATATGTCTTGTAATATAAATAGAAAAATAAGTTATATAATATTTAATAAGTAAATATTATATGTAACAATTAACATGATATGATATAATGATATAAATATGAGTATAAACACGACATCTCTATTCTACTTAGAGAAGAAATGAGTCGGCAATAGTAATAAATAATATGCTTAGTAATATAAGAGTCTACATTTATATATTATATATTTTTCATATACATATTGTATATCATTTCTTATTAATTTCTCTTTTTATCTTTGTGTTTCTTTTTTGTTAATTTATTATAATTGAACTCATATTTCTTATATTACAATTATCATATATTTGTATCATATGTTATTTCATATCTGTATGACATCTAATCACACAATCTCTACACCTTTACTAATATGCATGTCATAACTGGTTAGTCCTATCAATCACATCATATCATTATAGAACATCAACTTTCCAAAAGGTGCTAATAATAGCAGGGAGATCTTTAATGCAATTTCATAACTTGATAAAACTAATGCTAATCATGTTTAGCATATCATGTGTTGAGCTCATCATATATATAGTGGAATCATGAAATAAAATATAGAATTTTTTTTTATTTTTTATTCTTTTATTATTCAGGATATTTAACCCAATTATAATTTACGTCATATTATAAGTTACTATTTCATTTATTTATCTTTTTATCTTCTATTGTATTTCTAATTTTTAGAATATTATTAGAATTAATTAAATTTGGGAAAGTTAATATCAAAATCTGCTTCTTCTTTTTATATTGGCAAAACCTTAAACCCTTTACTAATTTTAAGGTTGTTGAAGTTCATGGCGGTGGAAAGAGAAATGATGATGATTTACTAGGCAAGGGATGGCAAGGATTGTCGAGAATAGTATAGAGATGTTGTCACTTCTGCTTGCACCTATTATATGCATACAGTAATAATGTATTATAGAAGCACTATTGAAGATATTAATGTCAAAGTAGATGAGGGTGACAAAAAATTGATTTGAAACTATAAATATGGATACCTATTCTAACTGAAAGTCAATGATATTATGCCAAGTACAAAACTGTAATGTACGTAATATCATATTCACAATCATCTTACATGTCTTTAGAAATTATCCCTTTGTGAATTTGTGATATGTGTTGTAATATAAATAGAAAAATAAGTTATACAATGTTTAATAAGTATGTAACAATTAACATGATATGATATAGTGATATAAATATGAGTATACACATGAAATCTCTATAATACTCAGAGAAGAAACGAATCACCAATAGTAATAAATAATATTCTTAGTAACAGAAGAGTCCACATTTATATATTATATATTTTTCATATACATAATGCATATCATTTCTTATTAATTTCTCTTTTTATCTTTGTTTTTCTTTTTGTTAATTTATTATAATTGAACTCATATTTATTATATTACTATTATCATATATTTCTATCATATTTTATCTCATATCTACATGACATCTAATCACATAATCTCTACACCTTTACTAATAAGCATGTCATAACTGGTTAGTCTTATCAATCACATCATATCATTATAGAACATCAACTTTGCAAAAGGTGCTAATAGTAGCAGGGAGATCTTTAATGCCATTTCATAACTTGATAAAACTAATGCTAATCATGTTTAGCATATCATGTGTTGAGCTCATCATATATAGTGGAATCATGAAATAAAATATAGAATTTTTTTATTTTTTCTTCTTTTTTAATTCAGGATATTGAACCCAACTATAATTTACATCATATTATAAGATACTATTTCATTTATTTATCTTTTTATCTTCTATTTTATTTCATTTATATTGTGTTTTAATTACTCAATGTCATAAAAGCATTCATGTATCAGAACATGAATGCAAACATGAGACTTGTATGTCATACTTGCATTGTCAAATAATTATATCTACTATATTATCATCTATTTGAATTTACATGGATTCCAAAAATCTATATTTTTTTGGTCCTTTGTTTTTGTTTTTAATTTCTAACAAGGAAATTCATTCATAACTCATAAGGATTTATATTTTTTAATATCCCAAACTATTTTATTTCAATTTCTTGAAATTCTTAAGAATGTATGTATCAATAATAAAGGAATTACATTTAGATATTGATCTTACTAATTCTTTTTTGTGCTTGCAGTAGTTAAAAACACCTCTAAGTTCATTTATCATAGTTTCTCACACTATTCTTGCTTTTATTTTTTGGATTTAAGCTACAACAACATTTTAAACAAAATATTCCTTAATTGTGGCTTCTCTCAGTTTCCCTTGTTTGTTGGAAGTATAGCAGAAGTGTTTCTACATTATAATTATTCAAAGTAGTAATACTCTTCTTAATTTTTAACTAAAGCTAAAGCTCACTTTAACTAGAGGTTCCCATCCCCAGTTTGGTGGAATGCCTTTTCGCACTAAGCTTCAGCTTACTAGCCATTGCTGGCTTGTAAAAATTCACAACAACCTCTTCCTTTAGGAAAGAAAATAGAAATACAAAGCTGAGCTCTCTTGGCAGCACAAGTATAACCAAAAACTTCTCCCAAATAGGTTTATTGTCAGCTCACCTGCTTTGGCTACCTTGCTTCATTCAGCATTGCAATTAACTTGTGTTGCTAATTTTGATTTTGTTTCTCTTTTCCTATTCTGTTGCTATCCTTTCTTCTTCTTTCTACGTTTTCCTATCCATGATTCCTTTTCTTTTTTAAGGTCTTCTCCCATGTAGCTGATTCCTTTGCAAACCTTCTCAAGTGAGGTTCACAAAGATTCCTGAGGTTGACCCAAAAAAAGGGGAATAAGGGAGAAAGAAAAATGTTGTTGTTACTATTACCAAATAAATAATAGAAAGTATTTTTATAATTCAATAAATTCTATAATTAATTAAAAATAAAGGAGTTCTTAAAAATTTTTTCAACATAAGCTTCAATTTAGAGATGTAATCAAGGGAAAACATTCATCGAAAAGCTTGGTTGCAACTCATTTTTGAATGGAAGTGATTCAAATGAATGCGTTGTGGACGAATTTAAGAAGCTTTGATGAGGAGATGGAAACATGGTTGAGATCATAGAAAATGGTATCATTGTCGGAGAGGTGGAGTCCTATTATGACAAAGGGTATTTTAAGGATCTTATAAATTTTTTACAATGATCCACTAGCCTAACCTATCCAAACTTGATCAACTTTTTATTTTAGTTAAATCTGTTAAAATTAGACTTGCTTATTATTGGCATACTTATGAACCTGCATGTATTATCATTAATCTTGAAGGAACTTGTTGAGAATTAGAGCAAAATTCAGACTTACAAGCAATTTATATAGGGAGACCTTTCATTGGGCACCTTTGTTATATCTTATTTTTAGTAAGCACATTATGAAAGACTTAAAAGGAAGTGATCTAAATGGTGGCCTTGTGGAGGACTCTAAGGAGACTTTAATGAGAGATGAAAACATGATTGGGATTGTAAAAAATGACATTATTATTGGAGAGGTGGAGACAGGCACATGCTGACTAGAACAAAGAGTGCTTTAAAAATATTATAAATGTACTAAGATACTCCACAAGTCTATTATACCCAAACCTTGTGCTTTAATTGAATATATTAAGTTTGGACCTATTTATTATTGGAATAGTTGTTGACTTGCATGCTTTATTATAAATCTTGAAGGAACTACTGAGAATAAGATCATAACTCAAATTTATATGCTATTTACTCACATATTTATGTACAACATGATATATTAATGTTAGTTAGTTAGTATTTTTGAAGTAACTAGTTATTTTATAGTAAATCTTCATTTTTTAGTTGCTTAAGTGTTCATTATTGCTAATGAGATGTTTTGTTATTTGATATGGTTGTTGACATTAATAAGTTTTTAAGCAAACATACTGCATTATTTATCTCTTTCTTAATCTAATCACCATTATTGAATAAATTAATACACTTAAGCTGGAATAAGTCTAGCTTAGGGGTGTGAGGCACTACCAAATGACACTTAGGCTTAGCATTGGAATTTAATGCTTGTTTATTCACGTGCTTTAATTATTTAGGGAAATTAGATTACAGTTTTAGCCATAA
Source organism: Vanilla planifolia (assembly GCA_023846275.1). NCBI lineage: Eukaryota > Viridiplantae > Streptophyta > Magnoliopsida > Asparagales > Orchidaceae > Vanilla > Vanilla planifolia. The sequence continues at coordinate 16,527,330 of CM043875.1, read as the reverse complement.
TGATGTTTGAATTTCTAGTCTGCACTTTATTATGCCTTGTTATGAATTTTTTGCTTTTACTTGACCTTCAGGCATGAACTTCTCTTTTTAACCAAGCATTAACATACGTCTATTTTAAACAATTACTTTTGGTTAGCCTGCTTTAGATGGATCAAGCATAGTGATTGTTTCTGGCAAATTCGTTTTGGTACTTTGCAAATCTAGTTGGAGTTGTTCAAAATTTGTTTTATTTGAAATACCTATATTTAATTATTGTTTGAATTTCCACGAATATTTTATAGAATTTTATATTTCACTTGACCTTTATCTTGAGTATTACTTTGTAGTTGATAATATGTTTTTTTAACAGCTTTAACTCATTTTCCTATGATTTTGTAGTCTCTTAATAAAGCGTGATCACATTATCAAAAAGAGGGATAATAGAACAAGAAATAAAACTAGATAATTTTCTGGAAAAAAAGATGCATAGAAAGATGGAAGATTCAATATTGGAAATCTCTCTTGCATAAAAAATAAAAATGCATGGACTTAAACCTTTATGGTTTTGTTTAACTTTTAGATTGTTTATTTCAATTACATGAAATCATTATTTAGAAATATTGAATTTTGTTATTGCCATCTTGATTGGAAGTTCTTGATTGTAGGCTTTTGTTGAGTTTGATGCTGGGGAGAATGAAGATTATTATCAGAAAGCAGCAGAGTCATAAAAGAGATCTTTAGACTATTATAAGGTCTATTTAAGCACTTCTTATGTCCAAACATATGATAAAAATATATTTGTGCATTGTGTTTTTTTTCTTGAAAATTCCAAATTCAATATTATATAGCAAAAATTAAATACTATTTAGGGCATGCTTTACTTATTGTTTAGTTTAAGTTTTTTTGTGACTTGGAAGTTGAGCTTAATTCATGAAACCACTATGTTATGTAGGGTATTGCATGCCTGAAACAGCTTCTTCCTATATTCAATTTTTTGGGAGCCTATATTATGCCATTCTATTTGGTATTTTTCGATTGAAATGTGGCAAGATGAGTCATCCTATGTCCTCTTGAGCATATATTTGGTTTGTTGCATTGTGGCATTTCAAGCATTTAATCACTAATGTGGTGTTAATTTTAGTGAAACTTGAAAGTGCCAATTTATGTTTGTGATTGGTACATAGTGACATGAATTTGGTACCTTAATGTATGTGTTTTAGTACTTCCTTGTTTATTGTGATATGCATTACCATGATCTGATTTTTTTTAGTCAGGCAACTCTTTTAAAGAACTGATTATGTTATTGACCAGAAAACGCTAAGAGCATATCCTAGTTTTTCGGGAGCTGCGAGGCTTGGTATAAGTTACTGTAGATACAAACTTGGCCAATTTGACAAGGCTCGACAAGTGTTTCATCGAGTGCTTGATGTAAGTTAGTTTTAATTTATAGTACAAATTTCATGACATGCCCTGTATGTTCTTATATTCCCTTTTTATTTGTTTCCATTGTGTAGCTAGATCCAAAAAAATATTGATACTCTTGTGGCTCTTGGAATTATGGAATTGCAAATAAATGAAGGTGAGATTGTACTTGTCAATCTAAGAGGTAGTGTAGGAAGTTCATTTTTTTGTTTGTTCATAATGGGGTGTGTTTGGTTCACTGAAATTTTTTTTATTGATGGCTAATTCATCTTAGTGTTATTTTTTCGTAGTTGTTGGTATTCAAAAAGGAATGCTGAAGATGCAAAGAGCTTTTGAAATAAATCCATATTGTTCAATTGCATTAAATCATTTCGCAAATCATTTCTTCTTTACTAGTCAGCATTTTCTTGTTGAATAGTTCACCGAGACAGCACTATCTGTAATTAATCATGGCTTGATGAGAGCTCATTCCTACTACAATTGGCAAGGTCATAGCAGAGCAAGGTATGAATAGTCCCTTATCCGTGATGTTTATATTGTCAACCATTCTTGTTTATAATCTTAACACGATGCTTGATCATTGGTCCAAATGATTGAGTCTTTCTATACTTCAGTATACAATATGCTCTGATTCTTTTTGTTTGTCTTAAATCATGTTGTATTTGATTTCTTATTAGGTTGATTTTGGGAAGGTTGGGTGGTATTTATGTCTTCTATTAAAGAAATTAACAAGCCTCAGGTGTTTGCTTTGCCATTTTATGGTGTGTTCATATATCCGCTCACTGTTTTTTCTCTTCAATAGTGTTATATTTCTGAAAGAGTTGTGTACATGAAAAAATATTGCATGCTATTAACATTATATTAGGATATTCAAAATTTTACTTTTTGTTGCATTGTATTTAATTATTTCTTAACGAGATAATTTTATCATGGCCTGCTTTCGAGATGAAAATTTTCTATAACAGTTATAAACTAAATTATTTTTATTGTTCAAATTCTAGTTGTATGTGATTAAGCTTTCTTTGATGTTCTCACCAACTATTCTTTGGAAGTGATCTCATTGAAATGATAGGAATAAGAATAATTAGAACCTCTTGGATGTATTAAAGTTTATTTTGTTTTTGAGTTGAGTGCATACAGTGGCGTTTGACCCATCCAAGTTGGTTTGGCATTTTTAAAAGCAATTTACTAAACTTCATTGGTTAACAAATGATAATCATGTGTTGTGTTTAGGCGCATGTCAGGAACAAGCGAAACAAGCAGGAGAGAGTAGCTCTAATTCAAGTAGGCAGAGGGGATAAAGAAAAGTACAAGGCTAAAACTATCGTGAAACAAAAAAAGGTATGTCAAGTTACATTTACCATTTTTATTTGCAAGAGCATCATGTTTTTTTGTTTTGTTACATGATTTTGTTATTTCAAAGCTTATTTTTATCTTGGCCGGCTTGAGATAATTTCCTATTATTGTTCAACCAGACTGGTGGGCTAAGCAACTGGCAGAAGCAGCACTCGAAGGTGATGCCGCTGGCTACGAAAAGAGCAAGAGTAGTACATTCTCGTCAAGAGAAAAAAAGCAGCAAAGGCAAGGTGGTAAGCAGTTTAGGTGAAGGAAAGCATGGAAGTGAAGCTCAAGAACTCCAATGGATTTCAGCAATCTGGGATCACATTATTGGTAGGACCAATATCTTTACTTAGCTTCCCTTTTATCATTCTGGTTGGTTTCCAAATCATCAAAGATATATATGCGATGTATGAGGCCAATAATTATTGATTAATATTTTGAGTTAATTAATATTTTCCCTTTTAAGAGGTGTAAAGGATGTGTAAACCAAGGTTGCCTTGAAACAATGTTTTGAGTTTCATTTAACTTTTATATTCAACTTCTAGTATTACAACAATGCAGACTTTTTAGAGTTTCTAAGTCTAGAAATTTTTATGTGAATACGAATAAAGACTTAAGTTAATAGAATAGACGTTAAGACACATTTTAAAATCATAACAAAGGATAAATGATAAAAAAAAATTGGTTCATGATATTTGTTTAGTATATGAATTTTTAGCTTGTGGTTCATTAAGTATTAGATAAGTCATATAACAACATTATTTTGTGTTTTTGAGGATGAATGGTGTCAATGAGGTGTTTTTAATAAAAAAATTTCATATTAAAAGTAATGTATTTGTAGTAGAGGTTAAGAACAAATCTTAATTATGATATTATTAGAATGATTATTTGTATTTTCTTAGATTTAAGTTATAAAATAAAAAATATTGAATGATATTTTTTTATTTTTAATGTTGATTATATTTGAGAAAGTTATAAACACCAATAATCATCATTATTAAGTTTTAGAAAGTTATGCAGTCTCTTGAGTTAGTTCATGTTGAGATAAGTAATAAATGAATATTTAATTTCAAAACAAAAATAGATATTATTTATTATTTAGTTATCACCTTATTCATATGAGGTAGATATCTTTCGTAGTTTATAAATTAAAGCTATTTTAAAAATATAAGAAATTTGAAGGTCTTATAAAAAAATTGGTTTAATAAAAAAATTATTTGAACTAACAGAGAAGAAAACTTTTTATCTAAAGAATTTGTTTTTTTGCACAAAAACATGAAATTCATAAGCAATTTTTTAATAGAAAAGTACCAAAATAAAATAAAATTGTAAAAAAACGAATAGAACAATTGTTGAGATTACTTATATTGAATGAGAAAAAAATTATAAAATAAATTTTGAACAACTATTACTATTTTTGTTTATATTTATGCTTTGATAACTTTAAATGAATACAACAACTTGAATATAAAGAGCAAAAAATATATTTTTTTGTTCTTTCGTGAAATATAAGATTTTTTGTCACCGATATTATTAATTTATTATCATAAAATATTTCTATGTGATTATATAATTCTTTATGAGCAAACATCCATATATTTATTTTTTTCAATAAATTATATTTTCTTTCTTTCATCTTCTCAATGAGCAAATGTAAAAAACAATGCTTTGATAGAATATTTATTTTGGAGCATCATTATCTTCAATATTGCTATGAGGACCAATTTTTGTAGACCAGTTCAAGGAGAATTTGTGATTTTTCCAAAGTTGAATCTATGGATACATAATTCAAACTTGTTCACCATTCGTCATCAAAGCAGACGATTTCTTAAATATAGTTTAATGTAGGATGGTACCTTTTTGGTTGTGTCCAGTGCACCACCCGTTATGTATCCACTGATATCCAAAGCATCGACCATTCCCGCTTGCTTCACAAGTAGCAAAAAAAGATAGAATGTCGCCTCCCCTGCTGTGCACGCTCACTCGAGTATTCTTCTTTCCTTGCATCAAATGCTCCAACAATGCCGATGTGATCACGTGCCACCTTTGTCCTCCCTAAGCACAAGAATCAGGTGCACAAGCACTCACACTATCTGAAACAGAGATGGATATGTGATCCGTTCTATAGGTTCGGTCAGCATCAACCAGCACGCCTTCCCCTCAACCTCATCATCGCTGTTCACAGTCGACGTCAAATCCTCTTCATGCCATTCAATGAACTATACCATGTCATAGCAAGTGTGTCAGTAAATCAGTGGGCTCGCTCCTCCCATGTTTCCATTATCTCTGGTCGCATCAACACCATATAATACATATAGTCGGACAGGCATTTGCATGCCTGCAGCCCTCACCAAGTTCTCTTCTGCGCTCTTAACCCCATAAACTGTGGTTGTGTTTCATGGGGATGATGCAACGGGTGCAGGTCCTATGGCTTCTAGTGGTAGCATAGCTATGTCGCAATTTTCCACAAAAGAACTTGCTGATCGGCTGACTAGCCTTCTGTCAAATTAAGGAATGCAGGGATGATCCATACTGGGGCATCAACTTGCCTGAGTGCAGCGAGCCTTGCTTTATCATTGAACTACCCCCACTATATTTGTAAGAGTTTCTGAGCAGGTTTAGTGACGTGCTCTAAAAGAAGTTGATTGCCTTTAATGACTTTTGTGAATACAAAGTTTAGGTTGAAAATCCACTGGTCCAACTTGAGAACAATACCGTTACATCCAAAAATTCTCTAATGGGTCATCTAAGCTTGGATTCTATTCTACGTGCCCATTTGTTTATCCTCTTATTCTTTGGATTGTCTTATGATACATGTTCCTTTGGCTGTACTGCTGCATTCCTAAAGAAGTTGGTGTTCAAGTTGAGTTGCGACATCTCGGAAGGCCTCCATCTTCTTTCACACCACAATCTTCTCTTTATTTTGAGAATGAGCTGGGCAAGAAGCAAACCCCACTTGCACAGTTTCTTAAATTTGATAAGGAAGATCTCCGACCAGTCAGAAAGAAGGTACATTAGAGAAGCCACGATATCAAGACATATGGAAGCTCCAAGCAGGACATAAGTGATCATGACGCCACTAGTGTTAAAGCCAATAATTTGGGGAGAAAATGAACAACAAGAAAGCGAGAAGGATACCAAAGGAGCAGATCACCCTGAGGATGAGACCGACACATGAGCAATTAATGATGCCTTCGTGCACATCTCATCATTGGCATAGCTGAGTTCCATGCTTATGAGGCCTAAACCTTCCTTGACAATCATCTCCTTCAACATGCTTCGATTACCTTGTATACTTCCACAAGTGGAATAACGTCCACGAAGAAAGCCTTGCAAACCAAGTACATATCGAAAGCTCCTTTTAAAGCATTCCATTCGCCTTTTTCATTTTCGTCCTGCACACATTCTACCATTGTCCAACAGTTGGAAGAAATCTTGTTTAATTTACTTTGCTTGCTTGAAATGTCCACAAAGCTGCGGAAACCATCAGTGCTGGCTTTGTTGAGCGACTAAGACAGTTCTACATACTTGACCATGGCAAAAAGAATATGAGCAGTGTGGGAGTGAGCAGGAGGTTACTCGGAAGAAACCAGAATAGAACATAGACAACAATGATGAGCTCGTAGGCAAGGGCAAGAAGGTGTTGAGCCGATAGCTCATTGTCCTCCAAGGAATAGGCGGTAATGGTGTCTGGGCCACCAAGGTGAAGCAGAAGGAATGGTGCCCAGAATACGAGGATGGCATTGTTTCTATTGTGGTCCAATGTGCCACTTTGTTGGCCAAGAATGAAGTCGACAACCCAGTTGCCCAGAAGATAGTTGCTCCAAACAGCCATTCTTATCTATGCTCTCAATGCTAAGGTGTTTCTCAAGCGTCCAAGGATGATGAGCACAATTTGTATCATGAGGCTTTCCATTATCAAAATACGGTCATCCCACTTGCTCCATAGTTTCTTATATTTTCTCGGAATATCCATTAATTTTGTGTCTTCTGTGAGATCTACTGATTGCAGAAAGTAAAAATAATTTCACTTTCTCCATTCATTTCGATCTCCCTGCTCCATTTTCCAACAGGTGAGTGTGAATATAAATTTGACGGGGAACCCAACCAAGTTTGGAGCAACAACCAAAACATGATTAATTTTCTCGTGTCAAAACAACACGAAATTTATATTTGTTTAGGGGACACCTCCGATTTATAATTGACACCCAAAGGTTAAATAAATTCCTTGCTTATGTGGGAGATCGCTAGATAGTTAACATCATTTACTTGATGCCTTTCAATCTTTCTTACAATCATTCTAAAAAACTTACATCATCGATGACTCAAACTTTTGCAACTCTCCTCTATGGCACAACTTTGCTTCTCAGTTTTATTATATGAAAAAGCTCGTTGGATTGGGCCTACTAGACTTATTTATAAGCAGAGACAACAAGGTCGTGATGACCTGAACTCTTCAAAGCTCACTACTAAATTAAGCTTAGGAAGTGCATGCAGTTAAAATCATTTTTTATCCTACCCATACCATGACTGTTGAGAATTTGAAAATCTAATTCCCCATGAGTTTTGACATGACATTTTTATAAAATAACTAAATATTCTTTTATTTACAAATATATCATCTTATTTAATATTCTTCTATAATGATATCTAGAAATTACATGACATATTGCCATTAAGGTTGTAGAAGCAAATATTATTCTTTTGTATTAGAGTACAGTATACGCTATTTGTGCATGCCATAGAAGATACTCTACTTATTGTATGTTAGTTTATAAAAGTTAAGGAATCAACAATAATATAGGATTAGTCGTAGAAAGGTTTTACATAAAGAATATAATTCAATGAATTTAATGTATGGTATGCTATTAAAAAATTTTGAAAAATACATAATACATTAACTATAAAATATGACACGCTAATACTATAATAGGGGGAAAATAAAGATGATAATTTGAGTGAAATAATCATAAGAAATATTGTGTGTGTGTGTGTGTGTCCATGTATATATATATTTAAAAATTATTTTGTGATAAATATGCATGTTTATATTTGTAAAAAATAAAAAAATAATTTGAAAAAGATGTTTTCGTCCGAAATTCAATAAGTAAAACTCGTAATTACTATATATGAATAATATTAAATTAATATATAAAATGTTTCAAAATTAAGATATTTTTGCACATTATTTATTAGTTTTTACTCTTACATTGAATATGATTTTTCTAAGAGATTGATAATTATTTTATTACTATATCATTTTATATTTTAATAATATTTATATTTCATGATATGCATGGTAATATATATGCTTTCATGAAATAATGCATACAAAAATAGAACTTTGTTGTTGTAATATCTTAAAATTTTGTTTTATATAATATATTACAAATCTTGAGATTTGATTGATATAAATGTAATTATGAGAATTTAAATTACATTAAAATTATTTTTTTAAATAAAATTTATTAATTAAAAGAAATAATAATAATTTTATTTTGAGAAGTCTGTTATATTTTGAAATGAAAATAAAATTTTATTAAAGCATATAATTAAAAAGAAATCTCTTTGAAGAATATAATTGTAGTGTGCTAATAATGTTTTATGACCTACATAATTAATTACAATTTTCTGAATTATACATATATATAACGAATATTTAAACGGAAAATAAAACTTTTTAATTTAATCAAATTATCTTTAACAAGATTAGTGTTAAATAAGTTATTACTAAAACTTTTAGGTAGTTTAGAGATGTGGCTAATGAACGAAAAATGGAGGGAGAGAAGGAGAAAAAGAGAATAAAGAGAAGAGGGAAGAAGAAAGTTTCAATTCAAGAGGACAACAAGAAAGAGAAGAAAAGAATTGTGTTGGTCATTAGAAGAGCAGCAAGGAAGACAGAAAGGAGACTTACTATTACTATAAGAATAAAGAAGGGGAAAAACATACTAGAAAGCTACTACAATGAGTGAAAGTAGGGTAAAAAAGTTTAAATTATATTTTTTTATTGAATTTATTCATCTTTATGAAGGAATTAGAGGTTTTCTTTTATTGTATAAGAATGCTATGATAATTAATTATGGGGGCTTAGAGTTGTCTTATAGTATAATATAGTTGAATTTATGTTTTATGGCTTTGTTCAGAGGGGAGTCTACTATATGATTAGACTCAATATACAATATGATTATCAATAGTTTGTTTAGGGAGTTAATAAACATATCATACAATTAAAAGAATATATAATACAATTAGAGTTAAGTTGGTTCAAGAAGAAATCTTATTGTGTGGTCCAACAATGTTGTCATATCATAGTTGGGGCGATCAAAATGTACCATGGGATTCTGATATAATATGATCAGATAAAGGTCAAAGAGTAAGATGAGCTTCTAATAACCATATATAGGGAGTTGAAGAATCATACTATTTGATGGAAAGGCCATATAATACAATAAGTGAAGAATTAATAATAATGATTTAGTGAGATGCCAATTATACAACACGATGACAGAATCATATAGTTGATGTTTTAGTAGTGGAGAAAGTATAGAGAATGCTTTGTGCTTGATTAGTCAAGAACAAATGTTTACATCTCATATGGGCTTACTTTAAGTGAAATTGTTAATATTTAATTAAGTCAATCCATGAACTTTAAATATCTAAAATAGTGGCCTTCAAGACTCTTGGAGTGATGGCAAGCTTCAAAGGTTGAAGACATGCAACAAAATCTTTATACTTCAATATCTCTTTATTTTTCTTGAATTTGATATGTCCAAATTTTAAGATGATGTGGCACACTAGTTTTTGAAAATTTTATAAGTTTAATAATTTTTGAATTTTGATTTTTGGGCGACGCAGTATTGATGAAAAGTATAGACATCGGTATTTGATTTTTTAAAATTAATTAGAAACAATTTTCCCAAAATTTCTTTTCATAGTCATTTAAGAAACTTGTAATACTATCATAATATAAAATTGTTTATGTATACTTATATTCAAAATTTTGGCACAAAAAAGTCTCACAAAACACTATAAAATTGCTTTAGTCTCAGGAATTTTCACTGTAGCGTTGGGTAGGTACACATGACCCAACGTCTGGTCCATCCAGGCTTTAAGGATTTAAAAAATAAAATAATGTTAAAATTGTTTGATAGACCCAAAAGGGGCGAGCGAAGAACAAAGGCGGCAAGAAGAGCTGTTGAACAGAACAAGTGAGAAATCAGCCCATAACTACTGAATGAAACAAGTGCGAACTCATCCCACAAAGAAAGTTGACCAGAGCAAGTGCGAAATCAAGCCAACCAGGACCAAATGATGAAATATGGGTCTAGGAAGGGAGAGCCAACCCCAAACAGCTTGAGACTCCAAAGAACCGAAAGTCTTAGAGAGAGCAATGGAAAGTCATTTGGACGATGTGGGACTAAACTTCCATTCGATTGTCAAAGAAGGCGGAAGGACAGGCACAACTGGAGCCAACCCCAAATTGCTCGAGAGGCTAATGAACTTAAAGTGTTATAAAGAGCAATGGCGAAGACATTTGAACAATGTGGAACTAAAAGGTTTTTTATAATTGCACTCAATAAGAATTTTTACTAAATTTTTGTTGATTCTCTTGTTCATATCTAACTTGTTGATGAAGAATGTTATACCCAATTTCCATTGTATCATGGAATGTAACTTTCACATATAGTTTATATCATTTCATCAAATGTTTCATTTTGATTTTTTTATATTATAATGTAACTCTAAATCTCATGTCATATGACATTTACATCACATTGATTTGGTTACATTACATTTCTTTAATATATCACATTTGTCCTTTATATATATTTCCTTTACATTAAAATTATAATTTATTATGATTTACCTTTATTTACTTTGGATTTGCCTTCATGAGCTCTATCAAGTGAATTATTCATTTTGATATTTTTAAATATTTTTTTAAGATTTTTGGTAAACTTTACCAAATGTTTTGATTCATATATGATTCAACTATTGAGTATGTTACACTTGGCATCCTAACTATCTTGGAGACTAACTTTGACATAAAATTTATATCATTGTTTCAAGTTTTCACTTAGATTTTCATGTATTATAACAATACTCTACATATCCCTCATAGGGCCTTCACATCGATTTGGTTATATACATATATATAATATGAAAAAAGTTATTTAATTTTATAATGTAAAAAAGTTTTTACTTGATATTTTAGTATTCCTAATAAAAATATTACAATTCTTACCAAATTTAATAATCATGAATGTTACACTTGTTCTCTTGAGTATATTGGAATGCAATATTCTGATAAACTTTATCTCTCATGCTACATTCACATGTTCTTAATTTACTTATATTATATTGCTTTAATTTGTATCATTATAAGTTTAATAATTATTTATTAAATAATGAAATAATAGCTTATGATTATTTATGCTCTTTTATTTTGATATTTCTTAATAATAAAATATGAGGTCTTATTAAGATGAAATAAAAGTCATTAAACTCAACTTCATAGGAACTATCTGATTAAAAATTCTTTTTTTTATTATGCTTAAATATTTTATTTTCAATCATTTTGGCACGCTTTACGAGGTATTATATTTTCTACCTAATTTGATCATTGACGATGCTACACCAAACACCAAATCAACTTAAAATTAAATGTTCCTATACAATTTATCTCAATTCTTTAAATTGTTTGCTTTGATTTTCTTATATTTCTATGAGGCTCTAAAACTTCTCTATTGTAACCTTACATCACTATAGTCTTGTTGTATTACACTATTTTAATTTTTCTGACTTTAGCTTTAACATAAATTTAGATAATATTAAAATAACGATTAATTATTACTTTTATTTAATTACTTTGGTAATTTAAAAAAATATAAAAAAGTTTCAATGGAGATGAAACAAATGCCATTTTTGTCATCTTATAGAGTTCCACTAAATTAAAATTTCATTTCTTATAATTTAAAAAAAATTGTTTTCAAAAGTGTTTATATGCTTTGCAAGTCATTTCAATCCAAACCTCATGTGATAGTCAATGATACTACATTAGATCTTCTTAGAAACTTGGATCACAATTTTTCTATAATATTTATCACCTTTCCACAATTTTTTTATTTTATTTGGTTATATTACTTATTAACTTTACATCTCCTCCATTTTGACCTTTTAATCAATTTTATTAGTTGGAATACATTATTTTAATTTAACTCATTTCAATTATAATATATATCTACTTATTATTAAGATGATACTTTATTATTATTTATGCTTATTTGTTTTTGTAATTCATATTTCTATAAAAAGTGTTTTGAACGAGTTAAAAAAATTTGTTTTTATTTGTCTAAATATGCTCTATCTAATTAAATATTTATACTAATATTTTTACATGTTTTTTATTATATTTTTTCTTACTTTACAAGATATTTTTACTCATACTTGATTCCATCATTGAGGATGTTATACTTGATCTGCTTAGTACTTTGGAGGATAACTTTACCATAATTTAGCTCATTTGATCAAAGATTTTTCTTTAGTTTGGACATATTATTATGAAACTCTAACTCTTCTATGGTGTGACATTTACATAGTTTTTATTTAGTTATTATAAATTTTTTTATTTTATCTTATTTTAGGTTTATTATATATTTATCAAATCTTAAAATACTAATTTATTATTATTTACTCTTATTTAAAGTGATATTTTATAATAAATCTAAACAAGTTCTAATTGAGACATATCAAACAGCATCACCTTTCTAGTTTAATAAGTTTTATAAATGAAAATATTTTATTATCCATGGTTTTTGCATTCTTATAAGATATTTTGATTCTTACAAGGTTGTTGCACACATCCTCCATAGTATCATTGAATGCAACTTTTTCGAAATAATTTATCTCATTTCATTAAAAAATATTTTATTATATTATAGTGAAACTCAAATTCTCTACAGATGTAAATTTAATATCACTTAGATTTTGCTATATTATATTTTTTTAATTTATTCCATTTGTATTTTAGAATACAACTTTTCTCATATAATTTACTCATTTCTTGAAATATTTCACATTCATTTACTTATATTTTTATGAACTCAAATTATTCACTCATGTAAACATAACATCACTTTGATTTGGTCATATTTTATTATTGCTATTTATAAACTTTTTAATCTTAATACATATTTACTCTTATTTGTCATACAATTTATAGTAATTCAAAGCTAAGTCTAACCAAGTTAAAATAAATATTATTGAAGTCGTCTATAAGATATCTATTTTATTAAATATACATTTTTGAATTTTAAAATATTTTATTTTCTAAGATTTTTGTTCGCTTTTTATGATATTTCGATTTTTATCATATTTGGATTTCTTGAAATGTTTCACTTTTATTTGGTTATATTTCTATGAAACTCAAATTATCCACTCATGTAAACTTAACATCACTTTTATTTGGTAATATTTTATTATTTCTATTTATAAACCTTTTAGCATTAATACATATTTAATCTTATTTGTCTTTACAATTTATAGTAATTCCAAGCTAATTCTAACCAAGATAAAATAAATATTATTGAACTCTTCTACACGAGATCTATTTTATTAAATATAGATTTTTGAATTTTATAACATTTTGTTTTTTGATTTTTTTCTCTCTTTTTAAGATATTTGGATTTGTATAATTGACCACAACTTTCTTGTGAAATTTACCTCATTTCTACAAATGTTTCACATTGATTTCGCTATATTTTTATGCAACTTGAAATTTCATATCATGTGGCATATATGTCATTTAGATTTGGTTTTGTTACATAACTTTTATTTATATCATATTTGCTTTAATATATCTTCATTGAATATTTAAATAATAAAATATTATTATTTGTGATTATTTATATTGATAATTTGTTGTAATACTAAATAAGGCTTGATTAAGATTAAAAAAACCTTGTTAGTCTCATATCACTTAGTTCTCTTAATTAAATAGTTTATTTTTATATTTTTAAATATTTTTTCTATGATTTTTGCATGTTTTAAAATATTTTTTGATTTATACAAGACTTGATAATCGAGGATACCATACCTTATCATCTTGGTATCTTAGAATGTAATTTTTCGATACAATTATCTTATTTCTTCAAATTGTTTATTTTGATTTAGTTACACTACTATATAACCTTAAGCAACCTCTCCTTGAGGTTTATATCACTTTGATTTGGTTACATTATGTTGATTTGATTTATCTCTCTTCTATTTTAATATATGTTTTCTTAATATTAAAAAGTTTAATTGTTATTATTATTTATTATTTTCTTCTTTTATAATAAAAGTCATTGAAGTCATTTAAACAAGCTTTACCTAATTAAAATATCATTTATGTGTTTTTGAATCATTTATTTTTAATAGTTTGGCACACTTTATGAAATATTTCTATTCATATCTTATTTGATGATCACAGATGTTAGACAATCTCCTTAGGTTTTTTGAATGCAACTTTCTTATACATTTTAATTTTTCTAATTAAATTTTTTTCTTTGAATTTTTTTCTTTATTTAGTTATGTTAATATCAAACTATAATCTTATTTTGTCTGAGTTCTATCTTGCATTGATTCGATTATATTACATGGTTTCATTTTATCTCACCTTAGCTTTAATATATATTTATTTAAAATCGAAATAATATTTTGTAAATATATATGCTTACTTTTCTTGATAATTCACAATAATCCTATACAATGCCCAATCAAAATATAACAAATATCATTAGACTTATCTCAAAGAGCTATTTTTATTTTAATATTTATTTTTATATTTTGAAATGTTTCATTTTCCTACCTTTTTGAATTGCTTACGAGACATTTTGATTTATATGTTATTTGATGAACCATGATGTTACACTCGATTTTAATTGATTTGGTTATTTTATATTTTTTAATTTATCATTTTATGTATTTATTAAATGTTGAAATATTAATTTGTCATTTTTTATGGTTATTTAAATTAGTATTTTTGAATTAATTCAAAATAGGGAAAGAGATAGAGACAACAAACTTGGTTACACTCGTCTTGATAAGTTTTATCTAAGTAAATATACAATTTTTAGCTATTCAAAATATTTTTATTTTTAATAGTTTTTTAACTGATTTTATTTGATTTTGTTGTATTATTTATTTAATTTATCTTATTTTAGATTTATTACATATTTATTAAATTTTAAAATATTAATTTATTTAAAGAATAATTGATGTAGGAATTTTTGTAAACAAAAAATTTCAAAGTATTAAATTTTTTTGAGTAACCTAAATTTCTATGATTTTGGTTTCATTAAAACACTGATGTGTGTTTGCTTTTTCTCTACTAGGTTAAGCAAAAAGAAAATTGTTAGTGGAAGCCGAACGAGATCGATGGTGGATGTGGGAATAGGTTTTGTTTGAAGCACCTAAAAAATCTTTTGTGTATTTTTTTCATTATTAAGAAATTTTAATTCATCAATAAAAAAATTTTAAGGGCGAAAAGTTTTTTTACTAATTTTTGTAAAAGAAAATTTTCTTAAATAAAAAATTCACTCATCCCCTCTTTATGCCTCAAATGTTTTACAATAAGTTAGATGTGTACTTGGTTTTATTAGACATGTTAATTGCCTATTGTAATATGATCATTATATTGTTTCATATATCTGGCTTCACATAAAATTGATTTCAAAGGCTAGGCATATTTTTTCATTTGTTTTCGAAATGTAAGCATACCAAATGTTTTGAAGCATAATCTATTTATTAAATTTTTTATAAAAAGTACATTTCAAAATTAAAGTATTAAGAAAAAAATAAAAAAATAGAGAATGTGACACTCGATCCCAAGAAAAACAAGCTTGGTCACCATAACTATGCTCCAATCTTATGTAGATAAAGCAACATGTTTACATTATTGTGCATGTGTTGCAAAGAAACAAAGATGATTGATAATGAAACAATTCATAACATTGAGATTCATAATTAATTAGATTAAGTTATTAGACAAGTTTACTAAGCTATTTAATGAAGTAATCTAAAGCATCCAGAATCCTCAAGAAGTTGGTTATTAAGGGTCATATCTTTGACACTTATAAGGATAAGGTACTTGATTGTCAAGACAACCTTATCTAGTTTGGATAAAGCATTATTACAATCTCTTCCATAATCTTTACTATAAAATAATAGTTTTATTTTCTTAATCAAAATACTTATAATATTATCCAAATTATCCATTTAGGTGCTAGGTCTTAAACAAATACCTAAGCCACGAAGCACAAAGTATTAATGACACTAAATAATGTGATGAGCCAATATCCACAAGTATCTTGAACACCCTACACATTCCAATGGAACTATATATTCATATAACATGAGGGTAATGTTTCAAGAAAACTCAATATTATTCTTTATTTAATTTTAATTAATCTAAACATATTTTAAACATCATACCATAACTTAAAATTAAATATATATATATATATATTATATTTGTAATATAAACTAGTTCTCATGCCATCTGTATGATTTAATGTATGTACCTTATCATAAAATAAACATATAAAAGATCCACAGAAATTTTAAAAATATAAGCTAATGTAATACAAATACTTCTTATCAAGATAACTATGTCATATATTAAAATACACAATATAAAACGGCTTATAAGATATCTTAATAAAAGAATAAATTATATATTAATTTAATATTATATTTATATTACCATTATCAAACTTTTGTACTTAAATTTAAGGTGAAGATTCTTAATCCGCTTTCCTTTTCTTTTAGTTTTTCTACAAAGTCATAGATGCATGCACATGAGTTACTATATAATCTTTAATAATGAAAATATCTAAAATTCCTTAAGATTATATAATCGAAAGTATTCTCTTTACTTTCTCTTCTACTTCAAAAACAACAACTATATGATTCCCCCATCGTGTTGTACAATTTGCATCTCACTAAATCATTTTTGTTAATTCTTCACTTATTGTATTATATGGCATCTCCATCAAACAATATGATTCCTTCAACTCCCTCTATATGGTTATCAGAAGCATATATTACTCTTTGACTTTTATCTAATCATATTGTATGAGAATCCCATGGTACAATATGATCACACCAACTATGATACGACGGCATTATTGGACCACACAATAAGCTTTCTTCTTGAACCAACTTAAGTCTAATTGTATTATATATTCTCTTAATTGTATGATAGGTTTATTAACTCCCTAAAAAAATTATTGATAATCATATTATATATTGAGTTTGACCATATAGTAGACTCACCTCCAAAAAAAACCATAAGGCTTAAATTCAACTATGTTTTATTATAAGACAACTCTAAACACCAATCATTAATTATCTTAGCATTCTCATAATATAAAATAAAACCTCTAATTCCTTTATAAAAATGAATAAATTCAATAAAAAAATATAATTTCAATTTTTTTCCCCTATTTTCACTCATTGTGGTAGCTTTCTAGTACGTTCTTTCCCTTCTTTATTCTTATAGTACTAGTAAGTCTCCTTTCTATCTTCCTTGTTGCTCTCCTTATGACCAACACAATTCTTTACTTCTCCTTCTTGTTGTCTTCTTGAATTGAAACTTTCTTCTTCCCTCTTCTCTTTATTTTCACTTTTTCTCCTTCTCTCCCTCTATTTTTCTTTCATTTACTACATCTCTAAACTACATAAAACTTTTAGTAATAACTTATTTTACACTAATCTTGTTAAAGATAATTGGCTTAAATTAAAAGTATTATTTGACAATTAAATATTCATAATATATCTGTATTATTTAAAAAATTGTAATTAATGTTGTAGGTGATAAAACAATATTAGCACACTACAATTATATTCTTGAAAGAGAGTTCTTTTTAATTATGTGCTTTAATTAAATTTTATTTTCATTTAAAAATATGTCACACTTCTCAAAAAAAATTATTGTTATTTTCTTTTTAATTAATAAATGTATAGTTTAAAAAAATTAATTTTATTGTTATTTAAATTCTCATAACTACAATTATATCAATCAAATCTCAAGATTTGTAATATATTATATAGAGCAAAATTTTACGATATTACAATAACAAAATTTTATTTTTGTATGCATTATTTTATGAAAGTGTATATATTATGATGCATATTATGAAATATAAAAATTATTAAAATATGAAATGATATACTAATACAATAATAATCAACCACTTAGTAAAATCATATGCTATATAAGAATAAAAAAAATAATAAATAATATTGAAAAATATCTTAATTATGAAACATTTTATATATTAATTTAATATTGTGCATATATCATAATTACAAGTTCTACTAATTGAATTTAGGACGAAAACATCTTTTTCAAATAAATTTTTTTTTTACAAATATAAACATGCATATTTATCACCAAATAGTTTTTTAAATATATATATATATATAGACACACACACACACACACACCAAATTTCTTATGAATTATTTCACTCAAATTATAATCTTTATTTTTCCCCCTACTATAGTATTAGCATGCCATATTTTATACATAATGTATTATATATTTTCTAAATTTTTTTAATAGCATACCATACATTAAATTGACTGTATTATATGTTTTATGTAAAACCACTCTACGGCTAATCCAATATTATTGATGATTCCTTAACTTTTATGTTGAGCATCTTATATGGCATGCACAAATCGTGTATACTATACTCTAATACAAATGAATAATATTTGCCTCTACAACCTTAATGGCAATATGTTATGTAATTTCTAGATATCATTATAAAGGAATATTAAATAAGATGATATATTTGTAAATAATAGAATATTCAGGTATTTTATAAAAATGTCATGTTGAAACTCATGGGAAATAAGATTTTGAAATTCTCAACAGTCATGGTATGTGTAGGATAAAAAATGACTTTAACTGCCATCACTTCCTAAGCTCAATTCAATAGTGAGCTTTGATGAGTTCAGGACATTATGACCCATTTGTCTCGACTTATAAATGAGTCTAGCAGGCCCAATCCAATGAGCTTTTTCATATAAGAAAACTTGGAAGCAAAGTTGTGCCCTAGATGAGAGTTGCAAAGGTTTGAGTCATCGATGATATAAGTTTTTTAAAATGACTATAAGAAAGATTGAAAGGCATCAAGGAAAGGATGTTAACTATCTAGCGGTCTCCCACACAAGCAAGGAATTTATTTAACCTTAGCATGTCAATTTTTAATTCGAGGTGTCCCCTAAAAAAATATATATTTCATGCTGCTTTGACACGAGAAAGTTGATCATGTTTTGGTTGTCGCTCCAAACTTGCTAGGGTTCCCCGTCAAATATATATTCATACTCACCTGCTGGAAAATGGAGCAGGGAGATCGAAATGAATGGAAAAAGCGTAATTTTTTTTACTTTCTGCAATCAGTTGATCTCATAGAAGACACAAAATTAATGGATATTCCGTGAAAATATAAGAAACTTTGGAGCAGTGGGATGTACGTATTTTGATAATGGTAAGCCTTGTGATAAAAATTGTGCTCATCTTCCTTGGACATTTGAGAAACACCTCAGCATCGAGAGCATGGATAAGAATGGCTTTTTGGAGCAACTATCTTTTGGCCAACTTTGTTGCCGACTTCATTCTTGGCCAACTAAGTCCAACGTGGATGACAATAGCAACAATGCCATCCTCGCATTCTGGGCACCTTTCCATATACTTCACCTTGGTGGCCCAGACACCATCACTGCCTATTCCATGGTGGATAATGGGTTGTGGGCTCAACACCTACATGCCCTTGCTACGAGCTCATCATTGTCGTCTAGGTTATGTTCTGGTCTCTTGCAGGTAACCTCCTGCTCACTCTCACCCTGCTCATATTCTTTGTTGCCATCGTTAAGTACGCAGAGTGGTCTTACTTGCTCTACAGAGCTAGCACTGACGGTTTTCACAGCTCCGTGGTCATTTCAAGCAAGCAAAGTCAATTAAAGCAGATTTCTTCCAACCATAGGACAATGGTAGCACTTGTGTTGGATGAAAATGAAAAAGATGAATTGAATGCTTTAAAAGGAGCTTTCAATATGTACTCAATTTGCAATCCTTTCTTTATGGATGTTATTCCACTTGTGGACATATACAAGGTAATCAAAGACATGTTGAAGGTGAGGATAGTCAAGGATGTTTTGGGCCTAACAAGCATGAAACTCAGCTATGCCTATGATGAGATGTACACGAATGGCATCATTAATTGCTCACGTGTTGGCGTCCTTCTCTGGGTGATCTGCTCCTCCGATATCCTTCTCGCTTTCTTGTTGTTCGTTTTCTCCCCAAAGCATGGCTTTGACACTAGTGACGTCACGATACTTCTGTCCTGCTTGAAGCATCCATATATCTTGATACCATGGCTTCTCTCATGTTCATGCTTTCCTACTAGTTGGTGATCTTCCTTTTCGAATTTAAGAAACTGGGCAAGTGGGGTTTGCTTCTTGCCCAGCTCATTCTTAGAATAAGGATAAGATTGTGGCATGATAGAAGAAGGAGGCCTTCAGAGATGTCACAACTCAACTTGATCACCAACTACTCCAAGAATGTAGCAATACAGCCAAAGGAACATGTATCACCAGAAAATCAGAAGAACAGGAGGATAAACAAATGGGCACGCAGAATAGAATCCAAGCTTAGACGACCCATTAGAGCATTTAAGGAGGTAACGGTATTGTTCTCAAGCTGGACTAGTGGATTTACATCCTAAATTTTGTATTCATAGAAGTCAATAAAAGCAATGAACTTCTTCTAGCTCGTCACTGCACATGCGCAGAGATGCTTACAAATATCGTGGGGACAGTTCAATGATAAGGCAAGGCTCACCACTCTGGCAAGTCGATGCCCCAGTATGGGTTGTCCCTAAATTCCTTAATTTGACAGAAGGCTTGACAGCCGATCAGCAAGTTCTTGTTTGGCACATTGCAACACAACTATGCTACCACTGGAAGCCCCAGAGCTACACCCGTTGCATCATCATCATGAAACACAACCACAGTTTAAGGGTTTAAGAGTGTAGAAGAGCACTTGGCGTGGGATCTAGGCATGCAAGTGCCTATTCGACTATATGTTGTATCTGTTGTTGATGCAACCAGAGATAATGGCAACCATGGGAGGAGCGAGCCCACTGATTTATTGGCGAGCTTGTTATGATATGGTACAGTTCATCGAACGGCATGAAGAGAATCTAATGTCGACTATGAACAATGATGATGAGGTTGAGAGGAAGGCGTGTAGGCTGATGCTGACCGAACCTATAGAATGGATCACATATCCATCTCTGTTTTAGATAGCACGAGCGCTTGAGCACCTGATTCTTGTGCTTGGGGAGGACAAAGGTGGTAGGTGATCACATCAGCATGGTTGGAGCTTTTGATGAAAGGAGCGAAGAATACTCGAGCAAGCATGCATAGCAGGAGAGGCAACATTCTAACTTTTGTTTTGCTACTTTTGAAGCATGTGGGAATGGTGGATGCTTTGGATATTGGCAGATACATGACGGGTGGTGCACTGGACACAGTCAAAAAGCTACTGTCCATCATTAAGCTATATTTAAGAAATCGTCCACTATGATGACGGCTGGTGAACAAGTGTGAATAATGTATCCATAGACTCAACTTCAATCAAATCACAAATACTCCTTCAACTGGTCACAAAAATATGTCCTCATAGCAATATTGAAGATAATGACACTCCAAAATAAACAGTGTTTCAAAGCATAGTTTTTGTACATTTGTTCATTGAGAAAGATGAAAGAAAGAAAATATAACTTATTGAAAGAACATAATATATGGATGTTTGTTCATAAAGAATAATATAATCACAAAGAAATATTTTATGATAATAAATTAATAATATCAGTGACAAAAAATCTTATATTTCATGAAAGAACAAAAAAAATATATTTTTTTACTCTTTATATTCAAGTTGATGTATTCATTTAAAGTTATCAAAGCATAAATATAAAGAAAAATAGTAATAGTTGTTCAAAATTTTTTTTATAATTTTTTCTCATTCAATATAAGTAATCTCAACAATTATTCTAATCTTCTTTTTTTACAATTTTGTTTTATTTTGAACTTTTCTAACAAACATTTGCTTATGAATTTCATGTTTTTGTGCAAAAAATCAAATTCTTTAGACAAAAATTTTTCTTTTCTCTTAGTTCAAATAATTTTTATATTAAACCAATCTTTTATTTTTATAAGACCTTCAAATTACTTATATTTTTAAAATACCTTTAATTCATGAACTACAAAAGATATCGAACTCATATGAATCAGGTCATAACTAAATAATAAATAATATCTATTTTTATTTTGAAATAAAATATTCACCTATTAAAAATTTCAACATGAACTAACTCAGGAGACTACATAACTTTCTAAAACTTAAGAATGATGATTATTGGTGCTTGTCAAAAATATAACTTTCATAAATAAAATCAACATTAAAAATAAAAAAAAATATTATTTAATATTTTTTATTTTATAACTTAGATGTAACAAAATACAAATAATCATTCTAATAATATCACAACTAAGATTTATTCTTAACCTCTACTACAAATACATTACTTATAATATGAAATTTTTTATTAAAAACACCTCATTGACACAATTAGTCCTCAAAAATACAAAACAATGTTATTATATTACTTATCAAATACCTATTGAACCACAAGCTAAAAATTCAAATACTAAACAAATATCATGAACTAATATTTTTTATCATTTAGCCTTCGTTATGATTTTAAAAAGTGCGTTCACATCTATTCTATAACTTAAGTCTTTATTCATATTCACATAAAAATTTCTATACTTCGAAACTTAAAAAATACCACATCATTGTAATACTAAAAGTTTAATATAAAAGTTAAATGAAATTCAAAACATTGTTTCAAGGCGACCTTGGTTTACACATCCTTTACACCTCTTTAAATGGAAAAGATTAATTAACTCAAAATCTTAATCAATAATTACTAGCCTCATACATCACATATATATCTTTAACGATTTGGAAACTAATTAGAATGATTAAAGGGAAGCCAAGTATAGATATAGGTCCTACCAAAAGATGAGATCCCAGATTGCTAAAATCGATTGGAGTTCCTGAGCTTCACTTCCATGCTTTCCTTCTCCTAAACTACTTACCACCTTGGCTTTGCCACTTCTTTTTCTCTTGATGAGAATGAGCTGCTGTTGCTCTTTTGGTAGCCAGCGACATCGCCTTCGAGTGCTACTTCTGCCTGTTGCTTAGCCCACCAGTCTGGTTAAACAATAATAACAATTTTTCTCAAGCTGACCCAGATAAAAATAAGCTTTGAAATAACAAAATCATGTAAAAAAAAAACATGATGCTCCTACAATTAAAAAATGGCAAATGTAACTATGACATTCATTTTTTTGTTTCACAATAGCTTTAGCCTTGTATTTTTTTCTATCCCCTCTACCTGCTTGAACGAGAGCTACTCTCTCCTGCTTGCTGAGCTTGCTCCTGATATGCGCCTAAACACAACACATGATTATCATTTATTAAACAATGAAATTTAGTAAATTGCTTTTAAAAATGCCAAACCAACTTGGATGGATCAAACGTCACTGTATGCACTCAACTCAAAAGTAAAATAAACTTGAATACATCCAAGTGGTTCTGATTGTTCTTATTCCTGCCATTTCAATGAGATCACTTCCAAAGAATGGCTGGTGAGAAACATCAAAGAAAGCAACCATGTTATAAGACATTAAAAGTAGGAACCTACGAACTTTATTTGTGTAGATTTGAGCAAAGATTTCTTCGTGCTTAAGACACAAAATTGCTGTCACAGCTCAGTAATAATGCTTCCATTAGCTAATTTCTAGATTGGATATAACTATGACATTTTTATTGGATGAAATAAAACTCCATTTTAATCTAATTACTTGTGCTAGAGATTACTCATTATTGCCTAATTTTCCTTCAAATAATGAATGTTCAAAGTATAAAAGATGACTTAATCCCCCTAACAATGAAATTAAGTTATATCTTATGAAGAATTATGTGTCCAATAAAACCATGTCATCGGTATTTCATCTTCTAAATACTAAGTCGACTGATACACCTATAGGACTAACTATCGAGCTTCACTTCTCGAGACAAGAACAACATTAACATCATCAGGCCATTAAAAGCCATGAAATATGCATGAATAATACATGTTGAGAAGTGAAATCAGATGGGCCATCAAACCAATAGAAGGCAACCATGTTAGAGAATTATCTCAAGTTTAACAGGGTTCAAACATTTTGCACTTAGCTGCTCAGAAGATGGAATTTCAGAAGTTGCTGCTTTATAGCCTTCATCATTTCTTAATGGACCATGTTGACACAAGGCCTTCTTTGCTTCTTTATTTGCCTAATAAACATTTTAATATGATTTCTCAAGTTAAATAGCTAGTCAAGACATGAAGACCATGCATATAACTTATGCTCATTTATTTGATAACAATGGAGATTGCCTTTTATTTAAAAGCTTGGTCAAGAACATCTGCATGAACAAGGTAATCTTTGCAGAGCCATGCTATCAATAAATACAAGATAATCGATGAGTTGCTAAAAAAATTGAATATAGAACATAAAAGATGAAGTCTACCTTCAGTTCTTTCATATGTTGGAAGTCTTCATTAGAAACAATACCATCAGCTTCATCAATTGAAACTTCAACAGCCTTGATTACTGCAAGTCTTTTAAGGGAATGTGGACTTGCATTAGTAGCATTCAAACATTCAACAAAATTGC
Source organism: Vanilla planifolia (assembly GCA_023846275.1). Lineage (NCBI taxonomy): Eukaryota > Viridiplantae > Streptophyta > Magnoliopsida > Asparagales > Orchidaceae > Vanilla > Vanilla planifolia. Next base: position 16,502,745 of record CM043875.1, on the reverse strand, counting down.
CTAGATTCCTCTTCTTTCTATTTGACGGATCTTTTCCATCGTCAGCATCTTCATTGCCCATCAATACGTATGGCTTGCACTTCTATTTCTTCATTCAATTCTTCAATGTCACAAACATTAGCCAATTCCCCATCATCTGAACCTTCTTTATCACTGTCATTCCTGTAGGCATCATCTTCCAAACCATCAATACAACTAGATTGTCCACTTTTAGGGAAAAATTCATTATCACTCTCTCCATCATTTTCTACAGAATCCTCATCTTCTTCATATGCAACTATAGCACAGATATCTTTGTGAATTGGCGAGGAATCATTTTCAGCTTCAGAATCATAAGCAATCCTTTCATCCTCAGAACTACTATATAAAGGCAATGGAATGACATTAATCTTTCTTGACCAAAAATGAAGAACATATCTATAGAAATGAAAAAAGAAAATTGAATTTTTTACCAATATATAACAAATTTGTCATTCTTTTTTCATTGCACCATTAAGGATGCCATAAAAAATAGCAAAGTCAAAAATAGACCTCTCTTAATAATGTGATCAAGGAGCGCGCAGTAATTGAAACAGCTTTCTCATGCGACTTTTTGTACAATACCAAGTCTTGAAGAAGGTCTTCATTCATCAACTAAGTCACAATGAAAAAAAAAATTAAGTGATGGTAACTACTCCTTTCATGTTGTAGTAAAAAAAATAAAGGAATCCAAATATTCTTATGTTGCTATGAAGAGCAAGAATGAAGGAGCAACAGCTCAGCTCAGGTTGTCTATAAATGCAAATAAATCTTGCTTGCTAGGTTTTGATCACCTAGAAGCATTTTTTTGTGCGACTGGAAATTCTATATCAGAATTGCAAACTAAAAAATAGTTCATAAATTACCACTGGTATGAAAATATCAAGGGAAATCATCGTGTGAAAAGACAAGCATTCATGATGTTACAGAAATGCTTGAGTAAATATACAAGGTACAAATTCCATAATGCATTAGTTCCAACTATCTATCTATCATGCATCTGAACCATATTACTATTCCTTTCCTTTGAATGCTTGTTTAAGATATGCAGGCACTTAAATCACATATATTTCCATCTTTTCAAAGGTGTAATTCATGAAAAATTGTAGTATTTATTAGTATATCATCATGTGCACTAACTAGTCTTTTACATATGCTACAACTTCTCGAAAAGTGCATTTGGCAGTACCAAAGCAATTTTAATTAAATATGTTTGCATATTTAGGTATAATTGAAAGGCAATTTCATCAAATGCAAGAGCATTAGTTTGATAGCCTAAATTATTTAACTATAAAATACATTAGAATTTGTGAATCTAATGTTGAATGTAAATTGTACAGATCCAACATAATGAAATCAAGATATTTTGATGCATCTCAAAAAAATATCATGTGGCTAATAGCTAGATTTGAAACTTGGGCAAACCATTGAGAAAATCTTGAAATAAGATATCTACCAGTACATTATTTATGATTTTTTGAAGTCTTTTAATTTTTTTTATAAATTTTTAAAAAGAAAATTAAAACAATATTTTATATTATCCTCTTTATTATTATAAAAAGAATAAGCTTACCCTCCCCAATGCTTTTTAGCTATGCTCTATGCATGAGGATGTATGAGAAAAAAAGAAGAGCTTGGAAGAAAAGAAAAAGATAATAGCTTGTGCTTGGGTCTAGAGGGCCACAATAAGCAATGCTTCACCTTTGAAAGTCACTATATAAACTACTTCAATCTGTGAAAAGAGTTTCATAAAAGAGCTCATATCTTGAATTGCATAAAAAGGACTGTTAAAAGTATACCTTTGACTGAGATTTTCCTCCCTTGGAATGCTGTTAAATTTTCTATTGAGCTGCTCGATCGATGGTTTTGAAGTAACCAAATACTAGGTTGAATTTGGTAGTGTTATTAAGAAAGTCTATGTCCCATACCATACAAAAGGCTTAATCACAAAATATGACAAGCAAAAATATACCATACGATATGAGAGAATCACCTTTACAATCATTGGCACCTGAATTATGGGTAATGTTACAGTGATATATCATAAGATCAACCTTGTCGTCATTAGGAGCTAATTTATGAACCACGGTACGACAAGGACACTATCATCATAAGTAGAAGATACAAGGCAATGTGGGCGATGGTTTTGTAAAGCAAAAGGATTTAAAAACATTTTGTAACTATGTTCATGAATACTTATTGTATAAAAAATATATAGTTTAGAAAAATAATAAAAAAAACTTAAAATAATGTTTAAGAATTTCAAAAATCTTATGAATAAAATATAAATAATTACTAACATAATGTAATAAAAATTATAAAAAAAGAAAAGATAAGAAAATGAAAAGTGAATAAAAGTGACATAACAAGTCATCATATGAACAAACTAAAACTATAATAAAAGTTAGTTAGATTGTTAAATGATTTTAAAATATTATTTTGGATTGTGATGTAGTGTGATATAAGCATACTACATAACTTATATTTATCTATACATATGTTCTGATTTATATGACAACATACTATAATTATATTCACACACAAATGGCAATTAAAAAATAAAATAAAAAATTGAAATATATGATAGAAAAAGAAATTTAAAAAATGATAGAATGATTGATTAAATAAATCTAGAACACAAAAATGATGAAATAAGAATGTGATGACTTCTCTATGACCCCATCTCGTGATTATTCGATATGAGAGAATCAACTTTTGTATTGTTGGTACCTAAATTATGAGATACGAAAAAACTAAAAACCCTCCACCATGAATATAGGATTCTAAACAAAGCTTGCAATGGTATAATGGTATATGATACGATCACCCTTATTGTCTGTAGTAGCTAAATTGTGAACCGTAGGACGACAAGTACAGCACCATGTGACTACCAAATACTAGACAATGTGAGCCATGGCTCCATGATAAATATCTAATATGGAATCATGAGTGAGGATAGTGATCATATGAAAAAATTAAAATCTTAAAAAAATAAGTAAACAAAATTAAAAAAATAAAAAAAAAATAACAAATATGAGAACAAGAAAAAATAATATATGATATTAATATTGTATGACAATTATGTGTATTATCAGCATATAAACAATGATTCAGCATTTTATATCTTTTATTGATTGCATGTGTTATTCTTAATTATTGCTCCATCTTTATTTAACCACACATCCATATTATTTTATCTTCTTGCAATTAGTAGTTGACAAATTAAGTATATTATGCTTATTTACTTATATTATAAGCCAAGATACATGCATATACAAAGCTAAGGGTTCTTAAAATATAACTTAAGATTTTGAATTAAATAGCATATTATTTTTTAGACTTTGTGAAAGACATTAAATGTGAAGACAATTGTTATACTTAGTTGACAAAAAATACATTTATATACTTTTCAACTTATCTTTCATTTGATAGCTTGAGATAACATTTGCTGCTTTCTATGCTATTATTTTATCTTAAGATATCTATTATATTGGATATTTGACGATTTTGATCACCACAACTCAATTTTGTAATTGTGTCCTTAGATTTGTCACATGCTCTCTTTATTGTATGGTATTACGGTATTGTTGGTATATTTTAATATTAAGCCAAATGGGGAGTGACAATTCGACCATCAAAAGTGCTAATACAATAAATGTGAATTTTAGGAGTGCGTGGACACTGTTGGCTTACCAACAGCTCTTTTCCACCTACACCAAATTGGATGCGGGCAAAAAGGCATACAGTGTTGTCGCTTTCAAGGGGAACCACTTGCAAGCTAGCACCATCTGTGAAAAAACTAAGTTAGACACAAAAATTCATCACAAAGGAAACCAAGTAAGGACAAAAGCATCCCCTAAAACAAAATAAAAATACTTTGCAATAGTCCAAAACAATTGACCAATAAAATTGCTTCAAAGCATAATAAGTTCAACAGAAATGCAATCAGATGAATAGAACACATACCAATGGCATCCTCAAACACATCTCATGTACCACATTTAACCCAATATCAATTTCCTAATAGAACACAAGTAGTAGATTGAAATCAGTACACCACTTAGTAATGACAAATTATTCAATGTCTAAACAAAGTATAAAACACCTCAGGAGAACAATCATGCACAAATTGATTCACTATTTGCCAGAATGGAAAATTGGTAGGAAATTAAATTTAGTCCATCCATAACTAAACATAGCTACACCAGCAAATACAGTTAATGGAACCAAAACCAAACCTATCATTCTTAGTATTATTATCTACTATGAATAACTCACTACATTCATATCAAAACAAAAGTCACTTCAGAAAGGGAAATGAAATGTATTAGGCTGTCATGTACTCAAGGAATTAGTAGTGGCAAGAAACTGAGATTAAAATTTTTCTTCAATCAGAACTCTTAAAAATTGGTGTAGTGGGAAAAATGCTCACCCCAATCCAACATATTTGACGACATTCTATACCAGCCCAAAGATGTTATCCACTTTACAATTCAATCTCTAAGCAGCCAAAGGAAGAATCAAAATGAATATGCAAAGAAGTATGATTGTAATCTTAGAAGGCAATTATTTTGGCAATTGCCTTTTGTGACCATAGGCTTCAAACCAAATTTCAACAATTCTCAATAAAGATTTTTAAAATTAAAACATTATAAAAGGAAGCGCTAGCTACTACTCAACAGATGATGACCTTGAAATTAGACCATTTTGTTAAAAAAATACGAATTCAACTACAGGAATATTTAACGTTTTTTACTTGAAAGGCTGATATATTATGCTTTATGTGGAATTAACCTCGCTTGACCAAAAAAATGGACCCATTTTAAAGCTTTTCATGGATTCGTTAGCATGTTTACAAATGCCAAATTCTCTAACAATATTTAAAAATACTAGATAATATTGTACAATTACAAATTTTCAAACTAAGTAGTTTTTAACAATACAGATGAACTATGAATCTAATTCAATGTTCCTCATTCAATCTTCAGTTATATATATAATAATGACGACCAACACACCCATGCAAACAATCTGCAACCTCAAAAAGAAGTTTAAAAATAAGCGAAAAATTGATAAGGCAAGAATGAAAAAGGAAAAATCTAAGAGAACCAAAAAACTACCATCAAACTATAGGTTTCACCATTCAATCAAGTAAGGGGAAGCAGCCATCATTAACAATAGGGAGAAAACACCATTATAGAAGTAATCAGGGCCAAGAAGTATAAACTTGATTATCTAATAGGTGCCAGCATACTGAAGGCATAAAATAACTACATGGATTCGACAAAAAAGCTAACCACCTAAAATCGTTCATTGCATACATGAAGATGTTTGAAGAGCATTTCAAAAAAGCCTTGCGGAGTTAGACAAAGTGTAAATTATGGCTTGGAACAAGAATTTTCAAAAACAAAAGTAGGACTTCAATTCATGGTTTATTAACCAATGCGTCTTTAAGATGAATAAGAGGAGGGTAGGAGTGTGCTACTCAATCTTTGATGTTTGACATTCCTACCTTTTCATACCGCGAACAAGTTACAATTTTGCTTTTTTTCTTTTTCTTGCTCGAAGTAGTGCCCTTGTGTTGTGCCCAAATATGTACAAAGATATCTCTATTAGAAAAATATTTAGGAATTCCAGTACCTAACCCACTTAACCCAATTTTACAGCAATGTTCATACGGAACATGCATTAATCAATGAAAGTGTTCCATAAGTCAAGTTTTTCCTTACAATACAATTACCATCACCAGCATTTTTGTAATCACATAGACTATAGGTAAAAGAAAAAAAAATCCTACAAAAACTTGAGAGACTATCGAGAACTTTCAGTTGAAATGGCACGTATTTTTCAATTTATCATAAACTTCAGTTAAAACAAAAATGTAAACTCCTGCTCAAAGTTCAACAGAACAGAGTGAGAAACATGAAAATCTACAGATGGAATTGATGCAAAAGAGCTAAAATTTAGAAGATACATATCAAAGTTCTGATGACCAATTTCTTCAAAATATTTTTGGTAAGCTTATATCACCCAACCAAATTATAGAGGCCATCTGTGAATATTTTTTTACATAAAGTATAACGATGACATTTGAAAATTCTCTAATTTGTGCATATCATCTTCTCCACCTCCAAGTGACTTGGTATTCTTTATGATGAATGAGCATTGTCTCAAAAAACAACTCTTCTGAATACACAAGGGAAAAAAATACTAGAATAATAAAGCAGATCATCAAGTAAGAAAGCCGTTTGCAATATAGCATTCCATTCAAACATATGAAAAATAGACTGAAGCACTTATACTAACTCAAGCATGTCTTAACCAAAGCACAAACTTTGAGTCAATGAAAAGGCACAAAAAATTGATTGAATGTCCTCAAGTCAAATTGAACAATATTAAAGAAATTTACCCAATTTATCTAATTTCAAAGACCTGATTAGAATAACACTTTTGTTTTTAATTATTTAGGATTTCTGGAACATTAATAAAGAGCATTTATTAGTCAAATGAAAGAATAACTTGCTGGAATGACTGTCCTTGTAGATGGAAATAGACATAAAACTTAAAAACTAAATACTCAGTTGAAACTTCTGCAACTAGAACAAAAAGGCTTTTATTTATTGAATCAAGACTTGCACAATAGTTTCAATATAACCTATTCAATCCAAAATCCAAGACATTATGCAAATATTTTGAAAGCCCCATCATCATCTAAAAGTTAAAGTGCAATATATGTCAATCTTTGTTTGCTGGCCATTAACACCACAACATATCATGGACTCTAACACCACCTATAATATCATATGGAATAACTATGATATCACATCATGCTTATTGCATCTTCATCACTTCACAAAAGAAAGCAAATAAATAAATAAATTGTAGACACCAACTACATGCCTTATAAAAAGCTTCCCTCCTAAGAACAATTTGTGGATTTTGGATATATTCATCATCCTTATCACTTGAGGCTTCACTATCATCATCATCATCATCAACACGCTAATAACCAAGAACGAAACATAGAGTCGATACCATGTCCAAGTGTTCGGTAAAAGGAAAAAATAAAAAGGCATAATAAGATAACTAACGGGACTTAACCAATTGTAGATATAAGGAAAATATCAACCATCAAGAACTGTGAAAGCATGCTTTGCAAATAGCATTAGCAGTTGATCATCAAACCATAATTTTCAAACAAGAAATCATAAATCAGTTATTATAATCAACAAAATTAAGAAAAATTAGCAAAAATAGAGTATATATGACATCACACATCTGTAGCAATGAGAAAAAAATATATTAAAGATTCTTATTTTTTGCTTCATTTCTATGTTTTTTGTTCATGTGTCGAATACTGTGCACAACATAGGAAAATGCATGTTTTCTAAGGTTTTGATCACCAGCAATCTGAAGGTCCATATATAATTCAAGAGGCACATCCAACTCAACAATCTACGTATATAAATAAGCAAAACATAATTAAAAGCATAAACTTTCAAAACAAACAAGAAAAATCAATAACATGCTAGAGAACTTCAATTTCTGTAGAATCACTGGAACAACATACCTCTTGCAATACTAAATAATATTATGAAAAAAAAATTCCATTTTGGTTATTTTAAGATCATTTGGTTTAAGCTGATAAACTTTCATAGCCTTCATCTAGGCATTTGAAGTTGGTAAAATATTTCACATCTGCCATTTTTCTTAGCTTATAGTATCACTTAAAAACCCCACTTATCCATCTCTCATTCCCAATTCTTTCTGTTGATCTCTAGGCAACTCGATGATGTATCTTTCCATTTATCTCGGACGCCTCCCAACCATCTACTTCTATGACTTATACCTCTCCATTGTCCTTAAGGTAGCCAAACCATGGCAATGTATGTCCAAAATTATGTTAAAGCTAATGCTTAGGACTTTTTATAAGCAATGTGATATATTGTTTAAATATATTAAAAGATTAATAAAGATGGTTATATCAACAATGAGTTAATTGAAAAGAAGTAAGGATTCCTACACCATCATGGATGGATACGTATTAAGAAATAAATTTGAGAAGCTAGAACTAAATCATAAATTTCACTAGGTTAATTAAAATCATGATTTATAAGAAGATAAACGTTACTATTGTTCAACAAACCAGGCATATTGTCAGAAAACCTAGGTATTACCAATTTTAGGATTCAAGCTTCAATACTCAAGTAAGAATTGAAATAGAAATGGGTTAGCACAATTTTGGATAAGTCTATAAACGATTATATAACCAATGTTTGTGATGGGATTAAAGAGCTTAATGAGAACATAAAATGATTGTAACATTTTCTTATCATTACTTCAAGGAACAAAAAACATTTTCTTAATTCTACAAGGGAATCATCATGAACTGAAATTAATTATTATTATGATATTTCCTTACATGTTCGAAAAAGTATTAGAAAAGGAAAAAAACAAGCCAGCATTGTACATATTAAAATTATGGAAAACATGTATAACAAAGTAATGATGAGTGTATAAAGATACTTTATATTTAGAAGCATTAGAAAAGAATAAAAATAAATTAAAATTTCATATATTAAAAATAATTTCGCACGCCTAAGGGCAACATATTTATAATTTCTTAATTACAATTGAATTTCATTATGGCTATGCTTTAAGTCCTTGGGTGTGTTCATAAACTTAATTTCAAAAATGTTTTTTTTTCCTATACACTAAAAGCATCAAAAACATTTTGAAAATTTCTCACAACTCCCATTTTTGCACATAAAAAGATAATGCTTCATATGAACTTTTGCAATCCTCTTTTCATAAAACTTTCTAACAACATAAGCAATAAAAGGCAGCTTTAATTTTACACTAATTATTGATGCAATTGTAAAATTCAAGATAAACCATTATTATGCATTTTGCTAATAATGTTACACCAATTGGTAAGACTAAGCAAAATGATAAATCAAAACTGAGACTAAGCAAATAGATAAAGAAAACAATGTCGATGAACAATGACTCTGAAATTTAAATTGTATCGCATTTCTAGTTCTTATAATAAATATAAGGAATTTATATTTAGACAAGTAATTCAAAAAACATATTGAATGAAATAGTTATCATTAAAAAAGGAACAATACAAAATTACTTGTTTCGAGCATATACTCCAAAATGATAGAAAAATTAACAAAAAAATGTCACTAATATGATCCAAGCATTGAACAAATAAGACGAAAAATAAAACATACTTCTTAGTATGGTGTCATCAAAATATCACACTCAAGAATAAAGGCAAATTTTTAAGATTGAATGGTATCAAATGTCAATGTATGAGTACAAAAACACAAATAGAATAATTTCTATAGAGATAAAGCTTTTAAGTTTGAAGAGTAACTTATTATAATGGAGAAAGTTGTCATTCTACTAATTGAAGGCAAGCCTAAAGAAAATCAATATAGATGGTTTGGTTATTTTAAGAAGTTTACTTTGTCATTCTATAAGAGAAGTAGATGACTAATTCTTTCCTATACAAAAGGAAAAAAATATAGAACTAAAAAAATGACTATTGACTATTTTAAATGGCTTTAACGACTTTGGGTCCAGAAGAAAGGAAGTTAATGAAAAGAAACAATAGCATCTTAGAATCAATGTATCTGACGTCACTTGATGTGTTAAAGGACTGTTGTTGTAATTATAATAACAGAATATGAATTCGGTGTTGGCAGCTTAAGCCATTTTAATATAGGAATCTAGCAAAAGAAATATACAGCCTCATAGGAAATAGTTAAGATTCTATATTTAAGAAATCATGGGAAAAAGTGTCTGTTTTATTCTTTGCAGTGGGAAATCAAATTTTTACCTTGACAAACAATTAGAAAGGCCTAATCAAGTCTAACAACTTATCAACAATTATAATCTTCTCTTAAAGCTCAATGTGGTGGAAGTTTACCATTTTCTCCAATGCCCAGTTCAAAATATAACTTTAATCAGTAAAAACAAAAGATATTTCCACCCATTAAAATGTTTAACAAAAATATGTTGAATGGTTGCCCTCCAAATTGAAGTGTACTAAACACTATAAAACATTCGACCAAAAAATAAAATAAAATAACAAACCTTCTCATTGACAAGGAGGATGATGGTTTGTGCTAGATTGGAACAAAGGGAAGACGAGAGGGTCCGAACATCGGATTGAAGGAGAAGAGAGACTAATGAGAAACTTCAGCCAGGTGTCGGGGATAGTATGGGGTCATGTGCACCAGGAACATCGTGAGGTCACTAAGATCCTTCGAGACCACGGAGTTCGACGACAAACAGATTGCGGATTGCTGAAAGAAGAGATGCATGGACGATTCGAAGTGGCCGTAGATAAGGAGAAGCTCTGCCTCGTATCCTTCCAGGTCCAGCTTCATCCTGGATTGAAGCAAAGGAAGGCTCAGCCTATCAGCTACCTTTCCAGATGTAGAGAAGGAATCAGGTAAGAGGAGGTTCGCCACCGTTGCCATTTCTACAAATAAATTAACAAAACACTATTCGAAGGGAAGCTCAGAAGAACCAAGCTAAGGAGCTGATGCAGTTCTGGTATGGAAAATGTTTAAAAACAAAAGATAATTACTATATATTAATAATTTATTAAACAAAATAAGGGAGTATTGTTTTGAATTTGATTGGTGACACTAGGATTGCTCCACGAATTAGTATGGAATTAAAATTTTTAAAATATTTTAATAAAAATAAATTTAATAATATATTTAATTAAAAGATTGGGGTATTATTACTAAATTTCATAAGCAATAATTATTTTTTAATTATTATTAAATTATAATCTATTAATAAGCACACCATTATTGATAATATTTATTACAATTTTAAGATGCATAAATGTGCATCATAAATTTTTGTTATCAATCTATAATATAATTATATGATAAATATTAGAGATGTAAAGTTTGAGAACCTTTATTGATAATGCCAACAGCTTGACGTTGGACCATCAAGACTTAATTGCCATCGCTTACAATGCTATCCTATATTGCGCATGATTCATCCATCTCGTACCCAGTTCTTCTAGTAATGTTGGCACTTACGGAGGTAAGTGTAAAGTTTAACTATCCTTTTGACAATTTCTTGTGTCGAGACATGCAACACAACCTCCAAGGAAATAAAAGAAGAAAGATAATATTTGGTCATTCTTTGTTGATGCACAAACTCAAATAGGAAGTGACACTTAGGGTTTAATTGAAAGAAATAAATTTGCATACTTGAAGAAAAAACATTTTTCTAAAGAGAAATAGCATTTTAGTTTATTCCTCTAGTTTATCTCGTCCTCCTTTGTGTTCCTCGACTTAGGAGACCCCATGTTATTACTTAAATTTTTTTGTAATTGCACTCAATAAAAATCTTTACTAAGTTTTTGTTGATTCCCTTGAATCTAAATTTTACATTAACATCTTTTAACATCATTTGTAAGAAAATAGATAAGTAAGCTAAAATGGAACAAAGAATCTATGATATTGTTATTTGAAAGAGAATCTCTCAACACCTTCGGTTAAGAAGCAAGCAAAGTTCCCTACATTTCCGCCTCATTAGTTTGTAATCTTTCTCCTTCATCCACCAACAATTGTTTCCATTTATGTTAATAACAAATAAAATATTTTACAAAATTTATTTCTTCTTATACTTTAAAGGGGCATATAAGGTAATTTAATAACTTTAGCAAGGGAGACAACACCAAATCCCTCTCTTCTAATCGAGAGCCCCTTGAGGATCTTAGTATCACTCTTTGACATAATCACTTTGCTTCCATTTTCACAAATCTTATACCTTACAATCCTTCACAACATCATCTTATTGACACCACAACAATGATTTATGAATCAAAGCATACCACCTCTCCCCTAGTTAAATTTTTTTGCCCATAACTTAATCTTAAATGTAACAACCCTCAAATCTCAAACTATATCACATAGAGAAACTTTATATTTAAGTCAAAAAGATTGTGAAAAAGTATTATTAAAGTTAATCAAATTAATTTCTTAAAATATTTCATTTTTATATAAAAATATTAAAATATATTATTTTTATATAAAATTATTAAAATAACAATAAGGTTCTCATAATATATCATAATTTCAAATTTAGTAAAAAATATGTTATTTGAGCATATCAATAAATAGAACTCTTGGTAGATGAACTCAATGACATAGAGTATGTAATTTTTAAAGATCTAAAAAATTTCTTATAAATTATTAAAGATACATGTATAAATGTAATTATCTAATGGACATGTAAGATAGTTTTGAAATTTTAAAAATTATGATTTATGTCAAATCTAATTAGTAATTGATAAATTTATAAATATTAAAGATAAAATGTATCATGTTAAATTTATAATTTTAGAAATTTTGTCTTAAATTAAAACTAATTAGTGAATAATATATTTATAAATATATAAATATTAGAGTTTGATGGGGTATATATTTAATTTCTAGATATCATTATAGAAAAATATTAAATAAGTTGATATATTTGTAAATAATATAACATTTAGATGTTTTATAAAGATGTCATATTGAAACCCATGGGAATAAGATTTTCAAATTCTCAACAGTCATGGTATGGATAGGATAAAAATGATTTTAAGCCCTCACTTCCCAAGCTTAATTCAATAGTGAGCTTTAAGGAGTTCAGGTCATCACGACCTTGTTGTCTCGGCTTATAAATAGGTCTAGTAGGCCCAATAAAGCCTAAGTTCAAGTGAACTTATGTGCTCCAATGAGCTTTTTCATATAAGAAAACTGAGAAGTAGAGTTGTGCCATTAAAGGAGAGTTGCAAAGGTTGAATCATCGATGATGTATGTTTTATATTTTTGCATTATGTTACTATGTTGAATTCATTGAAGAAAGAGGAGTTGTGGTATCACAATACATGATAAGCTTATGGTAGAGCTATGAGAAGGTTGTCAAAAATAATTTTTTTCGTCATTTTGCTAAATCACACTAATTCTAAGGGCACAATTATTGTTGCACAGATGAATCTATCATACAAATTAATATAAACATCACATTGTATGATCTATTTCAGTTGAAAGAGAATTGATAATTCTAAATAAGAAGATTAGTACAATGTTGGTGATTGTAAGATGCAATGTCAAGTTATATAATTTTAACAGAGTTGAATCATATAATAAGATGCATTTATCAAATTAGTAAGAAAAGTAGATGATGTTAGTAGAGAGAAATAAAACCATTTAGTAAAATAGGATTAATCATATGATACAATCATTAAAGAAGTCTCCATATCATATAGTGTGATTATATGGATCATAGTATAACATAAATAATATATTAAAATATAAGAAGTCGAATTAGAACATATAATACAATATTATTATCGTAGAGTATGATAGTTTTATTAGATTTATAGATTCGAATAAACTAATATATTAGGTCATGAGGAACAAAGCCAATCATGTAAAACAATAATGATATCATATATGTACGATATAATATAGATTATTTAGTTCTAGATAATGGCACGATACAATTTAAAGAATTGTTAAAGTATGATATAATTAATAACTTAATGATAAAAGAGAATTTACATGATTTTAATTATTTATAATTAGGATGTATGTAGACCCTTACATAAATATAATATTTTAAAAAATTAAAATAAATTAAAATTCAAAAGGAAGATAACTGTCGTATTTAGATAGAAAAATTGGAAAACATGTTATATAACATGATAGTATTATTTTAGTTATTATTTTTTAAATATGTTATTATAAATTTTTTTAATAAATAAAATTTTAAAATATAAATAAATTTATAATTTGTGATCTAACATAATATTATTTTATTTTGTTTCTTTAAAATTATATTTATTATGATGGAAAATACTTATATATTATGATTTAGAATGATATTAATGATTTTTTATTTTATTTGGTACATGACTTTATTGATTACATGATTTACATTATTTTGTTCATGTATTTGTTACTTGGCATCATAAAAAAGTAAACAAAAGCAATATAAACGAAAACACTTAAAATATAAATAATGTATATTGGTTTTGATAATAATAAACAGGCTGACATATATATATATATATTTCAATAGTTTCGATTAAAATATCATATGATATTATATAGCTGAAAAATAAAAATTAAAAATAGCTTTTTAAAGATATTGTCCTCAATATTATGCCTTGGAGATGTTATGGTATCGATCTTCAAATTAAACATTTTTTTGTGTGTGTTATGATATTGATGACACTAAACCCAATAGATGTTATTATAAAGTATTGATCTTCAAATTAAATATATGCCTAGTGTATGTGTTATGACGTCTTTATTTATAATAGATGATACTAAGCCAACCAAATTTTATCAAAAGATATAGCTACCATACTTACCATAGGGCACTAAACCTAAGGAGTTATTGTGGAGTATCAATATTTTGATTAGAAATCTACTTAACGTTATTTAGATAGGTTAAATAGATTATAATTAGCGGCTATATATTAATATAATTATTGGATCTCATGAGAATAACGATTTAATGGAATAATGAACTTGATGATTATCTAAAATATTAAAAATTAGAAAGGATAGAAAAACTAGTATTTATATTTTATATAGTTTACTTATAGTATGCATGACATTTAGCATGATTTCAAGCTTACACAAGTGGTTTATTATCATGGTTATGATATGGAATTTTTTTTATTCAACATATTTGTTTATTTTAGCATTCCTTTATGTTTAGTTATCTTATTGGATTTATCTTTTGAAATAATTAAGTATCATTTGTGCTTAAGTCATAGATCAAGCATCCATTAAATTGAGATTTGGGGATTTGACCCCAAGTGAGAAGACCACACTCTTAAGATTTTAGAGTGAGCAATACTTAGTATAGATTGGGTAATTGAAAGTAAAATAAAACATCAATTTGAACTTTATATGTATTATTATACAAGTTATATCCATATTATATTATGATGATAATTTATTTGTATGATTTTATTTTAGTTAGTACAAAGCATTTTGTGATATCGTCATGTCTCTACATAGAATTTACTTTCCTTACTCAATATTTTATATGCATAAAACACTTGATTTTTTTTATTTAATGAAGTGATAAGGTTGGTAGCTGACATTAAGACAATACCAACTCAACTTTATTGAGGATTCCTCTATCACTTTGAAGAGAAATCCAACCTATTGAAGGCATACGAGTATAATCTACACATTTTTTATGAGACTTCTCCTCATAAGTAGTAGATCTTGTCAACTCTAATTACTTAAGTTTTATTTTTACTTTCTTAACTCAACCCTTGTATTTTTCTAAAGGAGTTCCAGATTATTAATTCTTTACAAGTCATTTCAAGACATATAAATGCAAGTTTTTTCACTTTTTTAAAAGATGTAACTTCCAAATGATTATAGAAGTAGCCTCCAATATCAAATTTCTCTCTTAAGTAATACTAGAGCATATTTTCTATCTTCCTTGCTAATTGCATTAAACCTAAGTAGTTCTTTGAATCACTCATTAATCGAAGATAACATTAATTTGAGCCCCTTGAAGCCTTTCTCAAATTCTTCAATGATGCATGTAAGGAAGCAAATCAAGAAAGTTCTTGCATTACACAAGTGAGAAATCTTTAACATGGATTCTCCATTGTCCTCACAAGAAATCTATAGAAGAATTTTGTGGCTCATTAATGAGAAAGAATTCTACTACGCACTTATTGGGAAGCCAAAAGGAAAAGCATATTTGCCTTAAAAGTGCCTCATCGAATGGCAAAAAAAACTAAGACTTGATAAGAACTTTCCTCAAAAAGCTTATCCAAGTGACCACCACCCTCAAACCTACTAAGCTCAACACGTTGACACCTCTAAATGCACCACCTAAACAATTATTGGCACAATAAAGAGAAAGGGCAAATGCCTAAAGTTGAGGTAAGTCTTAATGCACAACTAAGGCAGAATAAGGTTCCGTAAATTCCATGATGAAAAGGAAATTGTTAGTGATTTGCTATAATTTGCTTTATTATATTTTACTTAATATTAGAAGAATAATTCATTATTATTTGTGATTATTTATGTTGATAATTTGCTATAATCTAAAACAAGGGGATTGGGATGAAACAAATGTGGTTTTACTCGTCTCCATGAGCTTTATCTATTTGAATATTTATTTTTTATAATTTTAAATATTATTTTTTAAAGATTTGACATGCTCTCATAGATATTTTGATTCATACCTAATTTGATGATTTAGGATGTTGCACTCATTTATCTTAGTGCCTTGGAATGCAACTTTCATATATAATTTATTTTGTTTCTTTTAATTTTTTAATTGGTTTGGATATATTACTATGTAAATCTTTATTGCTTTGCATGTGATTTTCGAATCTCTTTAATCTAGTTATATTACATTGACTGAATTTATCTCACTTATGCTTCAATAAAATATTTACTTAATTTTTAATAATAATCTTTTTGTATACATTTATATATTAATAATAGTAAAAGGCTATTTCAATATTAAAACATACGTAAATGATATCATTATATGCTAATGCTCATATCATTATGTCATTGCATAATGTTAGATTAGAGTTTATTAAAGCAACTCTCTTATATCATAATTAATTAGTTAACATATCTAATGGTTTTGAGATATTACTTTCTTGGACACTCCTTTTCCTATATCTTCTCCTCTCATTTTTTATACAATTCATATTATATTTTGTCATCATTGCCACTTTCTATGAAAAAGCACTTACAAAATCTATTTCAAATAATCTTTAAACAGGACTATACTTTAACAATTTTAGGTTCATATTATATGGTATGATCTCTATATCAAGTCATATGATCCATGGCATATATAGGCGAAATTACCGATCATATGGGAAATCTCTATTAGACCTTCTTCTAAACCCATCACATTCATCTGATCAGCTCATCATACTTGTATGAAGTTAACAATCACTTGTCAAAGAAAGGATTAAATAAGACAATTGTTATTGTGTCTTTTCAAAATCAATTGTATTTGTTTAGTTAATTTAGCACACTAGAACAATGATCAACTAACTGAGCCATTGACACAAAGCCAAAGCCCCATCACTAGCTATGTTTTGTAGATTGTAACAAATGATTTGCTTGATCATAACAACTAAAAACTAACAAACTCAACCATAAATCCAATAAAATCACAAAAGATCGACTTCCAAAACACCCCAAATAGCAAATATATGATTTATGAAGATGAACTCAATTATGAACTTTCCTTAAGATGTGATTCTAGTAAAGTGAGGTCAAAAAAAATTTTTCTCCGTTTCGCTTTTTTTCTTTTTCTCTATGTTTTCTTTGAATTCCTACAAGATCTCAAGCCAAATCTCCTTGAACACTCTCCCTAGGCTCTTTCTATTCATGCTTCAGTCATGCACTTCTGAACTTTGCCAAAAAGCTTGAGACAAAAGAGAGCATTATGTTATTTAATAATAGGATTATTTTATTATTTAATCTAAATTTTTTATCTTTTTATATTTTTTAATTATTCATATTTATAAAAATTTTAAATAGTTTTTGAAAAATATAAATCGCTTACATACAAATTTCTCAAATTGAAACATTCATGATATTATACAAAGATTTTGTATCTTATCATTACTATCTTGGCATGGTTTTTAAAAAGCTTATTCATCAATAAATTCTCAAGTTTCAAATGACATAGACAATTTAAATAATTTAAACTTATTTAGAAGGAATTTAAGTTAATAAGAAAAGACTATTACATATGCACTTTGTTATCAAAAAGAGAGATTGTGTAAGCTTCGACCATAACTCCTAATTAGTTGTAGAGAAGAAAAGAAAATGAATTAAAGGATCACTATAGGAAAAATCTAATTAAAAGAGACAAGGTAAATTTTCCCCATGATTTACAATTGATTTTGAAGACATCTAGTAAGATCTAAGCTGAAAGTATAAGTATTTTCATGCAAATTGTAAATGTTTCCTTTTTTTGCTAATTGGAGTCATGTATGAAATATTTGTAAAGAGAACTAAGCCTTATGTGCATGAAATCATAACTACAGAAGGGAATTCGATGATTTAAAGAAAATATAAGAAATAAACAAAGTCTTCGTTATATATTCAATGGGACCATCAAATAAACCAATAAAAGATTGAATGATCTAATGAAAAAAATCAAACAATCTAATAATTTTTCAACATTTGTATTGTGAGTCTTTATCGAATGCTCAATAGAAAATCCAATAATCTTTAAATGAGCATTTATCAATCTTACATGTGGATTAAATATTATGACCACAAGTCAAATAGAGCAGTTGGAAAAATCTATCATCCATTAGACATACATTGAACAATTAAATGAATTAAATCAAATGATCAAATAGGTTGTAGATGATCCAATCAAACAAGTAGACTTTAATATGATGGATCCATTAGGACTCAAGTTATGGAATTAATTATAATAATATAACATTTTAATCGTATTATTTAATAAATTTTTATTATGATTAATCTCATTATCAACAATATAAATTAATTAAGTGCATTTATTGGATGGTGAAATTGGGATTAAAGAGAAAGGAGCTACATTATTTTCATTAAAAGTCAAAAACTATATCAAAAAATAATTTTATATAGTTTATATTTTTTAGTGATTTATTACTAATTTATAAAACATTATAAATTTTTAGAAAATGGGATGAGTCCTACAGAGCAAGAAGAAGAAAATTAAATAAGGAATATCAAATTTTTAAGAATTTATTATTGTAATACAATAAAATTTTGAATTAAATTGGTCACAAAACAAAAGATTAAAATAATAGAAAAATATTACATTAAATATTCTTGGGAGAAAATATTAAAATAAATAATGATCTTTAAAAAAATAAAAAAATATAAAAATGATACATTTTTTAGAAAATAAATTCTTTTTTATTGAAAAAGTTATTTAAATGTTAAATAATGTTGAAAAAATTAGACAAAATTATGTGTAGTATAGTATTATGAGTTTTACAATTTGTTAAATAAATTTGGAGATCATTTGTATCAAAGATTTAAGAAAACTAGATATTGTTTAAAATTTTGATTAAAATAATATATTTTCCCATTTCTAAAAATCCAATTTATTCTAAAATTAATTAGTGATGAAATACTCGTAAACACTAGTGGCTATGAATATGTTAAGAAACTTTAAAGAAATGTTGAGTATAGTATAATCTTCATTTTGTTGAAGTTCAGTGTATTTAAGTGGAGTAAATGGACAATTTTGCCGATTTAGAAAATCATAGACATAAAATGATTTTGATGGCAAATGGTCCAAATTAAAACATTAAAATATGAGATTTTATTGTGAAAGTAAGTTTTAAACATTGTAATAAAGAATTAAAAAGTATTGTTTTCTATTATGTGAGAATTTAAGAAACTATGTCGACAAACTTTTGTCAAATCCCAAAAATTGGGGCTTTTCCAAATTGGGTAATTTGGCATGTGGAGCCAACGTAGGAAGGAAGGTGACAACATTAAATTTCAAGTTAGGTGACTGAAGTTTTTTGTACATATGCTTAGTGGTTGATAAAAATATAAATTAGTAGCCTTTAACTTCTAAACTAGGTTAAATTATAAATCAATATTTTGGCAACTTTAACATTTGGATGCAGATGTTAAGTTATATACCATATATTACTCAAGTATTTAATTTCTTGAATATTTTTGTATATGACGTGACATGTTTGGCATGCAAAAATATTCATTTAAGCATTGTCATATAAGATGGGAAAATTTTCATAATAATTTCGATAGCTATTTTAATAAAAAAATTTAAAAGTTTGAAGATAATTATAAGAATAAGTTTAAAAACATCAATAAAAAAATGAATGGGATCTCTATGTTGATAATCTATGCATTTTTCATATCAAATGAACTCCAAATGATTTTAAACAAAATTTAATATAAGTTACTTATTCAACTCTTCATTTCTTCTTTTATGTTGATTTTTTCAATATTTTTGATATTTAAGTAATATATCTTTCTTAAACACTTATTAAAATCAAATCATGTTGTTAAATTTGTAACAATATTTTATTGTAATCCAAAATATTTTTAAAAAGTTGAACTGATATTAAAAGTTATGATGTTACATCAACTTAACTTTATATGAAAGGAATCTCCTTAACAGATCAAAATCCTTGTGATGTATTACTGACATCTCAAAGTATAATATATAGCATTTAATTTCTTTTTAAATTGAAGAAATAGATTTAAAAAATATTATCTAATTTTAGGTATTATAGAATTTTGATAAGTCTTGATTAACATCAGCAATTATAACCTCTTGGATTTCTTCATCTTTTCTTATTTATAGAGGTAAAAATTGAGCTCCAAATCCACTCCAACTACTCTAAAATGAACTAGCTGTTTGGTAGCTAACACAAGGAGTTTTTCATCCTTCCATAATTATGGAGAACAATTTAAGTTCTAAATCCACTCCAAACGGCTCTAAAATGAAGTAGCCGTTTGGGTAATGAACACAAAGAAGTCACCGTTCGATTTGGAGCCTGAAATTGATGTTTCTGATTGCATCCTGATTTTATCGTTCGAGATCAATCCTTGCTATTGGATCTAGGCAGCCTTGATCTGGACCATTGGACCAAGCGTAGGTTGTCCTGTATGTACTAGTATAATGCATCCATAAATTAATTGAATTAAAATGTTTACGTCATTGCTTATGCCTCTTGACACATGTAGATCTACTGAGGTTCGATTCTCCTGTACTTCCTATATTTTAGCTTGATTAATCTCTGCCGTCGAATCGTGCTTGCCTATGCACCATCATTAATAATCGGATTAGGACTTTAGTCCCACATTTCCCAACTAATTTTACCATTGTGCTCTATAAGAAATTTGGTTCGTATGGCTCAAAAGCCGTTTGGGGTTGGCTCTCCTCTTCCTCACTCAAGACACTTGGTCCTGGTTGGCTTGATCTCGCACTGTTCCGTTTAGCTTTCCCTTTAGATTGATCTTGCCCTGTTTCGTTTACTGTTCCTGGTGGCCTTCTTCCTTCGCCTTCGGGCTACGCTTTACTGTTTCGAGTCAATCTAACTATTTTAATTTTATTATATTTTTTAAAAAAAATTCCTAAATGCTTGGACTGGCCACTGGTCTGGTCGGGTCGACCCGCCCAATGCTACAATGAAAAATCCCAAGACTAACGCTGTTTTATAGTGTTTTGTGAGAATTTTTGTGCCAAAACTTTTAATATAAGTATAACAAAATAGTTTTATATTATGATAGTGTTACAAGTTTGCTAAATGACTATGAAAAAAAAATTCATGAAAAATAATTCCTAAATAATTTAAAAAAATCAAATACCAATATCTATACTTTTTATCAATAATGCTTGGCCCAAAAAAAATTCAACAATTATTAATTTTTATAACATTTTCAAATATTAATAATACTAGTGAGCCACATCATCTCAAAATTTGGACATATCAAATTCAAGAAAAATAAAGAGAAATTCAAGTATAAAAATTTTAGTGCATGTCTTCAATTTCTTCGAAGCTTGTCATGACTCCAAGAGCCTTGAAGACCACTATTTTAGGCATTTAAAGTTCACGGCTTGACTTAATTTAATATTAATAATTTCACTTAAAACATGCCCATATGAGATACAAACATTTATACTTGACTCATCAAATACAAGGGTGTAACACAAATACTGGAGAACATTCATACTCAAAGAGGTAGTCTGCTTAGTAGAAAAATCATCATTACATGAGACATTAGTTATTGTAGTATAAAACTTACGCTCAAATTAGGGTCAAGTGTAGTGTAAAATTTCATTCTATCAATAAGAGAACACTGGAAAAAGAGCAATGATGAATGGACCGTCACTATCATAGACAAGTATGGTTGTTGAAATAGACCTTGATGTCACAATTCATCTTGATTCTAATATTAATATAATTCTTTTTTTACATATTTATTATCCTATATATTAATTTATTAAAAATTTACTCCAAAATAATAAGACAAAATCCTAATATCATATTTAAAAATAATATAAAGTTAAAGATAAAATTTGTCTAGACTAACAACAAAATTTTAAATATTGTTTCTATTTTTCTCAATCTCTGATTGTTAATATATATATATATATATATATATAGATTTATATCTAATTTTTATTTATTTATGTAAAACCCTTTTTTAATATTCTTTTTTCAAAGCTTTATTTTGTAATCTCTCGTTTTCAAATTTAAGCTAACAAAATTAATGCACTCATTTTTTTCATTTAGTTCGGTTTTTAAATGTTATTTCTATTTATTTTCTTTTTTTGCTGAATAATATTTATTTGAAAGAAAATACATATGGCTGCTTCGTTCATCATGTAATTATTAACAGGGCATGTTTGGGTCATTTTGAAATCTCTAGCGTGCTCGTTTCAATAAATTACAAATCCTGAAGCTCACCCCTTCGCACGTGTACAGAAGGGATGAGAAAGAGTATTGTCATTCCTGAGACCAAACAATTCCACAGAAAGATAAAGAAAAGGTTTTTTTTCTTCTTTGGTTTGTAATTTTTTTGTCCGATGATTTATGTCTTCTGTTCCTCATCCAACCGCTGCACTTCATCAGGGTTCCACTTCAGCCCAACCCCTACGTAGCTCCATTAGATCATTTTTCTCTCATTGACGATGCACACGAGCAACCAGAACAAATCCTCGTTGACCACTGGGTATAATGTTTCTCGAAGCCACTCAAATGTAAAGTTTACTTCTCGCCACATTTAGTGTCAATCCATTCTATGGCTAGTGCTCTCCTTGTCTTGTAATTCTTACGTGTAGATCGATTTGCAGAAGAGTGAGAACTTGGATGAATCGCAGTTAAATAGGTGACAGAAGATTGGAGGTAGGAATATGGAAAGAAAGGCAAACTCCCACATTGTTGCCTACCTCTATCGAGTATGAATACAATATCTGGGAATAATGGAGGTGTTCTCGATCCTGCCAGCTCTAATGGAGATTTTCATGGTGCTGGGGTTGTGTTTAACTCAAGGGAGGATGTGGCAAAGTTATTGTCAAAGAAATCAAAGCTTAGAAGCAAAGTAGATGTCCAGGAAACTAGGTTTCCTAATCTTTATGTTACAATAAAAATCTGTCTCTTTTTTTCTTGAGTAATTATGTTTTTTCTAATTTTTATAGTTTTATTTTTGCAAGGAAGGATGAATGATATGAGAAACTACATCAAGATGTTAAAGTCCTACATTAGTTGGTACATTGATCTGGAAGATTGTTATCTTGTGATATAGGATGAGCTCAATAGTTTTTTGGAGTCATAAAAGAGAAAGCATTCTAAAATTGGTGAATATTTTCAATTTACATTTTCACGTGATGATGATTTTTTTTAACTGTTAAACTTTTGAAAATTTCATTTCTTTTCAGAATCTCAAATGAATTCCAAAATAGCAGAGCTTACTTCGCTGATAAAGGAATACAAGACAATGAAGGTGTCCTTAGAGAAGAACCTTAAGAGAGAGGAGTCTGGTACCTTCTAAAAATTAAATATAGTTTCTTTATTGACTTATATATAATGACAATACTCATGAAACATATCACATTGCCATTAAAGCTTAGGAGAAAGAAGCTGAAGCAAGGGTTGCTTCTGAAAATTTACGTTATGGTCTCATGGGAGTTCTTGAGAAAACTACACAAGAAATAAATCATCTTAATAGTCAAGTAGAGCAACATGCATTGTTGAACTTAATTGAAAGAAATATTTATATATTTTGTTTTTTTGATATATTTTGTATTTTGTTACTACATAGATAAAAATGATTCGAGGGACAAACAAACTACTACAATAGTACAACAATATCACACAATAGTATAACCTTCAGCTACAGGCTGATGCTATCAAGAATGGTGATACTATATCAAAGTTGCAGAAGGAGAAAACTACATTGATGGAGATTATTACTAGATTAACGGATCAGGCCAGCTTGCTTAGGAACCAACTTGAGAATATGAGGGTGAGATTATCAATTTAAAGTGAGTTTACAATCATATAAATGCACTCCACCAAATTAAGAAACAAAACCTTCTGTTCATGTAATTTTGCCTCAATTATTTTCATTACAACATTGTGTTTTTGTTAAAAATGTTTTATGCTACCACTCTTAATTTATATAATAAGAAATAGGTTTTAGTGGTTGTGTTATCATAGCTTAAATCAATCTATCAATTGCTTAATTTGTTATCTAACAAATGCCTTTTAATTAGTAACCTTTTTCTAGTCTAGTAATTTGCCATAGAACATGTTTGCAATTTTTGTAGTAACAATGTTGTTGAAAGCTCACTTGTTTTTGAAGACTTGAGACATGCACAAGATGAAGTTGAATTGTACTTTTTTTCTTTTTTTAAAAAATTTACAAAGATAAAAATAGCCTTATTTTAGAATACAAAAATAAGGATTAAGTAATGAATGGAAATTTTTAAGTTATTTGGACAACTATTGTTTCTATTTACTCACAATCATAAAAGATCAAACTTACTCCATTGTAGTTTTTTGTAAATGTAGGTAGAAAAAAATTCATAACAATCCATAGAAGAGTTATATACTATAGCTCATTATGCAAATCAAAGGGTGTACAATAGATCAAAATATCACATACTTGAGCCAAAAGTAGTCATAATAGAAGAATGAATGCATTAAATATAGAATATATAATAGGAACTTTATATTTATAATAGAGTGAAAACCTTAGCAACAACTTGGCATTTTGAATCAAGGATCAATATTCAAAAGGATCTTCTCCAAAAGTCCTAATGACAATGAGTTTTTTTCTTGTAATACACTTGATGTTGGATGCAAATGCCATTATTTTGCATATTTTGTTTGTTTGCATGTTATGTTTTTCCATTTCAAACAAACATTAACAACCTTTGAAGCTGTGAGTGACTTTACTTAAGAGGTCATTGTGATCTCTATAGCAGTCACAATGCTTTACAAGTACTATGAGTTAGTAACAATAAAAGCAATATGGGTGGTAAAAAGATTTAGATATTTCTCTAACAAGGTAACTTTTGAAATCATTAGTTTTTTTGTCATTAATGTTTTCTTAGATTTGCTATTTTCCTCTTGTAAATAGAACTATGATCTCTATAACTCGGGGTTTATAGGTGCTTGCTCTTTGATGTGAGTGCTTGGGCATAAGGCTAGTTGGGATGTTGACATGCTACTTCTTTTCCATGTTAGTTGCCCAATGTTAAATTGCAAAGAAACATGATGAGTTATTATTGATAATTCCTAGCCGTGCCACTTGTTAATGCTTCCAAAGTAGCACTTGTTCTATAAACTTTGTTAATAAATTATGGTTGGTGACTTTCAACAATTGTGACTCCAATAATAGTGTTGTCATTATCATTAAAATCAATTATCAATGATCTGCTTGTGAGGTTTTCTCCTCTTGAACCCTCTTCAACATGCTTTTTTTTAGAATGATAACAACAGAGTGGATGTGTAATAATGGTGAGCAAAGAAAGAAGGAGAAAGGGAAGGATAAGAGGGTTTTTATCACAAGGAGGTTGAATTCCCCAAGAAGATTTCCTTTAAAGGGTTTTAAATTTACGAAGTTCTAATTCTCAAAATTCATTGAACTTCTTAAGTTCTGACTTTCTATGAGTTTTGATGCCTCATGTTTTTTTTTAATTTTTTGTATTATTTCATTCATTATTTCTACCTTTTTATATAGTGGTTGGGATACAATTTTTAAATATAAAAAATGTGATCTTGATCAAAAATTAAAAGATTCTCAAATTTTACATATTTTGCATCTATCAACGTTTGTCTTGGCTAGTGTGCATCCTGAGGTGCACAAATCTATTATCAAGCCAAGGTTCAATCCATGCATGCAGGTAGCTTGTGCGTGTATAACACGAATGCACTTATCTGTTGATAAGGTGAACGTGCAGCATTGAAAAGAAATGAACTATTGAAAATAAATTGGAT
The DNA here is from genome assembly GCA_023846275.1 of Vanilla planifolia. Classification (NCBI taxonomy): domain Eukaryota; kingdom Viridiplantae; phylum Streptophyta; class Magnoliopsida; order Asparagales; family Orchidaceae; genus Vanilla; species Vanilla planifolia. The sequence goes on along the minus strand of CM043875.1, from coordinate 16,476,683 downwards.
ATTTTGTAAAATTAATAAGGTTGCCATTTTTCCATATAGTTATGGGGTTGGGTACTAAAAAAGAAATGATATAAATAACACTATTAAAAACAATGACAATCACTTGTCTATGTGGCTAGGTGATGCAAAAAATAAATTATAAAAAATATTGTTAAAGAATTGAGTGGCCATAATCTATCCAAGTGACTAAAAAGAGTATTATTGAAAGGATAAAAGTAGGTAATACAATAAAAGGATAAGATTAAAAATCAATGTTATTTAATTAAACATTTAAATTAGGCAATATTTATTTATGTTATCAATTAGTAAATTATTAAAATAATAAATGTAAAAGTAATGTTATGGATAATTAAGCAAGGGAAATATTAACAAAAGTGAAATTGAATGTGAAACCATTCTTTGGTGTTTCAAATTCGGTGACACTAAGTCTTGTAAATCTCATCCATTAGAACCATTATTGTAGGTATCAAGAGCATTTTCTAACTTACCCACCTGAGCTATTTTATTGTTAGGAAATGAAGGTATTTAGGTAATTTAGTAATGGATTTCGAAGCAAAATTAGGTTTAGGGTGGTGGAGATTGATTTTAGCAAAGATTAGCTGAAACCTTGAATTGAACCAAACCAATAATTCGGCTGAATGTTGGATTGAAATCAGTTTTAAACTTTTTGAAATTCTTGTTTTAGTCCCAAACCAATAAATATGCGTGTGTATCTCTCAATTTCTTCTTTTCAACAACCAATGTATGTGTCTCCATTAGCAAGCATAGGTTTCCCATGCCAAAGTGTTTGTTAATATTTTCATAAAAGCTACATAATTGGCAGCAAAACACTTAAAATTTGACTGTCGATCTGGCATTTGAACCCTAGATAGTTGTCTTAAAGAAAAGTCCTTTTTTCTTTACAGCTTTTTTCTTAAAATCTTAGAGCCTTTTATAGTCATTCTATTGGAAAGTTGTACAAGAAACATGCCCAAAATGTATATTTATATATGATATTTATACCACACATATTATACTTTTATTGAGCCTTAATGTTTTGCAAGAACTAAAACGAAACATTCGAGTTTTTTGCAGAGTGTGACAATTTTTGTCAGACGTTGATGCCAGGAGAGCAGATAGTTCAGTTATTTCTTATCCAATAAGCGTTGAGTCTCTTGGGATAGACATTGATTTGATGTACAGTGGTAAGGAAATTTTTTTCTAATTTATTACATGCAAGTCTTCATCTTTTTAATAATGTCTTATGGAAACCATAATTTGTAAGGATGAGCCTTCTATAGCTGATGATTTTTCTTTTTCTTTATTTGTAAACAGCTCGAAAGTATTGTTTCACTTTTGACAAAATTTTTTCTCATGAGTCATCTCAAGAGGATGTGTTTTTAGAAATCTCACAGCTAGTGCGAAGTGCACTTGATGGATGTAAGGTGGTATATTCAAGGCTTGAAATCCATTATGTAATATATTTTATTTTAGTTTTCTTTTGTGAATTTTATCTTATCCACGTTTTTAATGTTTTCATCATTTATTAGTAACTAAATTAAATTTAGATATTTTCTTATGAGCTTTTTATAGGTATGCAATCTAAATAAGATTTTATTAAAACTTATGTTCATGGATGCTAAAATATTAATAGATGGTACGTACATTATCCCAAAATATGGAGCAAGAGGAATTTGCTTAGATATTTTTATTTTAGTTATTTGTATAGCATGCTAGAGAAAAACAATGATCACTTATTGAATCCTATTTTAGTACGTGTTATGATAGCTATTTACCATTTATGTTCTATGAAAATGCATAGTTATCTTGTTAGGTTACAATTTGCTGGATCATCATATGCTTGATGATTAACATGAGGCATGTCTTTTGGAAATTGGACTGGCCTTCCATGACGAACCTTTTCATGAGAACAAGGTTAAAAGGTGTAAGATTTCTAGAAATCAAGGGTTAGAGAAATAGTTCTCAGGGTGTTGGGTCACATGGATCACTCTAAATGTCCAGATTGATTAGGATTCATCAAGTTGGATTGGTATTATCATTGTTGAAGTTGAATAAGATAAAACATAGTTCAGAGAAGGACAAAATATCAATGAATTTGCAAATTTATCATGTGCAAAGGGTCTTGTTCTTTGGTTATAATTAACTTACCACTCCATTATGGTTTAGTTTATGTACCATTTGGGTGCTGTGGGCAATTTTGCTTAACATAATTTTTTCTCTTTTAGGGAAATTCTCTTTGCTTATCCCTCTCTGTTCTTACCAAACTCTTATATTTGAACTTGAAGGAGCTTCCTTTTTGTAATAACTCTAAATTACCTTCTATGATTCTTTAGCTAAAGGGAAGTAAATCATTTCTTCTTCTATTTCGAATTTGTAATTAGTTTCAACACTTTTCTAACATTGCATGTTGGAATTAGTGAGTAGATAGAAGATGAGAACTACAGTTCAAAAAGTTGTGCTTGTTGATGATCTTGTTTTTAATGTTTCCACGATGTATGTGATCACTAATTCTATCCCTCCACCTCTTAAGAATGATCCTCCTTTTTAGCCATTCTTTCACATCTTTTAGTAACATTTGGAAATTTTTTTTTGAAGGTCAATTATATCCATTTGAATATCTTGTTCCACTAAAGTCTATGATTCTAACTCAAGTTTCAATTGTCTTAAATGAGCTTGTTCATTATCATATGATGAACTATCCTTTTTTAACTCATTCATCTCCCTTTATTTCTCTACTAGTTAATTAATTTCTACAAGTGGGATACCTTTTGTTTGTGCCACTTCTTAATTTCCTTTATACCTTTGTGGTCCTTGGATGTGTTCATTTGGCAAAGAGTGGGGCATGGTGTATGATGCATCTTAGCTATTCTTCTTACGTTGGCATTGAAATTGCTCCTCTTTTAATAAGGATTTTTTCCCTTCAAAATTTCAAGCTCCAACTTTCTGTGATGAAAAATCAGACCCATTAATTTTTCTATGTGAATTCGAGACACTTATGTCTTTTTTTCTTGCTTTTTGGTGCAATTAAGTGAACAATTTTCTCCATCTTCCTTCATGGATGCAACATTGAAGTGGCTTTAGAAGGTATCTCGTTATTCCCAATTTCAAGTTTTTGAAAAGGATCTTTGCTTCTTACTTTTCTAGTTATGTTAAGCTAGAAAATTTTGGTTGAATGTTTCCCATATCTTAGTTAAAATTAAAATGGAAGCCCCAAATTTTACCTCCAATGTTTCCAAGAAAGCCTAAGTGAGGTGGAGCTAGAAGAAACCCAGGTGACTCAGGCATCCTTAGTATTTTTTCTTTGGGCCAATGAATTTGAGAAGCCAAGGCTTTGTTTACCATCTCGTATCTTGCTCAAAAACTTTTATTACTCCTAGTTAATGAAGAAAACTTATCTATTTCCAACACATTTGGAAGCAAGAGAAGGCTTAAGGAAATTACCAATGAGCTCACCTTAACAGTGAAGAAATCTAAATATTTTCATTAAGGGAGTAATTGATAACATCGTTATCATCCATCTTAGACCATTAGTTACCTCTTCAAGAGTTTGAGAATACTCCATTGAATGTATCTCTCAAGTAAATTCTTATTGCCACATTAACTTTGGTAATCATCAATGAAGTCTTTGATTATAAAAATTGTTTAAGAAGGTTAGCTACGATAATGATACGGTAAGAAGGAAGAAAGAGAGACATAAAGTAGCTCTCTTAGGTCATTGTTGGATGGTTAATTGGCTTTATTAAGAAGATGCAAGGCTTGACTAAGGGTTTGTAAGGAGTGGATGATGAAAGTAAGGGTTTTCAAAGTGAAAGGGAGGAAAGAAGAGAAGAGGTTGTGATTTAATTTTAGGTGAGGCAAACTTGAGAAAGGGAAAGCATGTGATAAGTTTGGAGGTTTTGGAGTCAGGTATTTGGCAAAAATTTAAGCAAGGATGAAAGGGAGAGGGTTTTGAGGTTTAAGATGGTTTTTAGGTTTTTTGAATTTGCTTAGAGTAAAAAGGAATAAAAAAGAAAAAGAAGAGAGGAAGAAGGAGGTTTTTAAGAGTTTCAAGATGTTGGATTGATATTCAAGTCTAGTCAAACATAAGCCCTCAAGCTATGCAAGAGTTATCACCAAAAATAATTATCTAAAACTTTCATTTATCTTATATTTTTTTTATACAAGAGATCTTGAAAAAGAAAAAAAATGGAAAGAAATGTTCATGGAACTAAAAATCCTAATTAAACTCTTCTTAATTTTCAACAACTTATTTTAGGAAAGAAAGCATGAAGAAATAAAGAGAGATCACAAAATAAAAAAAATATAATGTTATTCTAAACCTTGGCATTTTTTATGTAGTTCATTTAAAGGAATTCATCCAAAAGGGAGCTTAACTAGCCAAAGCAAGTATCAAAGAGATGTAAAATCCATGAAAAGCTCCCAACCATGCCTCCTGTTATCTTAATCTATGGAAAGGTGTCCAATGTGGTGTCAAGTGAAGGAACCAAGAAAATTTGAATTGAACTATGATGTACTATAATAAACTATGATAAAGCACTCATAAATCATGAAGAGCTATCATGTGAAAGAAACGAAGTTATGTGTCATCATCAACAAAGATTGTGAAGCAAGGTTTGATTTGTGTAGCTTTGTGATTGGTTTATGCTTTATGTTGTTTCTATGGATTAAAGGAGGTTCAAACTCAACATTTAGTATTGCGTCACCTTGAAGGAAATCCATTTAAGACCTTCGAGACTTTTCGTCTCTCTTTAGGGCCATGGAGACAAGTTTAAGTACATGTTAGTATTATTTTGGTGATCTTTGGAATGAATCAAGCATGCCCTTATAAATTAATTCTAAAATCTTTTAAGGCAAACACTCTATCAAACGTAATAATGAGAATATTTTATTTCCTTCCAATCTCTTTTGAGCCAAAGCATCTTTGTTATTTAGAATTTCCTAAAACCACCATCATGTTCAATTGACTTATTGCAAACATTGATGTGTGTTTGGTGTTGTGGATATTGTAGTTTTGCTGATTCTTTATTTTGGAATGTCTTCAATAAGATGGGCATTTGTTTAAGTCATGTTCTCCCCTATGTTGGTTATCCAACCAGCTTCTTGGGAGAATAAACTAAGCTTAAAGTTAGCTTTCTCTTTTCGCATATGGGAATGAAATATAAGTAGTCATGTAGATGGAAAATTTTATGAACATGACAATATCATTATTTGTAATTTTTTATTCACCTACAATAAATAAATTTCACATTATGGCTTCAACACCTTCTGTGTATAAATTTTACATGCAAGTTTTCTTATGTCGAGATATTGTTTCATTTGATCATCCAATTCAGACAAAAGAGGGTTTTATTTTCAAAAATTTTTTGGACATTTTAAGGCTAAATTGTCCCATAAATCTCCAAATCATTTTCTTTATAGTCAATGTGGGATTATTTATTTTTATACCCTTCAAACTAAAATCCTACAAAAAATTACTCGTTGTTAAGTAATTTCAATCTTGGTCATCACTCGTCGGGTACTCCTCACACTCTTTGATCCCTTGTGTTCAAATAAAGTCTTACATTATTAGTTTTCGCCTGTTTAAGGAGAACTGCTTCAGTTAAAGAGTTGCTACCTTATTACAATGTTGGGAATTCGTTGCATTTCGTCAATTTATTGGACGTCTTGGTTCTTCTTCATAGATTGGTTTTTTCTTTTCATGTTGATCTTTTAGTTCCTTCCAAAGTATACTTATATTTGTTAACTTATATGGAGAGCAAAGGGTTTGAGTTAATAGTGAAGGGAGACCATTCTTTCACTACTAGCTCAGCACATTGATATTTTTGCATGGTCTTGTTTTGATATGGTTGGTGTTACTTGAATTATGTTTTACCAACATCTTAATGTTAACTTTGAATGCTTATGAATATGATAGAGGAAGACACACTTAGCTAAGAAAAATAAGCCCTAGCTAAAGAGAACTTGCTTATATTCTTGAGGTTTGATTCATTGTTGTTGAGTAATACCTCAAGTGGTTGGAAAATATTTTGTTGTCAAGAAAAGTAATGACAAATGACACATTTGTGTTGACTCTTTGTTTCATCTTATTTGGCTTGACCAAAATTTTCTTTTTTGTCAAAAATTGATGATTCAATGAGCTTGATCGAAACTTTTAATCATTTAAGCATTTTCAACTTTTACCATCTTCATTCTCATCCTACTCTATAATCTCTCGATTTTTAAAGCCTTGTCTAGGGGGTGATTTAAAAACGTTGATGTTTGTTAACATCTCCTTGGAGGTTTGATCAGCCAGTGAATCGATATGTTGGCTCCGATTTGCTGCTCATGCCAATGCCTGTGAGGTTGGGGTTCCTCACCGTCAAACCTAGATGCGGCCACTGGATTCACTTTGAAACAATGGTTGGGTGATTAAAGTACATTTGTCCATGAGGGTTTCTAAAAAAGCAACTGAAGCAATGCATTTTTTGTTGCCCCAAGCCACTAAAATAATTTGGCAAGTGATTAAAGTACATTTTGTCCACAAGGGTTTCTAAAATAGCAACTGAGCTCATTTTTTGTTGCACCAAGCCATTAAAACAATTTGGCTGAGTGAGTAATGTACATTTGTCCACAAGGGTTTCTAAAACAGCAACTGAAGCAATGTATTTTTTGTTGGCCCAAGCCATTAAAACAATTTGGATGAGTGATTAAAGTGCATTTGTCCATGAGGGTTTCTAAAACAACAATTGAAACAATACATTTTTTGTTTGCCCAAGCCATTAAAACAATTTGGTAGAGTGATTAAAGTACATTTGTCCACGTGGGTTTCTAAAAAAGAACCTGAAGCAATGCATTTTTGTTGCCCCAAGCCATTAAAACAATTTGATTGAGTCAATAAAGTACATTTTTTCGCAAGGGTTTCAGAAACAACAACTGAAGCAATGCATTTTTTGTTAGCCCAAGCCATTAAAAAAATTTGGTTGAGTGATTAAAGTACATTTATTCACCAGGGTTTCTAAAACAACAACTGAAACAATGCATTTTTGGTTCCCCCAAGCCATTAAGACAATTTGGCATTGTTAGAATGTATTTTGCAAATGATGAATTTGATCGTTGCTTCCTCTTCCATTGCCATAATATTCAAGTCAGATGTAATAATTTGTTCGGCATCCGATTGATCTACTGCTTTGTGATCTTCGTGCGTGGTATTGGGTGATGAACCATCTTCCTTTTCATCACCCATTGTTTTGAAAATAAAGCGTTCATCTTCTTTTACTAAATAGCTGTTGAAGTTGCGCATAGCATTATATTTTATGCCTTTGATATTTTTCTGTACCCTCGACAAAGAGAAACAATTATCAATCTAAGTTGTGCCATTATAAATTATATGTTATTAAAAAATATGACCTAGTGAGGTTGTTTTAATTTTTAAAGTGCTTCTATTAATTAGATGGCAGAGTTGTAATTATATAGAGTCCTTTATGCCCTAAAATTGCAAGAATTGGCATGTTTTCGCTTGTATTGCCAATATATTTTACTATATGTTGCTAGACTTTTAGTATTATCCCTAGTATCAACCAAAAAATGAAGCTTTCAACTCAAATCCAGAACAGAGTTCCGTGTTATAATCTGATTATGATCAATCTTAGCTTCAGTACATGCACGTGTATGAGGATGCATGCATTGGCATATGCATACTAGTATTTTTGAGAACGTACTTTACAGTGATACATTCTATGATATATTTTGTCTTATTTATAGTACTTGTGTGGATCAAAATATTAGGTATCAATTTACCATAGTGCAAGAACTTAATTTTAAAAGAAAAGAACAACATGAGTCCTGTTATTCTCACAAAACGTGTTCTTAGTGTGACAGTTTTTATTCATAAAAAACCTTCCAATTTTTTTGATTGAGAAAGTGGCCAAATTGTAAAGTCGTTGTCATGATTTAACTCAATTTGCTATAAACTTTTATGCCTTAAAAATATATATGTTCCTAAACATGGATTATAGGCTCTAGTGACAAGCAAGCATTATATTGACTTCAAATTAGCCATAATAAAAAAATATAGGAGAGTTAAAATATACTTTTGAAAAACAAGTTTTGGACCAGTGGGTATATTTATGATGGCATGCATTGGCTAAGTGACAAAAAATGGAATTTTTAGGAATATAAAGAGGCTGTATATGCCATACATAGGTATCATTAAATAGAGATGAAATGATCAACTCTTCTAACAAATTAATTCAACTTTTTTTTGGACCAATGTTTCCAATAAAACCAAGAGAATTACTGAAATAACCTAAATATATGCCAAATAATTATAGCATTTATCTACATTGCTTAAAAGCCAATGATTCTTAATACATTCTTTTTGATTGGACCAATTAAGTGAGAAATATTATAAGAGATTCTTTCATCTTTTTCTCTTAATAAGTTTAGAAACTAATGATTTAGCCTTGATATTCAAAAGAAACGAGGAGAATGTTTGCACCATTTATATTTTTTAAGAGAATTTGAGGAATTTGCCCCTATTTGAACTTGAACCTCCAATTCATACGAGACTCATTAGCACATAAATTACATAACTGGCAATTTTTATTTGAAACACAATCTAGATATAGATATGGAATGGAAAGGGGAAAAGGTCATATTTGATTCAAATTCATACTAAGAGGAGCTCATTTGTTACATCAAAAGCATAACGTTCACTCGTTTGTGAGTGTATGTAGTACAACAATATCCATAAATTGTTGTGTTTGATATTTTAGAAGAAATTTCTGTTTGAAAAATATTGATCATGACATGAATTCTATACTAACAATTGTCTTGAGATGTACATTACAGAAAAAGGAAATATCTTTTGGAATATCATTCAGTGGATGGGCATTTTAGTATTTAATAAAGAGCATATTTCAAAGTTTAAATTAAAATAATTTAGAGATCAAAATATATAAGGATTTCACAAGTGATGTCAAAGATTCAAATGAAAATGTTGAAAACAAAAATGATAATATATTAAACATATAAATCAATTAGTACTATATTAGATAATTTCTTAAGCTAAACAAACCTTAAATTATTGATCCATTTATTCATTAGATGAAGAAGGTAGTGCTTAAAAAATTTTTGAATGGGAAGACTGAGATGCATATATAGGGGTTGATCCATTTATCCTTTAGATGAAGAAGATAGTGTTTCAAAAATTTTGGAATGTGAAGACTGAGATGCATATAATGGGGCAGACTTGGTTAGTGATGGCTTGGTTATGGATGCAATTTTTATGGTCTACTAATGGTGAAATAATTGTAAAGATTTGAGGATAACAAATGGATGATAGAATGGAGAAAATCCTGAAACTTTGTAGCATGGACAAATTCTTGATTCACATCATTTGAGAGATGTTGGCTCAATGCTGGTTGGCCCCTATTGAATATTAAACAATTTAATGAAAAATAAGTTTGAAGAGTGCTATTAAGTGTTGTTGAAATGTTGTGTTTAATGATTTGTTGTTTAGAAATACTTATTTTTTATTTGCCCAAAACATCTTTGCTTATTAGTTTAAAAAATAGAAAACTTTGACTTACTTTGTGAGAATAAAAGATCTTTTTGAACTATTAAAATAATAAAATGAAAAAAGATAGTGATATCCCCTCTAATTTATAAATAAATATAATTAGTTAAGTTATTTAACATGACCTAAAAAAAGTATTTTTGTGATTAGAAGTACCAAAGTTAAGCAATCAAAACAACCCTTGATCTTATACTATCATGTTGAATATTATTGTTTATAAACTCATTAGCTATGGATGGATAATGCATGAAAACATGATTCCATAGTACTTTGAAATTTTTTTTATGACTTTATGCATATATTTAAAATAAATATAAAAATATTGTAATATTCATGTAATGATTGATTATCCTCAACTTTATCAAATTATTATATGAATATATTTACATAAATATTTTTTTAATATTTCTTAAAAAATGAAATCATCATGATTTGATTCCAATTATATAAACCGTACAGAAAAATATCTTCCATTTGATGGTTGTAAAAACTATAACAATAATTTTTCAACCATTTTTAGAAACCAAATTTCATTTTATGATATCTATTATAACATATGGTAGTTAAGTAGATTTGTCTTGAACTAAAAATTCCGATTCGAAAGAAAAGTAGAAATTATAAGATTAAGGCACAACATGCAAAAGTACTATGCAAGAACTTATAATGGATGTTTTAGAAGAATTAATCCATATTTCTAGACAATCATCATAGGAAAGCATAATATAGTATAGTGTAAAAAAATTCTAACATACTAATTTGCTTCAATCAAAGCAAGAATTCCTTTACAACTTCCCTAACATGAACATAAATAAGAAATGCAACTAAATGTTATGACATGAAATTTGATAAGAATACAAATATATTAGAGAAGCCAAATAGCTACCAAATATAAAACGTTGGGAGGAAAAAAGTCAAGTTAACATATACCTTTTCACGGTCTACTGGTAGACCAGAACAACGAATGTGCAGGGGAGGCCCCGTTATTTGCAGTGGAGGGATGGGCTTCACTTGCTGATTTTGTAGTTCAGTAACTCTCTCTATTTTCTGATACTTAATCTCAAAAAATAAACTATATATTATGTAGATGGCAAATGAAGGATTTGTATTACTAGTTGAGAAAAAAAGACCTAAAAAAACTATATATGGGAAGATTCACAACATGCTTACAGATGACAGTGAATTCCAAAAAAACTTGAGAAGGCATTAATATAAAGTCTAATTAGTTGATTGTAACTTTTAAACATTTTTCAAAAGAGAGAAAATTTTCTTATATTTTTTGTTTGATTTGGTGAATTTATAAATCCATGTGCACTTTAGGTTCCACAAAACTTTTGTTTCTTGCAAACAAAATTGTGAAAAACAAAATCAAAGAATAACTACACCCAACAATGAAAACATAAATTCAACTTAAAATGTCATCATTAATAATTCCATGATTTAAATATTCATAAATTGTTAAATTGTATCCAACCAAATGAAACATAAATATAGGAATAATGATATAAACATTGAGATATGGAAAGCAAACTATGTTTTCTATGACCATGGGCAACTCCCCTAAACTCTTAAAAGGCTAGCACTATCTTGGGAAGACATCCTATTCAAATAGTTGGCCACTCTAATAAGAGCATCAAGCATTCTTTCAGCTAAGCTAGCTCCAAAAAACCCTTTACCAAAAAAACAGAAAAAAAAGGTCAATCCTACATTTTCACCCTGCTTTTCTGTTCAAGGTTATCATCAATGCTCACATGCATGCTAATAAGACCATTCACATCAGCAAATTCCCTAAAAGTTGTGGCTGGATAGACAAGAATATTAAACAGTGTCTCATGGACTCGTCTCACACTGACATTACTTTTAGTGTACAAGTTAAATTGTTACAAATATAATCAAATAATATGGCGAATGCTTCCATTTTGCAACTCAAAGCTTGAATTGAACAACAATGTTACTGTTGATTACCAAAAGTATGGCCAAAATGGCAAATGGATAGAGCTTTATCTTTCGTCAAAATGAAACAAAAACACTGTTAATAATATATTCTTTTTTATTTCAATTTTCGTCAAAGGAGGAGACAAAAAAAAACAGGTTGCTGAACATCAGATGAACAAAATAAGCTATTTCTTATCTAATGGCTCCCAAAAGTTTTACCAACTTTTCAATAGGAATTCAAAAAGAAAAATATCAACAACTAAAACAGCTATGAAACCTGACCAACATTCCAACTTGCTTATGGGAATGCCAAAAATAAGCATGAAATTATAAGTAACCATCATTATCATCTTTGAGAGAGCTTCCATATTAACCCATAGAATAGATCTTGTTCAAGGTCATCATCATTATTAAATGAATCAAAAAAACAAAAATAGGTATGGGGGTATAAGCATTTAAAATATGTTATATTTGTAAACAAAGTATGTATGCAGGAACATTAAATAAAGACATTTTAGCACCCAATCAGACATTAAATTAAATCATAATAAAAGCTAACAAAACATGGATGGGGCTATTAGTTCCATGAACACTGTGAATGTGAAGAATAAGATTTATGCCCACAAAATATTCATTTTAAACTTTACAAATTGCAAGGTTGTAAATGACTTGATCCAAGCAAGTAGAATAGGGCTCAAGTTCAATTATGTTAGGCCTACTAGAGCTTAATTAGAGTATAATAGATGGTATTAAAGCTTGGCTTATTTAAATCATAAATGTTTAAGTTCACAAACCACAAACAAGTAACTTGATCAACAAATATATGAATGAGCTGTAAAAAGGACGACATACAATCAACTAAACAAGTTCGCACGTGTTAAATATTTGAGACTTAAAACAAGCTTGTGAGCATAAAATGATTATGAATAGAAATTGATACATTAAAAAAGCATATATACACTACATTCATGAATATTAATTGATACTTTAAACAAGTATGCCTTTTCTGAACCTCTACATCACACTTATAAGAATTTATTAAAAGGACACAATAGGTACATAAATAATCTTAGTGATTAATGTTTAGGAAAAAGGTGTGCATGAAAAAAATGAAATCAATAATAATAAAAATAACATATGCATTTTTTTAAAACTATATATAATATAATTTATTGAAGATAAACAAAGACAAGCATCAGCCAAACACATAGAAATAATAACACATAAAAAAAAACATGTACAAAATGTTAGAACTATACAATCCACATGGCATTTGTGAGCTTCTAGAAAAGTATAGTTAATGACTATGACTCAAGATAACTAAAGATAAATACTAAGGTAAAACACAGAAAACAACAAAGCCTAGTAATCACAAAATGTATATTAACTAATTAAGCTTTTATAAATACATTGTGTCCAAGAATGGAGCAATTTAACAAAAGCTAAGTAATCCAACTTCAAGATTTCATTGAACACCATCTTGATTAATAAGAAAATTACATTAGCTAGCTTTTATAATAATACCATCAAACATATCATTCACAAATCAAGTAGAGATCTTGGACCACTTTATTAAACTAGCCATAATACTGTGCTACTAATTGAGAGGGGTTGCTGTAGTTGAAACCAGGCACATTTTAATTTGAAGATCTGATGAAATGGCATGAGACAAAATCATCATATTACTCAAAAATAAGACCTTAAGTTATTCACTATTAAAAGTAAAGGAGCAATTTCAAACCTCATGGAACTTTTGGTTATGAAAAGTGCAAGGCATTCCTTTCCAAAATGATATTTTTACAGTCGGAGCAGAAGCGAATGGTTGATGAGAGGGCCAATGCTAGTTGAGTTGTCTACTTTTTTATTTTATTTTTAGATTAGTGGATTCTTGTAGCAGGTGGATTATACAAAACTAAATGTTGGAATTTGGAATTGGAGAAGAGGCTTTTTTTGGCTTTGTGAGGTCATGAATACATTATTTTTCATGTTATTGTTCATTAAATGCATATTTTCTAAAGTTGTGTGATATTGCTAATGTGTTTTCCATTGGAATGATGGTGTAATTACTAATTACCTTTAGGTTTGTACTCATTTAATGAATAACTGTTTCCTTTCTTTTGGTTAACACATAAGGTACAAACACGTGATGTTCGAAGCTTATGATTTGCAATGTGATGAAGCAACTAAGATATTTGTAGTGTACCAAAAATAGCTTCATCAATATGTGAGCCAAGCAAGAGACATTAGGAGGTTGATTACAGATAGTGCTGTTTATTCTGTTGGTGAGATCCATTCACACAGTGAGAGCGAAGAAGTCTACACAATGGTCAAGGGTCACAAATCATCAGATGATGTCACTTTGATTAAGACATCATGAGATAGAATCATTAGATCGGCATGCGAGCCTCTTGCAAAGCATATGATTGAAAGAATCCAAAGTACCTTCCCAGCGTATGATGCGATTGGAATGAACTCTACTATTCAAGTAGATGCTACCAAGTTTCTCGATGACTTGGAAGGTCATTTACCTGAAGATTAATTGTACTGATAACTAAGTCTCTTAGAAATCCCTTATAATTACTTCAGTCAGTCCCTACATACACATTTTGCTACAACAAATTTCTCTAGGGAGACTAAAAATATTGATATTTGAGCTGATGCAGAGCTTTTGAGGTAATTATTTTTATCTTCAGATCATTGTTTTATTTTTTTCCATAGGCTAAATTTATAAAAGGTTTTCTTTAGCTTTGATAAATCTTTGTTTGTTTCTCAAGTTTTGAAGTCCTGTGATGCAGTTAGCATAATATTTATAGCTTCAAAAATACGTTGGAGCAAAATGGTTGAAGGTAGGAAAATATTACAAAGTTCAACGTCAATGTCGCACTACCAATTGTTTTCTTATGGAAATCGTGTATGTATTGTTATGGCTATTGTTTAATACTATTTAAGAGCTACTTTTTCTTTGTTGTCATTATTGATATTACACTTTAATTTCATTTTTTATTATATAACTTATGCAAAGGCCATATTGATGTCATTTCAATCATCTAAGGTTGCTCTCATTAAAATCTACTAATGAAACATTAACAAACTTATTTCATTTTTTTTGTTTAATCTTTGTCTATTTCATCTATAAACTCATTTAATGTACAGTTATTATCAAATGTTTTTCTTAAATTTGTATTCTATGTTAACTCCTTGTGTAGCTTGTTAGCATTTGGTTATTTGGGTTTGATGATGTCAACTTAATTAAGAATTTGTTCATGAAGCATTGATAAGATAGGGATACAAAATTAATAGAGCATGAACTAAGGCGAAAAATAGAGGTTAGAAATGGCTTCAGAAAGGATGGTAGATAGGTTGAATATAATAATCTTTTTTATTATTAAAGAAAGTTCAAGAGATGATCAGATTTGTATTCTTGCAAGAATTGTAAAAAACTAATGTCAAGGTCGAATTAATGTGTAGAGCAAATGTCTTGTTGGTGTGAAATAGATGTTGGATTGATGTTAGATGAGTTTTAAGAATGATGTTTATTTCTCTTTAATTAAATTCTATTTCTTATAGTTTTTTTATTAAGAATTAGATTTGTGATGAATATATATTTTATTGGCTATTGTGGGAAGTTGGATAATTTATTCATTTCAATTCCATGGTTAATAATTCCTTAAGATAAAATTAAAAATAGCATATAAAAAAATGGTTAACGAATGATTATGATATTTTTGGTTGTGTTTGGTGAAGTAAGTTATATCGATAAATTTTGAGAAGATAATTAAATATTACTATTTTACTAGTATAAATAATATTTTAAGATAATTATTATTTATTCATTTTTTGGTTAAAAAGGTTAATTTATTTGTGAATTATTAGTTTTACCTTTTTACCATAGTATATTTTATTAAATAATCAATTATGAACAACCAATTTAAAATTAAGATTTAGAATCTTTTATAGCATTTGTGAATGACTTTATGCTTTGGAAATACCGAATTTATTGGTCTATCATATTAAATTGATTATCACCTATTCCATTCAGGTACAAATATTAGAATGATATAGTAACAAATACTACAACTCGAGATGCAAGTTCACCTTTCCTATATAAGGTTTATGGTAGTCCAAGGAGTGGTACAGATCTATCCTTACAAGGAACTTACAATCAACTACTTGAAACACAAGTATGCCTTTTCCTTATATGTAGAATAATATAGAGTATGCTATTGTAGTTGCCTATTATTTCTCATATTAGAGATTACTTATACTTATTGCTTGATATCCTATATTTTGTTATATTTCTTAAAATTTTAATTTGTGATTATCGATCACAGGAGACCTTATAGTCATTCTCACATTCATTTGTATATTTCCTTATCTATCACTTTTTTTAACTTTAGATATTTTGTTATACCATTTTTTTGTGATTAATGTTTCATGTGCACCTTTTGATTTTTTTTTTCATTCATAAGTTCAACCCTTTTCATATGGCATATTCATATGTACAATAAAATTTTAATTTTAGATTATTACGATAGAGTGTTTAACAAAGTGATTTGGGTTTTTGTATTATTTATTCTTATGTGTTCTACCACCAGCTATTTTCAAGGGATGTTACACGTTATATTTAAAATAGGAGCTTTTTTGTGATTTTTTCACTATTGTCACCACAAGCATCTCTATGTTGCTATTATAGAGACATTGGTAATCTTAGCCTAATGAAGAAAGAATAATAAATATTTAAGCAAGTAACTTAAGAATCCATTAAAAAATTACTTGACCAAAAGTCAAAGTAAGTCTTTCTTGAAATTACTACAATAACTCCAAAAATACATATTCTATTGCTGAATTATAAATATCAACTATTCTAACAAATATGGTACCTGTGAAGAAGATGGGACTTTTGCCCTTGAGTGATTTCCATAATGATCCATGGCAAAACAGTTTAGATAGTTTGTTAAGCAAAATATAGTCTAGTGAAAAAATGCCTAAATTTGGGGAATGGATGATGAGCAAGGGTAAGGGATACATTTACTGAATAGTATAACTATAAGAGTTCTACCTTCTAATTAGAAATATTACCAAGTGATAGAATTAATTGTCCCTTTTCTTAATAAAGCATGTTTACAAAGCACTAATTCCATTTACAACCTATCCAAAATTACATTAGAAGACATTAAAATTTCTTGGGAAGTCATCAAAGCTACTCCATAAAACATATAACTTACAGAACAAAGAAAATAAGCATATGTTGGAATTTTCTTTGGCTTGCACATCATTCTCCCTTTTTTTAAAATTACTTGACCATGAGTTGACTCGTGAAGTCTTTTGAGTAGAAAACATTACATATCTCCATCCTACCATAAGGATATTTTCTTTGCCCTTCTTTTCTACCAAAGGGAAAGCTTGTAATGCAATGAGGGAAGCTTGGCATAATAAGCTAGTAGTAATTGAATCAAGTGCTGCATGGAGAAGAATTTTATTAGGGATGTACTACTTGAGTTGTTATTGTGTTTCTTGCAGCTAATAATATAGTTTCCTCTAATTAGTAGATACATGTATAATATTTATTTTGCCAAGAAGAACACAAATGTAAGCTTAGAATTTGTCTTCTGCAATTTTTCTTTTTTAATTTCTTTGGTTCTTTTGAACAAGAAACTAAGACAAGTAGAGATTGCTGCAATAGTCGTAGTGGTATTTCACAAATTTCACAGGAATTAAAGTTTTTGGGTCTTAAACAAGCTCCATTTTTTTAATCTCTCATATGTTTTCATTAAAATATTATATAGAAAAAAGATTATATGTTAATATAACAAGATCACATAATACATAAAATTTATGGGCACCTCAACATCAAATTATTGAGTATAACATAATCTTTAAGGTTTTTTAAGCTTTTCTTTTACTTGATCTCTGTTTTTAGTTTGTAAGGTAATCTTGATTTAATCTATATTGACTTTTTTTTATAAAAGATTAAATGAGTTAAGGTAGTTTGTAGTGTCTTTGCATGTATTATGTATGTATGTATCTGTGTTTGTGTGTGTATGTGTGTGTGTGTTATATATAGTTAAATTATCAATTTACATATTTTATCTAACTCAACATTATATGCACTAATTGACTAAATTTAATCATCCAAACTTATAATTAATATTTGTATTGATATTATTTTATTAATCACTTAGATTAGTGAACTTATTAACATTTTTTGCAAGCTTATTTCTATTAAGCATAGAAGTTTTTTTATCCATTTCGATTTGTAGACGATTTTGTCATTAACACTTGTTAAGTGATAACTAATAATTAATATTTGTTATTAACTTAAGTAACCTAGCTAATGTAAACATATTTATATCATAGGATAGTAAATGATATTTTATTTTTTGACTATATAATTGTTCTTAATTTTTTCTAATCACTTGTAAGGGTTTATCTACATGAGGAATGGATATAAATTATATAGATCAACATGTAGTTTAAAACAAATGGTTGGGATTGGCTCAACTTGGTTCATATACTTGCATTAAAATGATAGTTGGTAGTTGGGACGGCTTAAGACCTCTACAAAATGGGGATCCTATTAGAATAACGTTCAAATATATACTTGATAAACAAATTTCTCATATGACAAATTGATTTTTAAATGTTTATTTTGTGATTTTAACCTAAGATTTAAATCTTCAATGCGGAAAATTATAACAAATATGATGGCTGGGCATGTTGTTATCCTTTGGCAAAAGTTTCATTATCGAAATCTTAAACTACAAGCTATGTTTGGGTGAAGTTGTGATTTAACAACGTGCTTGAAGTTGACCTTGCCTTTAATAGTCTGCTTTGAAAATTGGCCATGCATTAAAGAAACTGGAAAAATAAGTAGTAAATTTTTAGTTAAGGAGCTCATTGTCCAGAAGATTTTCATGGTCTCATTTTCCGTGGACATTTACGCTATGTAGTATGGAGCTTTTTCTAGTATTTCCTTTCCAAAGTTTTAATGAGATTGATGTGAACGTTTATAGTGCTGCTCATAGACAAGTTTGTTTGTATTATTTAAAAGCCATATGCATGTCGGCTATTTTAGATAACCTTCTACACTTTTAGTTACGGTTATGAAGATATCCACATAACACTAAGGAAATTGTTTCAAATGGAAAAACTTATGAAAATGCTACATGTCATAAGAATCATCTTTTTTCAATTTTATTGTGTTTCATTTTAGAACTCGTAATGATGTATATCGTGCATCCCTTTTCCTTTTAGAAAGCTCATGTCCAACAGTTTGTGGCTACTGAAGATGCACTAAACAAGGCAGCTGAAGCTAAAAGCATCATTAGCCAGAAACTTGTAAAGCGATTACATGGAAATGGTTAAGTAGCAACAACAACACTACATTCTGGAGTCCAGTCATAGATTCTTGGTAACACAAGGCATTTTCAGGTGATGTGACCCTTGCAATTTCTTAAAATAGGTTTTTTTGTAGAAAGTTTTTAAACTATAATGTGGATCATCGCTATGTGTCATTGATATGAAATTTTGTGAATTTTCTTTATTCATGTTTTTGTTCTGATGGTAAGTGTTGTCAATCTTTAACATGCCAAACTTCATCGAGTTGTACTTACCATAAGAGTTTCGAAATTATATATTCCTAACACCATATTTTCGGACATTTGCTACTTACATTATGCATGTTGCTTTTTTATTAATCGTCATAGAAAAGAAACATATATTTTGTCAAAAAAAGAGTGCATTTTTGTTGAGCATTTTCATCCAATTATATTCATTACTATTTGAGTTAAAAAGTTCAGGATTTTGATCATGGTTCTCATTGAAAGTTTTTGAAACTGCATTGAATTTATCATAGCTTAGCTTATAGTGTTTTTAACTTCAAGTTGTAAAATGCATATGCTAGCAACATGAGGATTATTGCACTGTAGGAGTTTTATATATGCAATCTTCCATTACAATGCAATGAACCCTTTCCTTGATTCCATGGTATTGATCACTCTGTAATATGTATTGTTTAGCTGGATGTTTGGGCTAAAGAAAGAGATGTTACTAGACTAAAAGCTAGCATTAATACATTGACATATGAGTTCAACGCTTGAACAAGTTTTGTTTGGAGTGGAAAGAAGTAGAAGATTCTTTACGAAAGAAATGGAAGAAAATTGAAGAGCTTTACACTCGTAGATCAGAACTTGAGTCTACTTACACTACATTTCTACATGCTGACATTGTTAAGTCTCTTGCACACCGTATCCTCATTCAAATGATATATTGCTGTTATGTGAACTTGACGTGTTATTGAGTTACATCCTAGAGTTCATCTTTTGCTTCCTATGTACACTGCTTGATTTCATCTTTTACTACTGATTTGTAATGTATTTCTTTGTGTTAACATTTTTAAGTATCTTGCATACTATATCATCTTTTGATTGCATCTTTTGTTGTTTATGTGTGCTTTGTGTTTTTGAATGATATACCTGAGTCAATCTTTTGGTATTTAGTGTACTATTTATCAGATCCAAAAGTGTTTATGTACTGACATTATTAAGTATTTAACTATTGAACCACTTTTTTTTGTAGGACCAGATAAGCAATGCTTTATATTGTACTTGAACTTGTACTATTAGGGGCAAACATTTCATAAAAGCTCTAAGATGCTTGGGTTTCAAGGAGTGTAGGACATAGATGATCCACCACGTCTGATCTCACTTTAGGCATATGGTGATTGTGGTAATAAGAATATGGTATTGTTTAGCTATAAACTATAAGAACACAAATATGATATCCAATTCTGGCCTAATGCAACATGAGAAGTGAGCATTGTTAGAGTGGCTAAGTCTTTTTTCATGATATTATAATCTTATATATTTTTTAGTTTTAAAAATTAAAACTAAATTATTATATTTGTATTGAGGGGATCTTTATAATCCTTAAAACTTGAAGTTTTTAGTGAGTTTTCTTTGGGGAAAAACTTTGGAGTATCATATACTCCATGAATGAATACCAAATATGCATTTTATCTTTTGGTTTGCTTTTTTAATTTGAGAATCAGTATATATTGAAAAAAATATTTTTTGATCTAAACAAAAAACGGAAATGACAATCAAAATAGAAGTAGAATTATTAGTTTCTCTCAAAAGCAAAAAAAATTAAAATAGAGAAGGTTTGCCTTTTGCATTTTAGTATCAAAAGTCATCTTAGGTGACAACAATTATAAGTTCTAGATATTTAAAAACATGGAAAAGTATCATTGATCATAAGCCCTACTTGTATAAGCATTTGTTGAAACATTCTTTTTTAAATTCTCAATAACTCATTATATTATGAAGAATTTCGATATTTTAGGAATAAATAGCAAATTTTTTTTATTTTTTTATTTTTTTTAGGTCTCAAATATATCATTTTTCAATTTTAAGAATCATTATTCTTTTATGAATTTCTAGTGAAACTTTACCTTAACACAAACCTTTTGTTATTTCCATATTGATAAATCGTTAAATATTGATAATGCTACTTAATTTGATTGCAAATAATTTGGATCTACTTTTGTTCTCAAGGGAGGCTTTAAGAGGAATAAAAGACATCTTGAGGGGATGTTGTAGGTCTTGAGAACACTCAAGGAAGATAAGAGAGGTACCATAAGATATTATTCTTAAGAGGTGTTGGTGGGCCTTGAGGCCCATGTTAATGGGCTTGATGTGGATGAATATTTTAAGAGAGAGCTTGAGTAAGATGTATTCTTTAAGAAAGCATACTTGAGATAGTTTTGACAATCAATGGGCATATGCGAGGTAGATTATGGTCTTGAGGGACATAGGCGAGGTGATAGTTGGAGTTCTCGAGAGTTAGGCCTTGAGTATAAGGAATGTGTAACGAAACTTTCTAGAATTGTTGAGAAGGAAGTATAGATCTCGAGCTGATGGGAACAAAGGCTCAAGGAGTGCCCTCAAGAGCAATCAAGGAAAGTACACATGGAAATCATATCACATCAAACACTTTTGGTGATTTTTGGATTCATTTCAATTGGATTTTGATCGAGTAATGAACTAAAAAGTTTTAGAGAATCTTGTTGGCTTTCTAACTCTATTTCTAATAATCTAATTTAAATATTTGTGGAAGAAGTTACTCCAAATAATTGTTGTGCAAGGACATTTCGATAAGCGCAAATTTATAATTGAATGCATCAAATTAGTATTTTTATTTTTAATGGCCAAGATTTTGGTTTAATTTATTTCTTAGTTAGTTTTTATTGGATTTTTTTATTTATATCTCTTAATTCTTGTTACTAAGAGCTTTTAGACAATAAAAAGGTTTTGTGGAGGAGTTAATGGTATTGGTGCAAGTGGCTTGGTACTTTAGAGTGTCATGTGATTTCATGATTGAGGGTATCATGAATAATTACTCTAGGTGAGAGGTGTTTTCTTTCAACTTGTTGCCAAGTTTTTGAGAATTTACTTCATAAGTAGACTAGTTTAGGTTTTCATTAATTGAAATGTTGGAATTTCTCTATGTAACTAATTTGTATTGCATTTTATTTCTTTCTACATGTTTTTGTTGTGGCAACGTAATCATTCTGTCTATCAGATGGATCATATTTTGCCATTAGAGTATTAGATCTTACCTTACCTAGTGTAGATCTTGGTAAATGGATGGTCTACTTGAGATGTGGAAATTATGTTGAGGATAAAGGCAACATGAGAAGAGATATGACTTAGTAAGATAAATATTTATATCATTGTAAGAGCGTGTGGTTTTTCTAACTCAACAAGTACAACTTTTGATGGAGATGATGAGACATGAGGTGAAGAAATGTAATTTTGAGGATCGTTGATAGTTGGAGATGAGTGCACTTCAAGAAGAAGCATAGATGATGATAAGAGGTGAAGAAGAAAGAACTTTAGGTGATGGAATGATGACCATTATGATCCTATGGCTCCAAGTGACAATGATTTCTTGAAATCTTTCAAAGTGGTGGATAAGATAAGCATCCTATCTTGTAGTGGTTGATGTAAGGAAGCAGAATGCATGGCTAGATAGTTGGAAATGTATTTTTGCATCTTTTAGTGTACAAGTTTCAATAAGGTATCCTTTGAAAAACTAATTAATTATGCATTAGCATGATGAAACAATCTTTTGTATTCTATAGTTGTAAGGATTTGTAGTTGGAGTCAACTCAAGTAGTTTCTATGGAAGTTTTATCCCAGCTATGGGAAAGCTAGATAGAGGAAGTAGCATAGCTTGATAGCCATGAAGGTAGTTGATGCAAGGTTGTAACTCATAATTTTGGAGATGAGTGGTCTCTTGTATTGAATCTTGGAAAGAAGAGCTTCTTGATGAAGCATTTGATAGGTTTACTTAAATTATCATGGTTATCATTCTACCTCTTCAACAATAATGGGCAATCAAGCATGTTTATAATTGCTATTGAGAAGAATTATGGTTGAGTTTGGATGCCAAAGGAAGATAGCTTCAAAAGCAAAAACAAAAAGAAGGAATCCCTAGATTAAGGCATTTCCATTTTTTTCTAAAGTTTTTAATTTTGTCTTTCCTGGAGACTTAGTTATGTCAAGAGATATTGTGGGGAATTATGTTCTAAATTTAGGAGATTGGGGGGCAAGGATGATAATCAGAAAGGGAAAATGGGATTGGTGTTGTTTTTAAGAATAATGTGATTTTTGATAAGTTGAATGAACTTGACCGCAGTCTATCATTCATGATAAGAAGGTTATAAAGACAATAAGGCTGTAGAAGAGGGGACTACCCTTGAGTTGTTCCTATTCAAATCTATGTCAAGAGGATATTGGTGAAAGTTATCTCTAATGATGAATGCTAATGCAATCAATCTTAGTGACTATGCTTGACTTGGAGACGATTTGGAGACAATGTTGAATTCGCATCCATGTATGATAATTGGATTCGTTGTCGTGCAAAGGTCAAGTCGAAGCAATTTTAGTTGATACAGTGGTCTCTAATGTGTGCCACCTAAAGCTTGTCAAATGATTTTGATAATGGGTGCATGTGGCACCATGATGCAATTTACTTTTAATGACAACATAATATGATGCTTCACAAGGAAGAGAAGATTTACTCATTTGACGAGGATTGAGAAGAGTTGTCTACAAGACATTTGTAAATAATTGTGTCAAGTAAGCTAGTTCGTATTGTAGATTGAAGGAAATATTTAATTTGACATTGAGAACGGCATTTGAGCATGAACGACAATGGCAAGCGGAAGGAGATAGTGCAACACATTGGACGACAATAGATACCATTGGGGGCAACAAATGTATTGTGAGAACTTAGTATTCCTTAGCTCTAAACATCATATTGGAGTGAATCCCTCCTTCGAAAGAGGGGTATATCTTCTAAGAGAATCTTAAAGTTATCTCAAAAAAGGTCTTAAAAGGAAGAAATCATGAAAGGATGTTGTAGGCCCAGTGAAGGCTCAAGGATCACAAAAAGAACATTAAGAGGTTATGTCGTAGGCCTAGTGAAGGCTCAAGGATAAAAAAAAGAACCTTGAGAGTTTATTCTTGAGAGATATTTGAGACTCAAGGTGAATGAAGATTTCAAGAGGAAACATGAAGAAGATGTTTGTGGTTGTGAGAGGGTATACTTGAGGTGGTTTTGACACTCAATGCTTAAAGTAAATTATCATCTTGAGGGTATGTTTGAGTTTTTAACTGAAGTTCTTAAGGCTTAGTCCTAGAGGGGAAGGAACATCATGCAAGACATTACTACAAAGGATTGTTTTCGAGGTGACTAAGACAAAGCTCAAAGAGTGTCCTTAAGAGTAGTCAAGGCAAGGCTTTCTGGACACATTTTAGTTGAATTTTTTTCGAGTTATGATCTAGAAAATTTCAGAGAAATTTTCTTGCTCCCCATTGCTTTTTATATTATCAAATTTCAATATTTGTAGAAGTTATCCTCCATTTACTGTAACTGTGCAAGAGTTTTGTAGATAAGCATGCATTTGAAACCTGACAGCATCAAACAAAGGTTTGGTTGATTTTTGTTTTTAAAATGTTTGCATTTAAACATATTTAGTTCCTGATATTTTAAGATTGGAATTATAATGTGCATCTCTTATTTCCTAATGTTCCAATGACTCGGTTAATAAGATGGGAACATAAGGTAAAGTTTTAGTGTTCATATGAGTTGCTCGATACATGAACGCAACATGTGGCTACTGGGGTAGAGTATTGAGGGTATCTACTCCGTATGAGGTGTGGTTTGGCTTTGAAATTATTGTCCAGATCTTGAGAATATGTTTTACAAGTTGATTGCTTTAAGTTTTTCTTTAATTAAAAGGTTAAAGTTTTTGTATATATGTTGTTACATCATGCTTCCTTGTTCTTCTCACTAGTTTCTTTTTGTGCCACTTGAAAAATATTTTTTTGGGACAAGTCATTCCATGTCTTATGTTGGTTCCAATAATGTCATAAAATGTTTATTCGTTTTAAAGTACATTATCATAAATGTTGTTTTTGAAAATTTTATGACAAATTACTCTAAGACAATTGATCACTAATAATCTCTATTTAAATGTCATTGAATTTTGAGAGTAGCTAAATTAGCTAGACCAATTGTTCTTTAGCTGTAGGATTCATGGTGGTTCATGAAGGCTTTAAACAATTGATTTCATTCATTTGATTATATCTAGAACTTTACAATTGATCATCCAAACTGATGTGGTGTTGTTCTTTGATGCATCTCTTTAACGAGGCTTCTTGTGATCATTCACTTCCCCGTATTATACTAATAAGAAGCATCGGCCTTCTTGGACCTTCAACCAACAGCCACACAAGAACATGCGACGAGGACGATCATTCCAGCTTGCAATTCTATGGCAAATGTTTCATCTAGTTCTAAGGATCTCATTGAGTAAGAGCTATCCACTTTCAATAAGATCCTAGATAAAAGATTATATTTGATGCCATCAACACCTCAAGTTTTCCATTAATCTATATCTTTTTGTGTTAATTTACGTTAATGTTAATCATTTATGTGCTATGTGTGGCCAAAATATTTTCATGTTCATCAATGTAAATAGTAAAGTCGTTCTATTTTGTTCTTAGAAGAGACATCCCAATAGATCATTATAATTTTTTATTTATTAACCTTTTTAATTATCATCAGGTTCGTGGGATACTTGGATTTATGTCATTTGGTAAAATGGGTTTTTAATTAAATAATTTTTATAGTTTTTTTAATTAATTCTTGTTCTTATTGCTTCTTGGGTGCTTGCTTTGTGAGTTGGCTCTTCTTGAGTCTATGGGCTCTGCTGTAGCTATTGGTCCTGAAGCACACATAGCTGCTGAAAAAAGTGCTTTTTTTAATTAGAGCAACAGCTGGAGCTGGAGCTGGAGATCCATCAGCAATACCATCTATATGCTATAACTCTTCAACACTTCAGTATCATTCTGGTACCTTCTGAATGTTTTGATTTTGACAATAATTGTTTTTGCTAGATTTGATCCTAACTTTTCTCCCTATGTTTAATTTCTTCTTTATCTTTTAAAATTTAAATTTCCATATCCATTATTCAAAAGGAAAAGGGAGGCCTCTGCTTATAATCTTAAGCACAAACAAACTAATGATATTAACCGATGTTTAATATCTGAAAGGTTTGGAAGAAATAGATGATGCCTTGACATCTATTTTGGAGGTAATGGACTTCTGCGTAAAACCTCAATGTTCAATAAGAATATGAAAGGCATAATTTTTCTTTGATTTAGTGTTAGGTTTTATTTTTAAAAAAGATCAAGATTGAAAGTATACATAGTTGCCTAAAATTCTCTAGGAACATTGTATGCTTTTTAACTTTTTGAGTTAAGAAACCCGATCAGGGATCGGGGATGGATATAATCAAAGATTTTGGCTCGACTACCTGAAAGTTTTTCATGCATTTTTTTATTATCCAGCAATCTTATTTTGTTGACAATAGTTATAAAATAAAATTTTATTTTAAAGCTAAAAATTTATTCTTCTAATTTTTTGAATTAAAAAATTCCTTAAATGCATAATATACCTCTCCCTTATTGTTTGTTTTTATTCATATTTTATAACAATGATCACTAATTTCTCTATGGTTGGAATACCCATTTCTTTGGATTACGATTTGGATTATGATTTGGAAGTGAGGTTATGACCCATTTCTTATTGCTTCTTGGGTGTGTGCTTTGTGAGCAGGCACGTCTTGAGTCTATGGGCTCTGCTGTAGGTACTGGCCCTGAAGCACACATAGCTACTGAAAAAATCTCTTTTTTTAATTGGAGCAAGAGCTGGAGCTGGAGATCCATCAGCAATATCATCAATATGCTATAACTCTTCATCTCTTCAATATCATTCTAGCACCTTCTGAATGTTCTGATTTTGGTAATAATTGGTTTTGCTAGATGTGATCCTAACTTTTCTCCCTATGTTTAATTTCTTCTTTATCTTTTAAAATTTTAATTTCCATATGCATTATTAAAAAGAAAAAGGGAGGCCTCTGCTTATAATCTTAAGCACAAACTAACTAATGATATTAACCGATGTTTAATATCTGAAAGGTTTGGAAGAAATAGATGATGCCTTGACATCTATTTTGGGGGTAATGGACTTCTGCGTAAAACCTCAATGTTCAATAAGAATATGAAAGGTATAATTTTTCTTTGATTTAGTGTTAGGTCTTATTTTTAAAAAAGATCAAGATTGAAAGTATACATAGTTGCCTAAAATTCTCTAGGAACATTGTATGCTTTTTAACTTTTTGAGTTAAGAAACCCGATCAGGGATCGGGGATGGATATAATCCAAGATTTTGGCTCAACATCCTAAAAGTTTTTTATGCATTTTGTTTATTATTCAGTAATCTTATTTTGTTGATAATATTTATAAAATAAAATTTTTTTTAAACCTAAAAATTTATTCTTCTAATTTTTTGAATTGAAAAATTCCTTAAACGCATAATTTACCTCTCCCTTATTGTTTGCATTACTTCATATTTTATAACAATGATCACTTATTTCTCTATAGTATGAATACCCATTTCTTTGGATTATGATTTGGAAGTGAGGTTATGACCTTTAGATTAATAATTTTTAAATTTGAAATAAATAATAATCTCTCTAGTGGATCAATTAGAAACAAAACATATATATGATCAAGAAATTGTTCCAAGTTAGAAGAGATTTTGAGTTCCAAAACATTTGTCAAATTGCAATCAATCTATGAATGAATCAAATCTTCCTTCCCCTATCAAGCATGTGATATGATTAGTTGGGGAAATCCTATGAATCTCATGCCAAAAATACTTCTTTAAAGAAACATTTCATGGCTTCGTGTTAACTAAACGTCTCCAAGGTTATATAAGCAGTTCTTGTTCAAGAGGTATCACACAAAAGACATATGAACTCTAATATTTATAGTTAAACATAAATTTAATATATCAAAATAAATTATAAAATTTAAAAAACGAATTCAATGATTAAAGAAATTTTATGGGTTAATGGTATATTTTTTAGCCTTTTACTGCAACAGTTGTTCCTCGCGTGGCCGAGGGTGCATATTCTTCTCCCCCCTAAGCCTAACTACTGTTGCATTCCCTTCCGCCGCTGTTCGCGTACTAGACTGGTACTCAAGATTTGATGTTGAGGGAGGCTATTCTGCCTTCATCCTCCATGCCATAATGGCTAGAGGCAAAGGCAACTCGTCGTACTTCATCTTTCGTGTCAAAGAAGCCTTCTCTTCAAAGTCAAAATGGTCTTGGCGACGCTACGACATTGCTGGAGGAAGGTGTCAGTCATCAACATCATGATCCTAATCATCCTCGTAGTAGTTTGCACCTCTACATGTGGCTCCAGAAACAACAAGTGGATGGACAATGGTGAAGTCTACGGGAGGCCAGGATGACTAAGAGCAGGCCGAGCAGGTTCTAGTTTTAGGTCAAGCTTGAAGAATCCTTTATGTTTGCATATGTGATACTTTGATGTTGTCGATGGTTTCATGTTATTTTAGTCATATTGTAATGAAATTTTTTGAGAATTATTTGAAACTGAAACAAGGACATCAACTTGTGTTCCATTGGTCAGCTGACAAATATTTAGATTTCTTATTTATATATTTGAAGTTAAATTTTATATTATTGCTAATGAAATTTAAATTAAATAATAAAAAATTATTTTAAAAAGATATTAAAGAATACAATTTCAAAAGAATAATTATTATTATAAAATTCTTTTCATTTTTTATTTTTTTTAAAATAAATAAAAATTTTCACGTTATATGCAAAATTTATTAAATTTATATTTTAAAAAAAATATTTTTGAAAACATGAATGGCAGGCACAATCAAGTTTTTAATATGAAAAATTAAAAAATTTGAGAAGCCATTTTGACACCAATTTTAAAATATAAAAAAATTAATTGAAAAGATGCTTTAAAATTCTTCCCTAACAAGCTTTTTTACACACCTAACTATCGTAATGTTGTGTACCAACCCAAAAAATTTGTTATTTTTTGGGAATTAATTTGATTTTTGGAGATGTTTTAAACATTTTTTAAGTATTATTTAATACTTTTTCAAATAACCATATATCATAAATAGGAGATATGACATCTCAAAAAAAACATATGAAGTTAAAAAAAATGTATGAGTTATATGGAATCTAATGAAAAAAAATTATTAAGATTTAAATATTTTTGAAGTATTAAAAAAATTTTTTGGATTAAAAATGAAATATTTATAAGTTTAAGAAATCCCAAAAATTCAAAAAATACTAAATGAACTAAAAAGATTATGAAATTTTGCTAAACACAAGAGCTTAAATGAATAAGATTAATAAAATTACCACAAATAAGAAGTTTGATGATCGTAGAATTAAAAGTATAAAACAAATTGAAAAAAAAATACAACAAGTTTGTTAAGGATTTTTAGTTTAAATAATTATTAAAAATATTAAATGTCAACAAAAAGGAAGAAATTTGGTTAACTAGTAAAGCTCATTAATATGAATCACACAAAATTAATTAGTTAACTTTTGGAGACTTAATTGATCATAAAGTATACGGAATATTATAATTTTTTTAATTTTGATTAAATAAGAATTTAATTAATTCCTAAACTCCTAAAAATTTTTAATTTCTCTAAAACCTAATCCAAGAACCACTAGAAGAAACCCAATTGTTAACGACCCAAATCAATCACAAACTTTCAAATTCTAAGTAAAAGACTGGCATGGTGTTCTTTGGAGAGCATGACAATTTAGAGGGAGTTGGAGAGTTGATAAGTGATAGGGATAGAAATTGCTTTGTCCAAGAGTTTAGAGAAAGGAGGGAAAGAGGAGGTGCTGTTGAAGCATTTGGGATAGCCAAATAAAGGAATAACAACAGCGATCTAAAATTTAAGAGAAATATTATAACAACAACTATAACTTGGAAGGTAGAAGATTGATATAAATTTTAAGATCAAATCTTTGGTGTGACCACTACAAATAGAAATAGAGGTAAGCAATATTGTGTATCATAAGTGCATTTGTATGATGTATTGGTGGTCCACATTAGCATTACCAACTTGTCAAATCATTGTTTTTTAAATCCAATCACATGAGTTAGGTTTAAATTCCAATTAAAAACAAATAAAAGATATATGTTTTATTTTTAAATTTGTGTTCGTACAACAACTATTGCAATATAAATAAAATATAAGCACTAAAATATGACCCATACTCTTGTTTTGATAACAGTGTTATACATTAATAAAACTTTCCTAATATAACTAAGACAAATTAAATTGAAAAAAATCCATGACCCTTTACTTATCCCCTGAGGTCTCATGACGTGCTTAAGATTTTACCTAAAATTATTAACACCAAAGAAAAAACTAAGCACATCACATTAGCTTAACAAATAAAAAATATATAGCATACATCTTTGGCTTATGCCACACGTTAGGTCAAGTAAAATATTATAGTACTTACAAAATATTAAAATTAATAACATAAACAAACATAGGAAAGAAATTCTCTCGCTATATGTATAGAAATACTATCCCTTTGTTAATTTTAATATTTCAAAGGATCAATTTATCTTTTTTCTTAATCATCAATGATCACTTGACCTTAAGTTTAAAATTCCATGGAGCCTTAGCAACACCTTATCATGAAACAATAAAACTAAAAGTGCACTCCAGTTAGCCTCATTCTGTTATAGTAGCACTCATTAATCAATTTCTCATGAAAATTTACATTTCAATTTAAGGAATCTCATATTAAATTTAAGATGCACACTTGAGAGGCCCTGTTTGACCAGAGTAACACCTTGAGTCATTTTCATATATGATTTGTTTTCTTTGTGAGGAATCTCATAATAATTCTTTTATAATTTCATAGTTATTTTAATGATGATATCTCAATTTTTTATAAATATAACTCACATATACCAAAACATATGAAACATCCCATAATAGTTTAAGCATGTCAATACTAACATGTGAAATAAAACATGATAATCTCAACTATGACTAACAAACATGGTTTACATCAAAGCAAATAGTCATTTGCATGAAACAATTAGCTTAAACATGAAGATATTTTACAAACATGTCACTAATAGTAATATATCATACATGTAATGCATGTGCAAATTTATGAACCAATAATCTTTTTCTTTTTTAAATCCAAACTAAAAGTAATAAAACAACATCCACCAATACATCATAATAATGCACCTATGATACACATTGGTGACTAATTTTTTGTTGTAATAGTCACACCAAACAATTTGAATTGTATTCATGAAGACTTCACTCGCTTAATTCATTATCTTCCTTGATTGAATAGTTGTTATTGGATTTTTTTCAAACTCCTCCCCTTATCCAAGTAATTGATTTATCTCCCTTTCTTCCTTTCTCTCTCTTGTATGATAACATCACAAATATTTATTTTTTGCATTTACTTTGCCTTTGGCTTGACTCCTCAATTTTTTTCTTAAACATTTTCACAAAATTCCCTTTGTCTCCACTCTCCATAAAAAATATCTCACAATGTCTCTTTTTTCCCAAAACTTTGCTATAATATTTGTCTCTCTTCTCTCGCTCCTCTATTTTTCCTTTCTCATTTTTTCCTTTTGGTCAACACTCTTCCTTGTTCCCATATGCTCCTAATGCATACATGTCTTATGTTTTCTTTACTCTCTCTCTTATTCTATTTGCTTTAATGTCTCTCTTTTTTTGTTTTCACTTGATGCTTCCCCTTTCTCTCTCATAATCTCTTCTCTTGTAATGGAGACCCTCCTAATAGTTCCAGTCTCTTTACTCCTCTTTCTCACTTAATAGTCTTTCTCTTCCCTCTTGGCTTCTCTATAAGTAGTAGGGCCTTCCTTTCTATAATAAGCTTCATTATAATTTCTAAGATATTGTTTATGATAGATTTATAATATTTTAAATTTTGTGTTTGATTAAAATAAATTTGTAGAGAGTAGAATCATAAATAATAAAAAGTAAATTATGCTAAGCTAGATTTATAATTTTAAGAATTTTAGCATAATCATAATTAGTTTGATAGAAGATAGAATTATAAATAAAAAAATGTGGGAATGATAAAATATTAATTTCTATGGTTATAGTTTTCTACTAGCTTCTTATGACATTTGGCATGGTGGTAGAAGTGCATTTCAATGATAATTATTTTGATGAGATAGATGTGATATAATTAATTAAATAAAAGAATATTTTTCTATTTTACATGCACTTAAAACAAATCACATACATGTTTTTCCTTAATCAAATCAATTATGAAATTAATAATGATGGCCTTTAGCACATTAATAAAATCTGATGGAAGAGAATTTGGGTTGGTGTCTATATGAGTGAAGGTGACTGAGAACTTGAGTGTGTGAAGGTTATCAAAGAGCTGAGTAGCATCATCAAGAACCATTAGGAGGAGGTGACCAATAGAGTTTAAAAATTTGAGAAGGGCATCGTTACTATGCTGCAATTTTTAGTTAGCAAAGGGGAAAGAGTGAAGAAGACACTTGGGTATAGAGAGAAAATTATAAGAAAGGAGGAATGAAACTTTTGAAAAAAGCCTTGTTTTAGGTAGAGAAGGAGAAAGAAAATAAATGAAGAAGAAGAAAGACTACAAAAATAAAATAACAAAGGAGGATAAGTAACTAAGAAGAGTTTGAGTATTTAAATTAATTTTTTATTAAATGTACTTTGATTTATGCAAATAAATATAATAATATTGGTTGTGTAAGAACTGGGTTTAAAGTGATTATGATGTAGTATGAAATAAATTGATGGTGATTTGAAGTGAACTCAAGCGATATTGGTTATTAATGTGTATTGTATGTATGTTGATCTACATTATATGATATGATTAGTTTAAAATCATAAATAATAAGGGATCAAAATGCTATAATGAAAGATGGCATGAGACAATCATATTAAACCAAATTTGGAGTTGTACTAGTATGAGAAGGATTTAGGTTATAGGTTGGGATATCGAGTTCATCACAAAAGGACGATATGGTTGTTGTACTTGTGCAATGTGTTGAGTTGTCAGGTTCACTATACGAAGGCAATATGGGTATTGACTTTGTATGATGTAATTAAGGTAAAATATATGATTGTATTGATATAATTATAATGATTATATTAGATGATCCTCCAGGTTAAAGGTCAAGTAGTAAGAATCATATAAGCATGATGCTTGGAATCATATTGGATGAAAGAAATGGTAATTTAATTGAAGCATGAGAAAAGTTTGTTTGAAGGACCGTGCAAAGAATTTTAGATGAAATCTCATAAAATATGACTGAGTTGATCATACTGGATGATTAATCAAAGCTATTGACAAAATAATTAATTCTTGAGAGGGAAGAGACTATAGTCAAACTTGTATAATGTAAATCAATATAAGTTATGATGTATTAGGGCTGATTAATAGTAGAAACATATGGTATGCTCAAGGGATCATATTGTTTGAAAAGAGCAACAATGAGTTGTTCATACTTTATAGTGGGAGCATCATAGTAATATGAATGATTAACAAGCTAGTAAGACAAAGAGAGAGAGACAGAGAGTAAAAATTATATAGTACAATGTTATGAGAATTATTGTGTGTTTAATAGGAAATATGAATTTTGTTAAAATAGGGTATCATTGTATAATATGATCCCAATGATCAAAGTGCATGTTCAAAAATGACATGAATAATAGAGTGCTAATTTTGGGAATTAGATGTTACAATTGAGAGATTATAAAAGTTCAATATAATTCAAAATGATTAGTTTTTATAGATCTTACTATATAATAAAGAAACCATATAAGTACACTCTAAGACAAAAACTTAATTGTTTATAAGAAATTAATATGATATATGTTGACCAATACATATACATGACATTATAGAAAATCAAGAAAACAATAAGATTAGAAAAGGAAATCAACTCATCGATTTAAGTAGATAGACTTGATAACTATGATACAAATACACTCGTAAATTAATTTATAATTTATCTATAAAATGATATAATTTTTTATATCTTTTAATAGGGATTATATGTATTGAAATTTTTTTATTTCATTTTTTATACATTATTTATGATAGGTAAATCAAAAATTGTGATATAAATACACTAGTAAACCATTTTTATGTTATTTAAAAAATGATATATTTTCATGTTATCTTTTTGAAAAGCATCAATGATATAGAAGGGTCTAATATTAGTTCACAAACATACATCTATTTGCATCACAGTAGTTTTATAAGTTTATCGATGTAAACTTTGTTGAACTTTGCTTAAAAAATACTTAAAATTACATTTTTTTTTGTTGATTTTGCTGACTTTTACGGTATGCCACCATCACCCCCACTATCGCTGCTGCATAAGCCAACCTGACACCCATGTGACCCAAATTGACTCAAGAACACTAGTTGATCTACTTGACTTGCATCAACCTACACGAACCCACCAGTGTTTTCCAACTAGTTTAGTTATTCGTAATCTATGCCTGCCCAAAAATTAGACTAGTAGCTTTGTCTTTGCTTCTATCCCCATCATTTTGTTGCTCATTGTTATTGTCTCCCAAAATGCTTGGATATTTGGAAAACTATTTAATATATTTAAATTTGTATTTTTTAATCTTTTATTTTTTATTTTTAAAAAAATTATTGTTGAACCTTTGATATCCTTATAAATAGGGATATTCACTATGTTGAAGAGAAAAAATGATAGAATTAAATTTCTTTTATTTGTATACTTTAACATTTGAGAGCAAATAGTGTGTGCACCAAATTCTAGTAGAGAGATTCCAACTTCCCTTGTGAGAGACAAGAATCAAATGTGAGAGAAGTTTCTTCAGGAGAGCCAACAACCGAACCCTTAAAAGAGACTATGATCGAATATAAGAGAACTTCCATCAAAATAGTTGATAACCTAACAAATTCATATTTCCATCAACACCCACATCATGATAAAAAGGTACATTCTTTGAGTCACTTTCATCTTCTTGAAAGTAATTTAAAGCTAAATTATTATATTCTATTAAAATACTTCATGTAGAGTTTATCTTAAATTCTTTATTTTATATGCATTAAATTGAATGGAATAAAAATCATCTTATAATATTTTATGCTTAATACTTAAAGTATTACCACTTACTCAACTTAATAATCAACGTTACAACTTTGAAATACAAATCTTTAAATGTTTTAAAATATCGTACACATCATCTAATCCTAATCAATTTATAGTATTTTTTTCATATTTCTTAAGAATTTATTAAGCATCTCTAACATTATAGACTCTAAATTAGACTGTGATAAAAATCTAAATCTATTATATATCATCAAACACATTATAATATGTTTTATAAAAATCTAGTAATTATGTAATTATTCTCTCAAGTTATCATAATTTTATAATACGTTGCTATATGATATATTATTCATATGTTATTCTTTTATAACATTATATAACAAGGACATTGAAAATTCTATAAATTAATGGATAAAAAATGATTTAGATGTAGATATTTGACATGCTTTATTATCAAATAAGAAAATGAAGTAGAATGAGTGAAATACCTCCTAAATATATTATCCTCAAATATTCATGTATTATTATGACCTCACATGTAATAAATATACAAGATATAAGACAATGATAAATCATTTATATCTATACAAATTCTACTTCACATGATAATAAATAAGAATAACCTAAGGTGAGGATAAGTTATCTATATCTATAAAATTATATTATATATAATATTGGGCAAGAATAGCCCATTTAAATCTTCATGAGTCTACTATACATGACATAAGGTGAGTTTTGTCTATCTATATCTACATAATTTTATTTTATATGATATGAAGAGAGGATATCAGATTTATATCAACATGATTCTACTATAAATGATATTGGAGGATGAAAGCTTAATATGGTGAGCATATTCTATTATGACATCTATTATTGGCATTGATTTTAGAGAATAACAATCAAAAGTGAGTGGAATTTGGGATATGTATAAATGTATTAGAAATGAAAGGAATGAATAAATAATGAACTTATCATTAAGTGTTACAAAATGTAACAAATAAGAAATATGTAAATTAAAAAAATATGCATATACATGTTCATATTTTTTGTTAAATTTATTACCTTTTCTACATAATAACATTTTATTATGGGTATAATTTTTAATTATTATGAAAAAATTATATCTTCATATTATATCATTATTATTATATATTATTATTTTTTGTTTACTTATTAAACTCTTTAAAGTCTTACTAGTATTTATATCATTAGTAATGTATCAATTATATTATGAGATGTAAATTTGGACGTTATAGATAAGAATTTTACTTATTAGCTAGTACAATGATTCTCTCAAAGCATTTTTATATAAAATTAATATAGTATTTATTTAAGATTTGATGATTATATATATTTTTGTAATAGATCACTTATTTATATTGATATTTAATTAGTCCATCTAGTTAAAGGATTAGTGTTTTGGGAATTTAATATATATATATATATATATAGCATTTTATTCTATTATCTTTCTCACCTAGTGCAATGAACGATATAAAGGATTAAGGAATTTTCAAGAAGCTCATTGGGGAACAAAGAAGAATGTGTAGCTAATGTTTTGGAAAGAAAAATTGGGAACTAACTTTAAGAGTTAAATAGTAGTTCAACTAGAGAGGAATTTCAACTCGATTGGCAAATTAAAGTTCTACTATTATTTCTCACTTGAGATTTAGTTTTCTTCTCAATTTTTATATTCAAATTCTTATTTAATAATTACTCAAAATGATACTTAATACAATACTATAGGTGGGACTTGATAGTGTTAAGGGTTGGATGCTAATCACAAAGCTATAGACATCATCGATAATAAGGTAAGTTCCTTCAATAATAATGATGTTGACGTTTAGGCATCTATTCTAATAAGCAATATTTTTAGATATTATAAATGATATTGTTAATTTTTACATTATGTATAGTATATACTACTCATCAAGCAAGCTTTATGATGATATTGTATGGAAGAAGGTAGCAAGGAATGTCGAACGGAAGGAACGGTGTGAAATCAGCCTGTAGGGAAAGCTGAATGGAATGGAACTGTACGAAATCAAGTCGTAGGAAAAGCTGAAAGGAAACCAAGTGATCATATCTTGGTTGAGGAAGGGGGAGACAACCCTAGACGACTCGAGAGTAATACGAACTGAGAAGCTTATAGAGAGCAATGGCAACATAATTTGGGCGATATGGGACTAAACTCATCCAATTGCCAAAGAAAGCGGAAGGGTAGGCACAATCGGGCAACTGAGGTTAAGGAAGGCAGAAGGGTTGGCACGATCTGATGGATTAGGTTAATCGAGGTAAAATGCTGTAAGTAAACGCAGTAAAATGCCAAACAAGAGGTTCAAACCCGAGCCAAATATGCGAGACGATGCGTAACCACTGCAGTAAGTTTCTAATTCAAGTTGTTTTTGGACACACTATTTTCATACAGGTAGGAAAACCTACACACAATCCAATGACCTAGATCAAGTCTGCCTAAAGCTAACGGCCAGGATTGATCTCAAATGGTAAAATCGAGATTCAATCAGAAACATCCATTTTCAAGATCCAAACTAAATGGTGAATGCTATTTGTTAGTTACCTGTGTATCTTTTTGACCAAAAATTATTTTTAGATATTTTCTCAAACTTTTTAAAAATAATTTTTGAAATATTTTCTTAAATGTTTTTATAAAAAAACTAGAAGTTTATTCTTAATAATTTATTTTCCTCTTACTGAATCATATATCATATACACTAAAAATTTATGGTGGAAATCTTTTAGAAAGCAAAAACGTGTGCTTAAGATAGGTCAAAGAAAAGCTTCCATTACAACAAAGTTTTACAACATCTATTGAATGTATCCAAAATGAAAATCCTTTGTTTGTATGCTTATTTTTGTGTTCTTATATCTTTCACAAAAATAAACTCGCTAATTTTTTAGTAATAAATAATCTAACCTTCCTTTTAATGTACACATGTTGCTCATATTTATTGTTCACATCCACATCCTTCCGTTTATGTTTATATATGGCTTTTAAATCTTAATAATATTTTAAAAAAATTTCAACTCTTCTTTTTTGTGTTTGTGTGAACACACACACACACACACACACACTCACACATACACACACACACACATATATATATATATATATATATACAATATTATGATGTGCATGACTATATATTTACACACACCACATATTTGTTTATAATTAAATATGTAAAATCTTATTGATATGAAAAATAAAATTGAGAGGTGATCATTATCAAAATGCAAAGAATAATAAGATAATCTTAAACAAGACATAAGTAAATAAAATTATAAAATTTATGATGAAAATCTTTTAGAAAGTGAAAACTAATACTTAAGATAGATCAAAGAAAAACTTCCACTATAACATAATTTTATAACAAGTATTAAATGTGTCAAATACAAAAATCTTTTTTTTATGTTTCTTTTTGTATTCTTATATCTTTCACTAATATCTATATCATCTCATTAAATTTGTATCATTTATGTAGCAAAGAAATTTCTTTTAGCGGTTGGTACATCTCAAAAAGCATGCCAATCCGCTTTCCTGCTTGCTTTTTAAAATTCCTTCTCAGAATGCTCAATTTGTACTTCCATGCAAACCCTAAAAAAAAGCCCTA
Source organism: Vanilla planifolia (assembly GCA_023846275.1). Lineage (NCBI taxonomy): Eukaryota > Viridiplantae > Streptophyta > Magnoliopsida > Asparagales > Orchidaceae > Vanilla > Vanilla planifolia. Next base: position 16,437,979 of record CM043875.1, on the reverse strand, counting down.
TTAAAATATGAATGAACCATGTTGCACTTCTCAATAATTCGTTATTCAATTTATTAAATATTCTCTGCTTTGTAGTTTGTTATTTTAATCTTAAAAAAAAACCCAGAAAATATGGGGCTGTATGAAAAGCAAAACCAACAATTCTTTTGCAAAAGCCATAACCTTTTTATTTTCCATATGGTAGTAACGCCATTTGGCCTTTCCCCACATGGGAAGCAGTGCTAAAATACACGTGCCAAATTCTTAAAACTACTCGATTGGCGTTCTGAAAAATTCTTACGTTTAGTCTTTTTGCCAGACGAGTGGATGCTAACTGTTGAAACAAAATTAGTAAATAGTAAATAATTATTAAATTAAAACTTTACATTTAATTAGGTGTAAATTGAAAATTATTAAATGATTTGGCGACATGCTGAATTGCTTTGATATGGGGACCATTTGATGTGACGTTCCGAGGTTGATTCAGTTGTTTTTGACGTGTAGTGCTTGTTCACACAATAAGCACAACTTCTACCCCTGCTTTTTATTTCACAAAAAGACCATGTGTCCTGAAATGACTGCATCTGTAGAGTATTTTATGGAAAAAATATATATTTTTTTCAATTATTGCTTTTAAAAAAGGCATTTTATAGTTTATTATGAAAACTAAAGTAAAAAAGTTGTATCCGAATGATAAATGGAGTAATAATATTATTAGAATATGAGATTTTGAAATACTTCATATGAAAATGAATTAGCTAGCAAAAAACTCATGAGATGAGCATTATTTTGTTAGAGTTGGGAAACTTGATCTTGGTCTAATACGTGTTATTTATTTAATTGGACAAAAGCATTCAAATATTATTATGAAAATAAAAAAATATGTTTTAATTTATGATATGATTTTTTATTATTTGGATGTTTATGATGAAAAAGGAAGGATTATATGACTAGCTTATCATATGACATGTTAAAAAATATGCATATTCACCTATATATAATGGTGTTAATGGGTTGATGATTCATCTTGCTCTTTTTCTAAGTGTAGTCCTCAAGTGAGAGCTATTCAAATTTGACATTACCATTGTCTTGTATACTCAAAATCAGCAAGTTCTTTGGCCTTGGATAAAATACTTGAAAGTGAAAAATACTCAACTTGGTTTTCTCTGAAACCATTCATAATGATCACACCATTAACCTTCCTTTAAATGATGAACTTGATAGTTATTAAGAGTCATACGATCCCATAATGTTCTTTAAGTGATGACTCCTCCAAGATTTGATGCATAGCAAGTTGTTCGAATGAAAAGATGGCTACTTCTCTAATGGCCATATTTGTATTTTTTGAAGATCAACTAAGTTGGTAACAAAAAAAAAATCATGGAACTGTATCACGATGGGCTTATGAAGGGAGAGGCTTGTTGATATTCCTATTAGATTTTACCTCAACATGATGAACGAACATGAGGCCTTTTTTTCTCAAAGCCAATACCAGGAGAAAACAAGTCTAAAAAAATGTTAGATTGCTACTATGATTGAAGAGGAAGAGGATCCAAAGAAGCCAAATGTACCTATTTTGGAAGCAATTGTGCTGACTAAATGGGATACAAATGAAAATAGTGTTATTATGGTATACATTGCAAGTTACCAAATTTTTAGGAAATTTTTTTTATCAAAGATTGTTATTAATTATTTGGAGAAAAAGCATAAAAAAAAATATCCTTTTGTTAAATTTATTGCTTAGAAGAAGAGAATTAAGCCATTGGGTTCCACTCTTGAGAAATGAAAAGAACTTGGACTAAGTTAAAGACTAATGTCCAAAGCCAAAATGTCAAACTCTTTACTTGGTGTAAGTAGTTGAGTAATGTCACCTCTCATTTTATTTTTTTTTGAAGTATCAACCCATATTTTGAATTTATGTATATTAAAATAATTTTTGATCTAAAAAAAAATTTATATTTTAAAATAATAGCCTTGTACATATAACCAGAACCATTCTCATTGCTGTTATTACGAGGCTATTCATATATATGCCACTTTACCTTGATGCTTGCTAGAGGTTGTTTCTTGTCCAATGATTTTAACCTTAAGATATTACCTTATGATCACTACATACTTTCTTTAGTCTTGGATATTATGAGGCAACAAATTTTTACTTACTTAATCTTAAAACTACATTGCATCATGGTCATAACCTAAATTTATTATGCAAAGAAATTAATCATCTTTGGACATCATTCATAAATCAAACTAGATTATTTTCTAAAATTCATTTTTACAACTTAAAATTGTTATTTTACACATAAAACAAACAATTTTCTCCTTTTTCTTATGTGATTATTGATCCTTACAGTCCTCCATCTTGAATTATAACAATATACAACTTGTCTCATGCACTACTCGATTTAATATTAATTAAAGGTATTAATATACTCCAAAATACCGAATTATTGAGTAAATAAATAAAGTAAGAAACAAAAACCTTAAGGGCACCATGTAAAATAGAGATGATGAAAAACATTACAAATTAAAATATTAAATCCAAATAAATAATTGTATAAATAATTATGCTCATTTCTTAAAGCTATTATTAAAAACTAAAAGTTGAAATAGCTTTTTCATACAATATCTGTGATACATACGAAACACCTCATAGAGTTCTCAAAAGAAAGCATCTCTTCACATAAAGGATCAAATGTTATAACTTGTAAGAATCCTAAACTCTATAAATATCTCATTCTTAATCTATAATATAAGTATGTATAAGTATAATATATATAAAAAATAAACTATTAGATTTAAGTAGTAAAGCAGTGTGAAATCGTGATATATAGCATACTAATAAATATGAAGCAATAAATAAGAATGCATGATAAAAAAATATTAAATATGTTGAGTATTTGCATATGAGCTTGTATGTTCTATAATCAAGAATGCATATAATTATCATATAATACTAATATTATATAGTAGTAATATTATCCTTTCTTTTTCTTTTTTTAATTTTATTTTTTTCATATTTTTTTATTCTTTTCTTTCATTATTAAGGCATTTTTTATATGACTACCATCCTTACTTCATAAGATTCTATATTATGTTATATCTGTGTTTTCAATGATATCACATGAGCTCTATCGATAATTGGCTTAGCCACCAAAGTATATCTCCTACCACCATTGGCCTTCATAGAAATACTAACAGAAATAGGTCTTTACTCTTTGTTACCTAGTATTGAAGTGCTCACAACAACAAAAATGAGGTCAAATATCAATTCTAACATGGAATCACCCTTTAACATTGTTATGTATAAAGTATTAATGATAGTGAGATCTCTATCTATTATGCCCCTCATTTTAAGTACCAATAATAACAAGAGTTAAAGTCATATTGATCAATTATGAGATAAAGTCAGATAAAATTTCATCTTCTAATTTTCACATTTCAATTATGCCCCTCATTTTAAGTACCAATAATAACAAGAGATAACGTCATACATAAAGTCATATTAATCTGTATGAGATAACGTCATAGATAAAATTTTATCTTCTAATTTTCACATTTCTCGTGATGATATATATCATTAAGCTTATCGAGTCAATCATTATCTTTCATTTTTTTATTCCATATCTTTCTTGTTTTATGTTCTAAAACTCATAACACATATATAGAATTGTAAATAATAAAATGTAGGTGGGGTAGAATATTAATTTTTATGATTATGATTTTTGTTGGCTTCTTATGACTATTTTGTGTGGTGCTAGAAGTTTATTTCAATGATAATTATTTTTTCAAAATAAATATGATACAAATAATTCAATAGAAGAAATGTTTTTTAATACACATGCATCTCATATGATTGCACATCCATTATTCCCTAATTTTATCAGTTATAAATTAATAATGATGTTTTAATAGAGTTACAAAATTTGATGAGAGTAAATTAAGGTTTGAGTCTATAGAAGAAAAGATGTTTGAAAGATCTATGTGTGAAGCTTGTTATAAAGTTCAGTAGTGTTGTTAAGAACCACCAAGCAGGAGTGTGTTAAGGAGGTTGTCGAGTAAGGCATCATTACTATGCTATGATTTTTGAGAGCAAAGAAGAGAGATTGAAGGTGAAACTCTATTATAGAGAGAAAACTATAAGAATGAAGAACCATTTGGAAAACTTTGTTGTAGCTTGAGGAGAAGATGAGAAGAAGAGAGACTATCAGAAGCAAATAGCGAATGAAATTGAGTAGTAGATATCAAAGAAAAGATAGACATTTAAATTGATTCTTTTTTAAAATTTAAATTAGTTTTACAAAAATAAAAACTATGATTATGCTATAAGTTAAGTAAGAACTTGATTTAAAGAAATTGAGATATGGTATGGAGTGAATCGATGCTAATTTGCCAAGACATATAGAATGAGAGTTGTTAGCTATTATCAATATGTATCATCCAAATAACTTGGTCTACATCATATGGTACGATCAATTTAATCTTGCAAGGAAAGCTATGATGAAACATTGTATAAGATAATCACATTAGGAAAACTTTGGGGTTTTAATAGTCAGAGAAGAATTTAAGTTATAGGTTGAGGTGTCGAGTTCATCGCATTAGAACAGTATGTGTCATATTTGTATAATGTGTTGAGTTGTGAGGTTCATCATATGAAGGCAGTTGTAAATAACAACTTAAATCACATAATGTCTTATGGGATCAATAACATTATTAATCAAAGCTAAATTTTTTAAAATACAAAATCTATTAATTATAAGAAACAAGATTGTATAAGAATATTGTAGAAAGTCTTAGATGAAATATTATATAGTGTGACTAAGTTGATCGTCCTAAACAGTTAGTTAAAGCTATGGATAAATGATTAAGTCTTGAGAGAGAAGAGACTACATTAGAGTTGTACATCAGGTGTCATTATAAGGTATGATATTTTGGTTGTGGATTAACAATGGAAATGTATGATTTGATTAAGAAGATTGTATTACATAATGAGAAATAGTGAATTTATCATACTTTATGATGGAAGTATCATAAAAGTATGAATGGTTGATAAGGTAACAAAATTGAGAATAAAAATCATATAGTACAATGTTAGGGATCATACTATATGTTTAGAAATTATATAAATAACAAAATACTGGTTTGGAAATTATACAGTCTGATATAATTAAAAATACTTATTTTCGATATAACATATGGTACAATGACTGAATTGCATAAGTATAATCTAAGACAATAACTTAAAGGCTTATAAGAAATTAATATGATTTAAATTCCTAAATAAACATGCCACATATAGGACATCTATTGAGCATTAAATATACATGATAATGTAAAAAATCAAGAAAAGATTTAGATTCAAAAAAGTTAACTTTTATATTTAAATAAATAAATTTGATAATTATGATTTAAATATATTAATAAATTGATTTATAATTTTTTACAAAGTGATAAATATTTTAATGTTATTATCTTACAATGAACTTGATGAGCTTTAGAATATTTTTTATTTTATTTTTTATGCATTATGGATAATAGATAAACTTAGTAATTATGATGTAAATATGCTGATAAATTATTTTTATATTATTTATAAAACCACATTCTTTTTATGTTATCTTTTTATAAAAATCATAGATATTAGAAAACTTTTATACAAATGTAATAATTATGTAATTATTTTCTTGGGTTATCATTATTTATCTAGTATTTAATTCATGTGTTATTAATTTATGGTATTATATAATAAGGATATTGACATGCAATCTAATATAAACTTTTATAATTAACAAATAAAAAATAACTTGGAATATAGATATTTGGTATGCTTGATTATCAATTACGAAAATAAAATTATTGATATACGTCTAAATATGTTATCCTCAAATAATCTTATACCATATTACAACCTCACACACCACAAATATATATGATACAAGATGAGAATAGCTCATCTATATTTATAAAAATTCTATTAGACATGATATAATCTGAGGAAAACCCAAGGAAAGAATATCACTTTCCATATCTACAGTGTTTTACTATATATTATATAGGGCAAAAATTGCTTATGTACATCTACATAGTTTATCATAACTAAATGATAATGAGAAAAGCATAGGATAAGGGTAGCTTATTTATGTTTACACATTTTACTATGTATGATATATAACAAGGATTACTCATATATACCTATATACATCTACTATAATGGTAAAGGGTGAGTATAACCCATCAGGGTGAGAATACTTTATTGTAAGAGATGAGTAATGAATGACAAAATTAAAAAATATCATAAAATAAGATGATTATAATCATATAAGTATGATCAAGTTAACAATAATGTTGAATGTGAATATCATTGATTATGACATAAACAAATGTGCATTAAAAGGTAGCATACAAGTACGATTATGAAATTATATAAGATTAATTAGTAGAATTGATAATAGACAAAGTTGAATATCATAATTTGTATGATACAAAATGAAAGGATTGTACAGTACAACACCACATAACTGAAAGCATATTAATCCTAAAATAGCAAAAAACTAAATAAATCATCATGGAGAGAGGATAATTGATGAGAAACCATTAGAGGTATGAAGGCATGGAGGTGAGAATACACTTAAATGAAAGAACATAGCTATTGGAGGAAGTGGAACTGATGATAATGTAAAGGAACATTAGCTATGTATAATAAAAATGTGAGGTCAAGCTTGGACAAAAATTTCTAAGAAAAATCAAAGAGATTAGCTGAACCAAGTGCATTAGACTAAAGAAAAAAGTAAAAGAAAGCACTGCCAAGAACCAAAGGATCCAGCCACAGGTATTGTAGCAACTAAGAGATGAAAGTGAACTTGTGCTAAATTTTGATTCTTGGCAATACTATAACATAGAAATTAAGAGCTAAAAAATCTCACATTACGTGTATTTATTTTGATGTAAAGTGTATTATAGACTATATGTTTTATTCATTTGAGAAATAACTTGTTGATGATGCTTGTATAAATAACTTGCATATAAGTGAATATGTTTGATGTATGTTTGAACACAAGAGTTCCCTTAAATGATGATATGAAATGGTAAATTGAGATTGTTGTGTAGATAAGCCTATTGGTTGCATTGTTGATCAAAAGTAATAACTTCATAGTGAAAAAAGAATTTAATCATTCAACTTGAGTTTGATATTTTGTTCATTTATTTGTTATGTTGTCAATATGCTTATGGATTCCTTATTTAAATTGAAATGAAATTGATACCTTAATTGAATAAAAAGAACAATTGAGAAATAGAATGAACAATCTTAAAATTATGTTGATGCTTGTTAGTAGTGTAAAACCCTTAAGAGATGGTTTAAAAGAAAATTATTGAGGATGATTGATTCTTTATAAAAATCAATTTGTTCACAACATGTTTATTTTCATATATTACTTGAGTATGAAATAATGTACTGCTTTATTTATTTACATATTATGTGACAAGTTTTACAAAAAGGGAAAAGATAAGAAAAATATTATTGTGATAATGATCACAAAATAAGAAAACAAAAGAAAGAAAGTATTACTTGTGATAATAGATAGAAAATTAAAATTAAAAAATAAATGTGTAAAGCAAAAAATGAAAAATTTTTGTAAAGAAAGGATAGCGTTAAAAAATTGAAAAAGCTAATTGTTATCCAAACTGGTGACAACTACTTTACAACGATAGTTCTAGAATTTCAAAATATGTCTATTTTTTTTATAAGTTGGCCTATTTTTAATCCAAACATTAAATGGATGTAAAAGATGGCAAGAATTAAAAGTAACAAGCTAATGCATAAAGATAACAAAAGATAAAAATGCTAAAGGTGCTAAAAGTTTTTGCTTTGTAATTTATTTATTTTTGAAGCTCATACATGTGCTCACATGCTCTTTTAATATATTATATTATTTACAATTGACCTTGCAATTTCTTACCCAAATATTACTTATTTTATGTATATGTACATATATTGGCACTAAGCGAGTGAGAGTTGGCTCAATCTATTTTTGTTCAAACACGTTTATATCAAAATGTGAAACACCATCGGAATTTCGAGAAAAAGTGAGATCTAGAAAGTAATGATTTGAAAGATATTACATTGTCATAGAAGTGTTGTTATGGGTTTATTAGGATTATTTGATCAAAATGACATGCATTATAGTCTCATTAAGTAGTGATGGATGAAATTTGTGATTTTAAAAGAAAGTGTGAAAACTTGTAATTTCTAGAATTGCATGGATTGTTGGTTTTATTCACTTTTCCAATTCATTTAAAATGATTCATTTAATTTATTTGGATTTTTTTTGTTACTTGATTTTTAAAGATTTAAAAAGAGTGAAAATCTTTCATGGTTTCAATATGAGTGAAAGAAATAAGTAAAGAAAATTAATACTACTCAAATGCAAAAAAGGTTGAGTGAAAGAAAAAGGGTCATCACAATGAGTCCTATTTTTGTACTTCTTATTTTATTTCTACTCCACTTATTATTGTATGAACTTGAATATTAAAATAAAAAAAATTATTTTATTTATTTTAATTAGAATTTGAAACTAAATCATGTAATTGGATTTAAGACAAAAATAGTTTGAACATATTGATCACACTAAAATAGGCATCTCAACTTTGAGAAGGACATGGATCATATTTTAATTTGAATGATGAAAGTGGCATAGAACAAATAAAAAAAGAGGTAAAACCTATTTTATTATGAGAAACACATGGATCAAAGTATATGATGCATCTTGGGATAACAAAAATGTATCATGATACAACATTGTTTTGAAAATATTAGGTTTGTTGGTTAAATTTGTATTGCAAGATCCCCTTATCATTCTTCTTTCAAGATTGTATCTTTTAGTCCTACGTAATGAAAAGCATTACATGACTTATATATAAACTCTATATGTAGTGAGGCTTAGGTTGTTATGTTTAGCCAATTTTGAATAATATAATGAGCTTTAGAATTTGTCATTTGATACAAATCTATTGATGAGTTAAATTCAACTTGGTGAACTTTGAATTAGCTCTTGAGAGGGTGAAAATTATGACACAAATGGAGAGTTTTTGTTATTATCAAATTTCATTGTAGTTCATCCTTTGATAATCTTTTTTCTATTTTTTCAACTTTTCTCCAATCTATTTGTCCTCATGATTTTTGTTTAATAGTTTCCAATTTAAATTTGGCCACCCCTCACTTCTAAACCCTAAATTGCCAACTCTTAATACAATTTATCGCTTCTACCAACTACTTTGTTGGCTGACTTTCTCACATACCCTACCACCTCACTACCCGCAGCTCACATGGTGACATCGACAACCTTTCCCAAAGTTGTCCAAATCAACTAACATCTGCCTCCTACTTTCTGATTGCATAACCACGGTTGGCCCTCATCGGTTTTGTCCCTATAATACTAATGCCTTGGTGTTCACTTATTCTACCTTCACCCACATTACTCATCCTAACAACTACAAACATCACCTACCACTTCTTCATTTTGCAACTCTTCATGCTAGCAACCTCTTTGTGTCGTCAAGTCCTTCTAACCATTAGATCTTCCCATGAATTGCCTTATTTTAGATCTTCAACACAATGTTTGGGGAGCGACCCTATATTAAGTTTGAATGCTTCATAACTACTAAACTTTATGAAGCTTTATGTGATGTTAGTCTCAATTAACTACTCATGTTTTGCCAGAAGTTTGCTGTTGTATGATACTTTTCTATGAGATCACTTGTGTTTATCCCTATGTTCACTGACATATGATCTTTTTCATTATTTCCATTCTATACATCTTAAATAATTTTTAATAGTTTATTATTTTTCCACATACATAAGTTGTGTGAAATCAAATTCTCCAATTTTTTTGAATGAATGTATGCATTGAAAAGGTTTTTAAATTAATGGTAGTCTTATTCCTTTATTTCCTTTGAATGAACTAACTGTACTTTCATTCATTATGTTCTCTTTAATTGTTAGTTTGCTTGTTACACTCTTGTGTTTGATGAGTCAAGGCATAAATGTTTATATATCATTTGGGCTTGCTTTAAGTGAAATTATTAATATTAAATTAAGTCAAGCCATGAACTTTAAAATGTCTAAAATAGTGCTCTTCAAAACTCTTAGTGTAATGGCAAGCTTCAAGGAAATTGAAGGCATACAAAAAAATCTTTATACTAGAATATCTCTTTACTTTTCTTGAATTTCATGTGTCCAAATTTTGAGATGATGTGGCACACTAGTAATGTTAATATTTGAAAATATTACAAGTTTAATAATTTTTGAATTTTGATTTTTGGGCCAAGCATTGTTGATGAAAAGTATAGACATCAGTATTTGTTTTTTAAAACTATTTAAGAATCATTTTTCATGAATTTCTTTTCTTGGTCATTTAGGACACTTGTAATACTATCATATATACAATTATTTTGGTATACTTATATTAAAAATTTTTGGCACAAAAATTCTCTGAAGCCACTATAAAACAACTTTAATATCAGGAATTTTCACTGTAGCGTTGGGCAGGTCGACCCGACCCGACGGCTAGTCCGTCCAGGCTTTAAGGATTTAAAAAATAAAATAAAGTAAAAATTGTGTGATAGATCCGAAAGGGTTGAGCGAAGCCCAAAGTCAGCAGGGACAGCGCTGCTGAACAGGACAAGTGGGAAATCAGCCCACAGTTGCTGAATAGAATAGGTGCGAAACAAGTGCTAACTCAGCCCGCAAAGAAAGCTGACCAGAACTTGCACAAAATCAAGTCGACCAGGTCTAAGTGATGAAATCTTTATCGAGGAAGGGGTAGCCAAATGCAAACGGTTCGAGAAGCACATGAACCGAAAATGTTATATAGAGCAATCGCAAAGACAATTGGACGATGTGGGACTAAACTCTCATTCGATTGTTAAAGAAGGTAGAAGAGAAGGTGTGATCAGATGGCTTAGTTTAATCAAGGTAAATTGTTGCATGATAACAGTAAAAAGGCCAAGTAGGAGATTCGAACCTGAGCCAAGTCTTTACGAGGATGCAGAACCATTGCAGTAAGTTTTTATTTTAGTTGATGTCTAGACACATTATTTTAATACATGCAGGAAAACCAATGCGTGATCAAATGGCCCAGATCAAGGCCTCCAAGATCTAATGGCCAGGATTGATCTTAAACGGTAAATTCGGGATTCAATCAGTAACGTCCATTTCATGCTCCAAATCGAATGGTGACTACTTTATGTTCGTTACCCAAACGGATGTTCATTTTAGAGTCGTTGGGATTGGATCTAGGGCTCAAATTAAGCTCTATAAAAAGGGAATGATGAAGAACTCCTAGAGGTTACCATTGCTAAGATTTTAAAGCATTCAAATCACAATATCAAGCAATTCCAAGTGCATACGGTGCTTCCAAAGTCACAAAGTGAAAGCTGCAAGAAGGAATTGGAGGTTTTTGCTTCAACTATTTTTCAATCTCTATTCCTCCCTCTTTTGGGTATTGTGTGTGTCTCATATTTCTCTTCAAATTATCTTAAGTTTTGTTAATTTTTTGTATTTCTTTCTTTTGGGTAAGGGCATCCCGACAATTGTGCAAAAGTCTGGGGTTTGAGTTGAGCCTAGAAAACTCAAGTAGGTTCAGGATTAGCCACAGGTAAAATCCCAAGTAGGTTTGAGGTGAACCATACGAAAAATCTCGCTTGTAATTTGGTGATTTTAGTGGTTTTTCCTGACACTGGTTGAGGGTGGATGTCTGCTCGATTTTGAGTTGAAGCAACTTAAAAATCTTTTGTGTACTATTTTTCTTATTCTTGTTTAAAAGATTTATGTTTTAATTGAAACCAAAAATCAAAAAAAAATTTTATTTACCACAATTCACCCCCCTCTTATGGGATTATCTTAAGCACAAAGAACTTTAATTGGTATCAGAGCAAGGAATCCCAAATTGCGTGAGTATCACGTGCGAGATCCGCTTGTGCTAAGAGAAGACTTTCTTATAATTTTTGTGGTCTTGAGATTTTTGGGTTTTATTGTTTCCTCTTTGGTTGATATGAGTGCAACTTTGTGTGAAGGTATTTCTTCAATTCGGCCTCCCTTGTTTAAAGGAGAATTTTACTTATATTGGAAAAACTATTTTAGAATTTTTATTCTATCTATCGATTTGGAATTATGGGAAGTTATGACTAAGCCATGTGAACTTTCTAAAAATTCTTCTACTAATGAAGTTAAGCCCTTTAGTGAGCTTAATGTTGAGGGAAAAAATAGCTCAATTGAATGCTAGGGCCTTAAACTATCTTCATTGTGAAATTTCTCCTAGTGCATTTACACAAATTATGAATTTGCATACGGCATTTGAGGTGCGGTAAAAACTCGAAGTAACTTATGAGGGTGCCTCCCAAGTGAAAGTGACAAAGATCAACATCCTCACCCATGACTATGAACCTTTTAGAATGAATCCCGATAAAAGTATTAAAAGTATGTTTTTAAGATTTAATGACATTACAAATGGCTTGACAAATCTTTGGAGGGCATTCTCAAATGGTGACATTGCAAGAAAAATTTTGAGAATCCTTTCAAAAGAATATGATCCCCTTACAATGGCTATTAAAGTGGCTAAAGATATCAATAACATTCATTGGATGAACTCCTTAGGAAACTTCTCACTGTCAAAATAGAGATGTCAAAGAGACTTACGGAAGAGGCTTCTGAAAGCAAGTTAAAGCATGAAAGGAAGAAGGAAGAACCCATGGCCTTCAAAGCCACCAAATGTGATTTGAATTCCACTTCTACCTCTTCCATGGATTTGGAGGATGAGGTAAGTTTCCATGTTAATGCTTTAGCAAAAAATTTGATAAAAAGTTTTCTTAATAGGAAATGGAAGAAGATGAGCAACAAGGAGCAGAAGAGGCCACCAACTTGTTTTAAGTGTGGTCAAACCGGTCATATTAAACCGGAATGTCCAAAACTCAAGGTAAGCATATGAAATATGAAATGAAGAAGAACTTGAAGAAAAAGAATGCTTTCCAAGCTACATGGAGTGCTTTTGAAGATTTAAGTCTTTCAAGCTCAAGTAGAGGATAAGAAGTGATGATTTGTTTTATGGCAGATGAGGCATCTTCAATATCTTCAAGTGAAGAAGAAGAAGAAAATGAGGTAAGCACATGGAGAGGAGATATTTTAGAAAGTAATTATATTGAAATTATGAATGCATTGATTTCTTTAATGAGTGCTCATAACAAATTGAAAAAGGTTTACAAAGAAAAAGTTGATTTACTTGATTTTGTTATGAAAGAAGATGAAAACAAAAGAATAGAAAATCAACATATATGTGACGAAAAGACTTCTCTTATCATGGAGAATACTTGTTTAAACCATGATATTTTACTTTTGAAAGAAAAAATATAATTTTTTGAGCATGCTAGAGTAAGAAAAACTTCACATATTTCCTATCCTTTACATGCTTATTGTTCTTCACATGTCTTGAATTTTGAAAAACTTAAATGCATAATTATGCCTAGGCTATCAAATATTATTTGTTTTTATTGTTGTATACCTGAACATACTATGAAAGATTGCTTTTTTAGAAGAAATACATATTCACAAAAACAAAATTTTAGATGGATTGTTAAGAATTAGAACATGCAAGCTCCATTTAGTACTCAACCCAAGCTTTCTTGGGTTCCTAAGAGTAAAACTTAGAAGACTAGAAGAAAATGTCTCCAAAATATTTGGAGACATTCTAGGATAGGTCAAGGACATTTATAAAACTTTAATTGATGATTTAATTTAATGGTATGTTTCTAGTTTAGATTTTACACTTTATAAAGTCAAAACCAAGAATAAAATAAAAATCCACATCTTGGGTATTCATCTATTAGAAAAGCATATAGAATCTTTAGTCTAGGATCTCATAAGGTAGAGAAAACAATATATGTTATATTTGATGAGTCTATCCACCTAGTTAGTAAGAAGTATTTAGAAGATGAAATAAAATTAGTAAAGAACTTAGATTTGAATAAGAATGAAGAAAAATTAGAAAATCTTGAAGTAGAAAGAGAAAAAAAACAAGTTAAATAGAGGACGAAAATTTGTAACCTTAAATCCAAAGGATTTGATCATTAGGACATGATTTACTAATTGTTTGGATTTATGTTGATGATATTATTTTTGGTAGTACAAAAAAGAATATAGAGAATCTGGAAATCTTATGACTAAAGAATTTGAAATGAGCATGATAGGTGAGCTAAATTTATTTTTCTTAGGATTTTAGATAAGACAATAACTTCTAGACTATTATTCAGAAGTCACACATATACCAACTAGAATTGATAACACTAGTGCATTAGTATAGCCAAGAATCAAGTTCATCATTCTAGGACGAAGCACATAGATGTTAGATATCACTTTATTAGAGACCAAGTGGCCCAAAGATTAGTAGAATTTGAGTATGTTCCCATTAAGCTTGAATTGGATGAAATTTTTACCAAACCCTTACCATCAAAGCAATTTCAAACATTGAGGGAACAATTAGGAACTTTGGACATTGCTTAGGATACACTCCCTTTTGATGGTGTCAAACGGGAAGAATAGTTAGGAGTTAAGGGGAGCATCAAGATAGGGGGTATGTTAATTTTTAATTTTCTCCTTAAAAATTTATTTCTATTTTATTTGTCAAATTTTTGTATTTATAAAAAATATTTATATTTTGTCATCATCAAAAAAGGGAGATATTTACACTCTTGTGTTTGATGAGTCAAGCATAAATATTTATATATCATTTGGGCTTGCTTTAAGTGAAATTATTAATATTAAATTAAATCAAGCCATGAACTTTAAAATGTCTAAAATAGTGGTCTTCAAGACTGTCGGAGTTATGGCAAGCTTCAAGGAAATTGAGGGTATGCTCCAAAATCTTTATACTTGAATATCTCTTTATTTTTCTTGAATTTGATATGTCCAAATTTTGAGATGATACGGTATACTAGTGGTATTAAATATTTGAAAATGTTATAAGTTTAATAATTTTTAAATTTTTATTATTGGGCCAAGCATTATATGATGAAAAGTATAGACATTGGTATTTGATTTTTTAAAATTTTTTAGCAATTATTTTTCATAAATTTCTTTTCTTGGTCATTTAGGACACTTGTAATACTATCATAATATAAAATTATTTTGGTATACTTATATTAAAAAATTTTGGCACAAAAATTCTCACAAAACATTATAAAACCACTTTATTCTCTAGTATTTTCACTATAGCGTTGGGTAAGTCGACCCGACCCGAATGTTGGTCCTTCCAGGCTTTAATGATTTAAAAAATAAAATAAAGTTACAATTGTGTGATAGACCTGAAAGGGGCGTGTGAAGCCCAAAGGCCACATAAAGAGTGGTGCTGAACAGAACAAATGGGAAATCAGCCTGTAGTTGCTAAATAGAACAAGTGCTAACTCAGGCCGCAGAGAAAGCTGACCAGAACATGTGAGGTAAAGTCAACTAGGACCAAGTGATGAAATCTTTGTCAAGGAAGGGGGAGCCAAACGCAAATGGCTCGAGAGGCACCTGAATCGAAAGTGTTATATAGAGCAACCGCAAAGACATTTTGACGATGTGGGACTAAACTCCCATTCGATTATCGAAGAAGGAAAAAAGGAAGGTGCGATCGGACGGCTTACATTAAGCAAGGTAAATTGTTGCATGATAACAGTAAAATGGCTAAGCAAGAGATTCAAACCCAAGCCAAATCTTCAAGAGGATGCGGAACCACTGTAGTAAGTTTCTATTTTAGTTGATTTCTGGACACATTATTTTAATACATGTAGGAAAACCAATGCGTTATAAAAGGGCGCAGATAGAGGCCTCCTAGATCCAATGGGCAGGTTTGAACTCGAATGGTAAATTCGAGATTTCATCAAAAACATCCATTTCAGTCTCCAAATCGAACGGTGACTGCTTTGTGTCCGTTAGCCAAACGGCTAGTTCATTTTAGAGTCGTTGGGAGTGCATTTAGAGCTCAAATTAAGCTCTATAAAAAGGGAATGATGAAAAACTCCTAGAGGTTACGATTGCTAAGATTTCAAAGCTTTCAAATCACAATATCGAGAAATTCCAAGTGCATACGGTGCTTCCAAAATCACAAAGTGAAAGCTTCAAAAAGGAACCAGAAATTGGTGGTTTTTGCTTCAACTATTTTTCAATCTCTATTTCTCCCTCTTTTTGGTATTGTGTGTGCCTCATATTTCTCTTCAAATTGTCTTAAGTTTTGCCAATTTTTTGTATTTCTTTCTTTGTGGTAAGGGCATCCCGATAATTGTGCAAAAGCCGGGGTTTGAGTTGAGCCTTGAAAAAGTAAGTTCGAGATTAGCCATAAGTAAAATCCCAAGTAGGTTTGAGATGAATCTTACGAAAAACCTCGCTTGTAATTTTGTGATTTTAGTGTTTTTTCTCGACACCGGTTTGGGGTGGATGTAGGCTGGATTTTGGGTCGAAGCATCTTAAAAATGTTTTGTGTACTATTTTTCTTATTCTTGCTTAAAAGATTTAAGTTTTAATTGAAACCGAAAAATCGAAAGAAAATTTTATTTACCACAATTCACCCCCCCCCCCCCCCCTCTTGTGGCATTATTTTAAGCACAAAAAATTTATGTGCTGTTTAATGTTATTTTAGGTCAAGGAGCTAATAGGCTTCAATGGTTTCCATATAGCTAGATCAAGCTTATTAATTGATCTAACTTGATGGTAGGTACATTGGACTAAACTCTAGCAGAAGGCTCTTGCTGAGCTTCCAAAAGATTTCACAAGCTACGAAGAATGGCCATGGTTGTTTCATTGGTTAAAGCTGGTAAAGTCAAGCAACCTTATCTAAGCATGAAGCCTAATTAGAATGAGCTTTACATTTTCTTTTTTTTGACTCTAAAGGGATGGGGAAGGATGGAGGTGAAGGGAGTGCATTACTCACTTTGCATGGTTGTTCATTTGGGGCAAAAGGGAATAGGACATTGTAGTGGTGTCCACATAATCAAGGAACTTCGGGTAGACTAGATTGAATTTACATTGTTATTTTTTAAATAAAAGTTAGATTTTCTATGATATGAATGAATAGTATTTCTTAAAATCATATTTTTTTATCAATAGTTAAGAGTGCAAAAAATGAACATTTTTAATAATTTGGACTATTACTTTTCCTTTTTTGCACTCAATGAATCATCCATATAAAGTGTAACCACCAAAGTGTATCCTTTGGCATTAGCCACCTAAGGCATTGCTCTATGTCAAATTGTTTTGGGCTATCTTGAGGAGCAGGCAGATCTCCTATTCAATCTCTTCATAAGCAGGAGCAAACTTATTCGACTTGAGGTTTGACTAAAAGCTCATAGGATGCACTACAATAATATGTACTTTACATAGACACCTTCTTGTCCCAATATCTTAAAAAATGTGGATTGACACTGCCAAACCCAAGTGCAAACTTAGCTGGATGGACGGTGATTGAGAATCTATAGTCTATTGAGCTTGGTGTATTTTAGCAATTTGATATCAAAAATTTGGAAGGCAAATGCAAAGACAAGTCGAAGACATTAAACTCCAATGGTAGGGCTCAATAGTTAGATCAGCACAAGGGCAACCCTTTGGATTAAGAAGCCATTTGAGCAAGTTAAGGAGGCTTCTCTAAGTCACTTCCTATCGTTGGCAGCCAACTACTAATGATCTAAAGCCTATTGAAGGGCGATGGCTCCGTTCGAATAGATGTGGAGCACAAGAAAGTGCTTATTTAAAAGCATTTACATTTTAAAATAATTTAATTATTCAATTTTAATATTATTTAAAACCATTTAAATATTATTCAAATTAAGGTTTGTATTCTTATTGATATTGGTCAATTATCATAGATGTATTTAAAATACGATAATGTAACCTCTTCATTACATTTCTCAAAAAACATTCTAAATAAATATTATGATATTTCTCGAAACTTTATTAGGTAATGACAAAATAATTCAATTTAAACTAGAATAAATGTGTCACAAAATGAATAATAAATGAACTTTCAGATTAAAAATATATCTAATGAACAATATAAAGTGAGATTCCCATTATTAAAAAGAGCTCAAGAGTAATGCAAATTTATTCTAAGTTTTCAAACTAAAGTTTAATTCAAAAAATCACTATTGCATAGATAACAATTTTTACATTACCTGTGCAGAATAATTTTGACCCCATAAATTGAAAACAATAAAAGTAAAATTTCATTTCAAAAAATACTATGGTTTTCCACAAAAATTCAGTTATCATTATATAATTTAATCATAAAAGATATTTCATAAGTACTTGTCTTTTCACAATAGATCATCAATCTCAATTTGACTTAATTCTAATCTAAGATCATCATAAAAATGTTCAATTCAAACTTTGAACTTAGCTTGAGTAGTAAATGTGCTTTTGAAATTCTTTAGCTTAAAGTAAACCCACAAGAAGGGGGGTGAATTGTGGTAAATAAAATGTTGAGATTTTCTTTCAATTTTTGGTGTAAATTAATAATTAAATCATTTAAGCATGAACAAGAAAGAGTAGCAAAATTGTACACAAAAGATTTTTAAGGTCGTTCAACTCAAAATTAAGCCTACATCCGCGAACTGGTTTTGGGAAAAAGCCACTAAAATCACCAAATTACAAGCGAGGTTTTTCTTACGGCTCGCCTCAAACTTACTTGGGATATTACCCACGGCTAATCTCGGACCTACTTGAGTTTTTTTCGGGCTCAACTCAAAGCT
Source organism: Vanilla planifolia (assembly GCA_023846275.1). Lineage (NCBI taxonomy): Eukaryota > Viridiplantae > Streptophyta > Magnoliopsida > Asparagales > Orchidaceae > Vanilla > Vanilla planifolia. The sequence continues at coordinate 16,419,229 of CM043875.1, read as the reverse complement.
CGGGTTTTTGCATAATTGCCGCGATGCCTTTTCCCCGAGGAAACAAATACAAAAATTGGCAACAAAGTATAAACTTAAGAAAATTTAAAAGAGTATGAGGCAAACTCGATACAAAAAATATTGCAAGAAAAAACTGAAAAGAGGGAGAAATAGAAATTGAAAATTATTAAAGCAAAACCTTCAAGCTTGGGTTTCTTCTTATAACTTTAACTTTCTGAGTTTATAAGCACCATATACACTTGAAATAGTTCGAAATTGTGACTTGAAAGCTTTGAGAACTTAGCAATGGTAACATCTTGGAGTTCTTCATCCATTCCTATTTATAGAGCTTATATTTGAGCTCTAAATCCACTACTAACGACTCTAAAATGAACTAAACATTTGGGTAATGGACACATAGTAGTAACTGTTCGATTTGAATCTTGAAAAGATCTTTTTTTATTGAATCTCGAATTTACCTTTCGAGATCAATCCTGGATGTTGGATCTAGGCGGCATTTATTTAGGCCATTAGATCGCACGTAGGTTGTCCAGCATGTATTAGAATAATGTACCCATAACGAACTTGAATTAGAAACTTACTGCAGTGGTTCCGTGTTCTGCAACGTCTCACAAATTTGCCTCAGGTTCGAATATCTTGCTTGTCATTTTACTGTTTACTTGCTGTATTTTCCCTGGCTTAACCTAAGCAGTCGGATCGCACCCCTTTTGCCTTCTTTGACAATCAGATGGGAATTTAATCCCATATTGCCCAAATTATGTTGTCATTGCTCTCTATAACAATTCCAATTCGCATGTCTCTCGAGCCATTTGGGGTTGGCTCCCCTTCCTCGACCAAGATTTCATGACTTGGTCCTGGTTGACTTGATTTCACACTGTTTTATTCAGCTTTCCTTGTAGGCTGATTTAGTGCTATTTCGTTCAGCTTTCCCTACGGCCTTCTTCCTTCGCCTTCAGGCAACGCTTGCCCTTACGGGTCAATCGAGTTATTTTTATTTAAATTTTTAAAAATCCCTAAAGCCTTGACGGACCAGCGGTCGAGTAGGGTCGACCCGCCCAAATGCTACATAGAAAAATACCGAGACTAAAGTGCTTTTATAGTGTTTTGTGAGAATTTTTGTGTCAAAATTTTGAACATAAGTATACCAAAATAATTTTATATTATGATAGTGTTATAAGTGCCCTAACTGAATATGACAAGAAATTCATGAAAATAAATTTCTAAATAATTTTTTAAATCAAATACAATTGTCTATACTTTTCATCAGTAATGCTTGGCCTAAAAATCAAAATTCAATAATTATTAAACTTATAAATTTTCAAATATTAATACTATTAGTGTGTCACATCATCTAAAAATTTGGACATATCAAATTCAAGAAAAATAAAGAGAAATTCAAGTATAAAAAATTTTGGTGCATCTTTAATTTCCTTGAAAATTGCAACGACTCTAAGAGCCTTGAAGATCACTATTTTAGACATTTAAAGTTAATGGCTTGACTTAATTGAATATTAACACACTTAAAGTAAGCCCATATGAGACATTTATAAACATTTATGCTTGACTCATCAAACACAAGGGTGTAATAAGGGATAAGTTTAAGATGACATTGGTTTAGATGGTTTAGAAAAGTTAAATGCAATCACATAATATTTGAATAGGAAGTGCCTAATTATAGAAACTCTATATTTTGATTGAGGAGGAGAAAAAAGTAAAAAAATATAAGGTATTGAAAAGGACTTAAGGTGCTACAATCTTAATGAAGATTTGTTAAGTACATAGAGTGTAATAGTATCAAAAAGTTTTATATAGTAGACATCATTTGGTGGGGTTATTGACTATTCTTAGTATTACAGATGATTAATTATTAGTTTTTATGTGATAAGGTAGTTTATTATTGAGGTTGTACAAGTGTATGCATGATTGTATTTTAAACAGTTATTTGATATTTTTTATTTATGAAGTATATGAATATGTATGAAAATTCCTTTTACTTATTTTTCATGCTAGTGAATGCATATACTTGATACAAAAAATGTTCACAAATAGTAGGACTTAGCTATGCTTTAGAAGTTGTGTGCCATTGTAGGTAATGCCCCTGCACATCTTAAAAAATTATAAAATTTTCTTTTTTTTGTCTTCACTTTATAATTATTATGCTCAAATTTTATTTGTCCTTTTAAAATTAAATGATAATTTTATTTTCATATATGGTTGTTTCTTTCTAAGAATGCTTTATCCTTATTATTTATCAAATGTTGTCACATTTAAACAACATATTTTGACAACACTTTTTAATAATGCATTTATGGTGTAATAGATATACTTAGTAGAAGATTTAAATGTGTTTGTCATAAACTATGTATTTTTTTGTTAGGATAATAGTTATTAGATTTTTGTTATTATAAATAGATGCCAAAAATAGTGTGATCGTACAGAACTAGTTGTCTTCATAGATTTGATTAACATTTGTTGTATATGATTACCTCGTTTGGTGCTACTCTAGACTTTATGAAGGAAAGTTAAAATTGAATTAATGTTATGTACTAAATCTAAGAGCCGTTTGGTACCTTTTTTGAAAGTTCAGATTATTTTTTCTCTTCCTCTCATTGGTTAATCAATACACTTGACTTATGCAAACGCAACACAAAAAAATAGTATTATCTTTACGTGCAATTCATCATTTGCCTTCCTTTATGCAGTGGGGTTATGTTGTCATCACAACTCCTAATGGAATATTGAACCATGAGGAAGCTATGAGGTAAAATGTTGGTGGTCAAGTTCTTGGCTTTTTCCACAAAGAGCTGGCTTTTCTTGTGTGTGTTCATGGCCATCAGGAAGGTAAAATCTAGTAATGATGTCATGCTTCATTTTGGTCATCATGTTCTACTTATAAATGAAATGCATGAACTAATTTTTGATTTATTCATCAAAACTGCGTAACACCAAAATGTTGAATTTAATGTGCTTATTATCATTGGTGTGAGATAAATTATTATGTATATGTCGTATAAGAAAGGTAATGTATTTAAATAAAGCAGTTTTACCTACAAATATTTTAAATAGAAGTGGACTACAAGAAAGTGCTAATTTAAAAGCATTTACATTTTAAAATAATTTAATTACTCAATTTGAATAGTATTTAAAAACATTTAAATGTTATTCAAATTGAGATTTGTATTCTTATTGATATTGATCAGGTGTAATAGATGTATTTAAAAAATGACAATGTAATATATTGATTACATTTCTCAAAAAAATTCTAAATAAATATTATGATATTTTTTTAAACTTTATCAAGTAATTATTAAATAATTTAATTTAAACTAAAATAATGTGATGCAAAATCAAGAGTAAATGAACTTTTAGATTAAAATATATCTAATGAATAATATAAAATGAGATTATCATCATTAAAAAGAATTCAAGAGTAATTTTAACCTCACACTAAAAAAAATATATCTAGTGAACAATACCTGTGTAGAATAATTTTAACCCCATACTTTGAAAATAACAAAAGCAAAATTTCATTTAAAAAAATACTATTATTTTTCACAAAAATTCAATTAAAATTATATAATTTAATGATAAAAGATATTCCATAAGTACTTATTTGTTTACAATAGATATTGTGTGGATTTAGTAATTCTAAAGAATAGAAACTAAAATAAGTTAAATCAATCATCACATATTTTATTAATAAAACTTAATAATAAAAAGCTAAAAGAGATATGATCAGTCTTAAAAGTTAAAAATCACAAATATCGATATCATGTAAAAACAATAACTAATAATCGATATCATATCATGGAATATAAAACAAAAAAATTTCATTAGAGTTAAGTGGGTTTTTTTTTAAAAAAATTTCTCGATATTTTAACATCATAGTATCTAATATATATATATATTTAGATCATTTTTAAATAATTAATATGGGACAATTCATTTCTAAATTCTTAGAGACTTGTTAACAAAAATAATAATATTGCTTTTTCAATTCACTCATCTCCTTCATCAAGTGTTATATTATATTGAAGGCTTTGGTACTCTTTCATTTCTCATGGAACCTCTTCTTCAAAAGATGATCCATTATTATAATGCTAATCAAATTTAATGATTCATAATATAAATTTTTGTAATGCAACCTAACAATTTCTTTCAGATGAAGTGATTAGGAGCTTTACAATCTCAAGGACCAACTTTCATTCTTCTCCGAAGCATAAAAAAGATTAGACAACACTCTTAAGTAACATGGCTTTTATTATATATTTTGTAATTATCGGGATTGATAAAATATAATTAATTATTTGCATAAAATATTTATTCGCCTTGCTTTTAATATAAGTCACAACAACAAAAGTTTACCATTATTTGAGTGGTAGTAGTTATTTAAAATAATTTACTTTACAAATTACACATTTTATGACAACCTGTCATATATTCATTTCTTTGACCTATCATATCTTTTAGACACACGGTCTTAATAAAAAAATATTAACTATTATAATGTTATTATAGTATGCATTGATGAACAATCTTTATAATTCATCATGGCAATAATTTTATATGTTTTCTCACATTAATTCTTGCAACTAATATTGATTTTAAATTTTGTAATAACACGGTATTCACATTCATAGAATTTATTTGAGATTCATGAAGAAACATATAACTATCATATGAACTCTAATCTTTACAGTTAAACATACATTTAATATATCAAAATAAACTATAAAAAAATTAATTCAATGGTTCAAGAAATTTTATGAGTAAAAGATATATTTTCTTAGAAAATGTGTCATTATCCTACAATCTATAATTTATTCTTAAACTTTTTCAAGACCATTTATGAGTTACTAAGGAAGATATTCTTTTTTTAATTTTCTTTATTTGAATCAACAAAAAATCTTTTTTATGCAAATAAAATATGTCTATCCGCAAACCACGATACTATTTTGGATTCAAAATTTGGGCGAGAATTCAGACGGCTAAACAATTTGGAAATCAGGAACCCTAACACGTGCCACTCCGCCTTTACTTTTCCAACAACAATCACTAACCCTCCTCTCTCTCCACTGTTTGGAATGGAAGGCTTCTATTTCCCCATGACTCTCCCTTCGACGAGTTCCAGCCATCCACAACTGTAAGGCATGGAATCCAGTTGGTGTAAAGGGAAACTTGCGAGGTCCAAGTTCACTTCGTGGACGATAGTCCGAGTTGTTGCCAACATCAGATCCTTCATTGAATCCGAGAGGCAATTCTCCACGGATTCTTCTCAGATTTCTTTGTCGACATCCAAGGATGATCATGCTTCGATTATTTTACACGACCAGTCAAAAAGGTAAATCTCCCTAAAATGGTGTTTCTAATCCTTTTCGTCATTGAAGCCTTCCCTTATTATTTGGCTTTATCGTAGATTAGTGCATCTTTCTATCTGAAGATACAGTGTAGTGATACGATTTCCCGATTTTGGTTTTGGGGGTGTGGTTGCATATAATCTTTCCCTTTGCTGGTGAGTCGTTTTTCTTTTGGGATAATTTTGTTTGAATCGACTTGAAAAAGTTGTTGAATAATTCGTACGTAGTATTTGAGAGAGATAGGTTTTAAGTACGCATTGGCCTCGGGCAATTTTTTTAAGCATTTCATTGATTTTTTCTGCTGCGTACATCGATGCAAGGAATGACTGGAAGATATTTTTCAGAGGATTAAGCAGCGGCATAGTAGGGATCAAAATGGAGAAACTGGTTATGAAGATGATGTTTTTGATGGCAGATAGCTAATCAAAAGAAAGATGAGCTGGTGCACGGTGCTTAATTAGTTTAATCTTATATAGAATTGTTGTTAAAAAGGATATAATTTTTTATTTATCCCCCTTTACCATGGTACTCCAGGGGAGGAGGGCACCTTGATCTATGTAGTAAGCTGCTGTGTAGCTGTGAGAAGATCTTGAAACGTGTTTAAGGATTTGAAATTACAGCGAAAGAAATATTGGTGATGTATTTAATATGGATTTGCTAGAGCAGTTGTTCTTAAAAGCATCTACAAGGTGGGCAAGAGATCATGGTGCTTGTTCTGATGGATTCTTGACGAGAGCAATAGTAGTTAAGAATCTAAAAGCCAGCAAGAGTCAATTGATGCTATGTTTTATGTATAATGTAGTACAAATTCTAAATATTTTTTTGTAATTTTATAAAACATTTTTTGTATTATGAGTATTATTTTAAATATAATAGATATTTCATGCGGTTTGATCTTAAAAAAATGAAACTTCGTAAGAAGGGTGATGAAACCTTTACATAAATAATTAGAAAGCAGGAACACAGCTAATATTTATATTGACAATTTATGGAACATAAATCTAAAATGGTTGTTTGTTAGTCTCATTTTGTTTGGATTATCGATGATGAGATTAACTTGACAAAAAGATCTTATCAATAGAATCATTGAATTCATTTGAAGTTTTCTACTAAAGTCATATAGAAAATATAAGATAATCAAAGTTTTGTAATCACATAAGTTTGCATCGTGCTTCTTTGATCCATTGGCTTTTTGCATAAGAACAGTTTTTTCAAGTATGTGGGTAAAGACTCAAGAAGTGAGAACCAACCAAATTGTTATTGCATGTGCTAGAAGAGTATGACTGCAAGGAAGATGTACTTGGTTAACTTTGATAGAAAAATATGATTGTTGAATTTAAAGATTTCAAATCAATTCCTAAGATCATCAAAAATTATGGAGCATTGTTTGCAATACCAACTACACTACACATGATTAAATTATTGTTAATAATAAAATACTATACTTTAATAAAAAAAATTAGACAAAGTTAAATCTCAAATTAAATAATATTTTTTAATCTTAATATAAACTATATTCTTTGAAGTTATCTAGTTCATGGAGATTAAATATAAATATAAATATCACAATACAAAAAAATTCGTATCCTCCAATGGTTCATGATAGTCTTTTTTTCTTTATTATTTTGTAAAATTAAGATTTGAACTAAATTTAACTTGAATTTTCTAAACCAACATCAAATCAAAATATTTGATAGTTAGGTTATATCTATGACTATTATATGTAAAATTACCAACATTAAATCAACTAAATATTGGTCTTGAAGTTGACCAACGTTCACCCACTTAGTAAACTTGAGATCATATAACAAGGAAAAAGAAATAAAAATAATTGGCAAAGAAGAGAACTTACTCAAAGATAGCTTATCAGAGAAGACATCTTGGCTTAAACACAAAACTTTACTAACTTAAGTGGTTTGATTTGTGAAAGAGATGGCATAAAGGGGTTAGAGAAAATAAGATAAGGGAATGGATCAAGTTAACACTCGACAATCTTATTCAAACAATTTCTATAAAATAACTATATTTAGAGATAGTCATCCGTATGATTCGCATCTTCCTCCTGCAAAATATGTCTTCAAAGTGCAAATCCTTTCCCCAATATATGCCCATAATTTTGGTTTCTTGTTTTTCTTTTCATGAACAATGATCCAACTATATTATTGCGCTACGATTGTAAAAATCTAAGAACTTTAGTATATTCTATAATAACATTTAATTTTGATTCATTTCTTCACAAAATATTTTCAAACAAGTCCCAATTGCTACTTCTTTATTGAAATGAAAACTCTTAATAGATTAGTTTTGATTTTGACAATTATTTCTTGAAGTTACTTCATCCTTTTTAGCCTCAAAATATCAAAAATTTACTAAATAACTTTTTATAATTCATTTTTATTATCAAATAAAATGCATTTAACAAAAAGAACTTTTTTTAAAAAATAATTTTCAAAAGCTCATCTTTATTTGTAAAAATCATTATCAAATAAAAACTATTTGAAGAATTAATTCATTATCAAGAGCGCTCAAACCTTAACGCAATTTTAAACTAATCTTTTGACATTAACCGACTAAACTCCCCTTTAATCCCTAATACCATATGCATTTATGTTATGGGTTGCATCTTGGTCATGCCATTTTCCTTACTCTGTCTTTCATTATGCATTGTCTTCCTCTCAAAAATAGGGATGTAAAGCCATGCAACAATTCTTCTCTTAGACTTTTACAAAGTGAGAGCAATCATGATGGATATGGACATGATTGACCATTAGGGAAGAATGCTATAAACCATTTTCACAATAGATTTATATCATAGATTTTCTTGCTTTGCATTTTCCAAATTGCAATCAATGTTGACTTGATTATCGTGCCTTTTTGTCCACTACATTTTGTTACTTGTTTGCCTTCGTTCTTACATTGTATCAATTGGAGATTGCTATTGTTGTTGTAGGAATGCTATAATACTAATTTAAGAGTGTTTTGAAAGAGTTTGGAGGACATTTTCCTTTACACACATTCGTTTGGAGGACATTTTACTTGTTGATTTGAAGGGTTGATTTTTGAGGCTTAATGATCTTAATCTACATACATCTATTATTGAGATTTATAACTTTTTGGAGTACACTTACATTAATATTTTTTTCCTTCTATAGCATTACCATTATATGTTCAAAAGTTTAGAGACATTCCTTCGTGCAATATTGTATGTGAAACTTTTGTTAACATTATATTAATTTGTATTGTAGTATTTTGATTGTTCATATACTACGTGCTTATTTTGTATCTATTGCCTAATAGTTATATAACCCTAGCAATAATGATTCCATGAGGTTTTAATTTACCTTTGAGTAATTTTTTTCCCTTAAATACTGATCAAGATAAAGAAACAAAGCTTTATGAGACATAAAAATTGTATGAGCATAGCTACTTATACATCATTATCCATACAATGCATTAATGTTTTTGTGATATAAACTATTTAAAATCATAGTTTTGCATATGAAGGTTTATTATTAGTGATATAAAATGATTAACATGATTTTCTAACAAATTGTGTGTCTATTATCTAACTTTCCAACAATACATTTGTGTATATTGCATTCATTAATGTTTAATATAACTTTCTTATGATCATTAATTTGTTAGAGTTTATTACAATTGTAAACATGTATTATATTTTTGTAGTTAATAATTAAAGTTAAATATATTATGCAAGTTATCAATATTAGCTTTTTAACTTTAATTTTGCACTTCTTATTTTTCACAAAAATATCATGTATATTTCTTTTCTGAACCTCTTCAAACCTAACTAAGTTCTCTTTCTATTTTTTTCTTAAACCTAGCCTTGTCATCACTTTACTTCATCCTTATACCCTAAGGCTATTATCATTGTCACTACTTTCAACAATCCAAGCTAATTCCCACCCAAACTAATGTTATTATGTCTACTAATGTTAAGATCATTTTTTTTATCTTCTAAGCTCATCTCAAAACTTCTATAGCTATTATATATTCTCATATAACATACACTTATTGATCAAATGCCAGACAATGAATGTTATTTTGAGCCTTATCTTTCACCTTCTTATATCCGCAAAGATATTACTGAAGATGTTCTTTATTTTTTTTCTAATGATATATTAAAACTTATGAGCTATCTATCCCTAAAAAGAGCTATATTCTTTTGCTTATCTTGAGCTTACACATGTTATCCTTATAGATGAGATCATAATTATATTTTATTGAACCAATGTCTCATTTATTTTATAAAGTATTTATATTATTAAAATATTGACATCCTTTTGTTTGAATTTAAGGCATACAAATGAGGAGTTTTTTTTTGTAATACAACAAGAAATTGATATAATCAAAATTTAGTTAGAGTAAATAAAATTGTATAAAAATCTTATTTCATTATAATTTTGGATCAAGATTGGGCTAATATACTATATAAATTTCTAAGTTTTGTTATGGGTTAGGACTATTCCAAGATTTTAATTCTTCATAATTTATGTTATTAAAAAAAGAATACCACTATAAAAAAAATAAAATATTTTTTCCCTGCAATCCTCTTCAACAATAATTTTTTTGGCTCAACTAAAAGCACAAAAAAGTAACATCTAACTTGTGGGTTATATTCCCCATTTATGTTTATAATTCAATACCTTTTCATTTAAACAATACCAATAAGCAAAACTGAAAAAGTGTACCAAATAGTTTATGTAAAATTATCCAAAAATATTCGTATAGTTAAAAAATAAGTTATTTATATTTTTTTTGAACTTAAAGTCATCCAAATTACGTTTTGTTATACCTTTTGACTTCGTTATATTTGACATCTATATAAATTAAAATTTATGTAACATCTACTTTGTTTTTACATATGAGTTTGTAATTTCTAGTAAATTGAAAAAATAATTTCTATTATTAAATAATATTATATGATATTGAAAGATAACAGTTTTAGACCAACCGATATTTAATCCCAACTCAATTTTAGATTTTTTTGGATCAAAGGTTAACGATGAAAGTTGTACATAGTCACATAAAACTAAATTCAAAGATTTTTTATGATAAAATAAAATTGTTATACATAAAGACTAACAATTATATATGATAATTTCTTTGTTTTTAAAGACTAATTAAATTAAATCTCATGTGACACAAATTATCCAACAATAGTCCAGTTTTAGATACTGAAGAATTTTATATTTCCATAATCAAATAATAAACTCATCATTTTCTGTAAGGCTTAACTAAATATCCCTTTAACAAAAGTCACCTCCTTTTCCACCCTCCTCAGTTACCCTAAAGCTTTAGCATCCATCACTTTAGCAACTCTTCTTCTTCCATATATGCAGCAGTCTTTATCATGTCCATCACTTCAGCAACTCTTCTTCTTCCAATATGCAACAGTCTTTATCCTGTCCATTAGTCCAGCAACTCTTCTTCTTCCATATATATAGTGGTCTTTATCATGTCCATCACTATTCTTCCCTCTTCTCTTTCCCTCTAACATTTCTCTAAAGAGCCTACACACAATGGGGAAGCGCTACCTCTGGGCTCATCTATGATAGGGGAAGTCCCCGCGGTAGAAGGAGAAGAGAGTGCATCTCCATCCATAAGGAAAGTAAAGCCTATTGTATCTCCAATCCAGCTACAATGGGGGTTAGTTGTGACTACGCATCTTCCATCCTTTTATGTGCCGAGGATAACAACAGCATCCTTGCTTTTGATGAGGACGAGGAGCTGGGCATCAATCGAAAAGCTCAATGGAGTGGGCTTGGAAAAATAAGAGAGAAAAGGCTTCCTTTTTAATTGGATTCCTTCTTTCTTTGCTCATCGTACTCCGAAGAATGCCTGTTTGCATTGCTAAAGAAAGAATCTGAGCATACTCTGACAAAGGAATATGTTTAGCGGTTGATGAGAGGGTCTTTGGACATATTCGTAACAAAGAATGTCGTCGATTGGATTATGAAGGTGGATTCTTCTTTATATTATCCCCCTTTTTCGATTATTTTTGTCTTCTTTGGCGGTTACAGTTCCTCTATGTTAGTATTTGTTAGCATATTCTACACACGATTTACCTTTCAGTTTGCATCAATCTATGAAATGAAGGGAACTAGAATGAGTTGCAATTACCATTCAGTGAAAGTGACTCAAGGTTGGGGCACTAATCATGTCAAAGCGTTCTACCAAGCAAATTACATTAGTTTGTTCTAAGTTGGCTAGTGATCTAGAAAAGGACGTTGAACAGAGCGTTGAACGAACACAACCTACCAAATGTGTTTCGAGGTCTACGGGTCAAGAAGTTTTAGAGACGGCTCAGTCATAGTCGAATCGATTGAAGTCGCAAAAAGTGAGTCGGTCTTCAAGGGATGGTGAATTCATAATCAAATGTCCTTCTTTTGATGTTTTTGATTCCTCACTTTTGCTACCAAAGCAAAGGGGATGGGTAGGGAAGAGAAATGGCACAAATGGTATAAAAAGAAGCTTTTCTTCAATTCCTTAGAATGAATCTTTGCACTAGTCCAAAGGTAGTTTAGTTTGAGAGGGAGTTAGCTCAGTGATCGAGGAGGAAGAAGAATAAGAAGTGGAAGTTGAGGAAGAAGAGGAAAAAGAAGAAGAAGAAGAGGAAGGAAAAGAAGAATCAAATGAAGGGGAAGAATAGGAGAAATAAAAGGAGAAGAATAGAAGAAGAAAAAGTTAGAAGAAGAAGAAGAAGAAAAGGAAGAAGAAGAAAAAGAAGAAATTAAAGAAGACGAAGAAGAAAAATAGGAGGAAGAAGAAGAAGAAGAAATAGAATAAGAAAAAGAAGAAGAAAAAGAAGAAGATGAACAAGAAGAAGGAGAGGAAGAAGAAGATGAAGAAGAAGGAGAAAAAGAAGAAGTGGAAGAAGAAGAAGAAGAAAAGAAGTAGAAGAAGAATAGGAAAAAGAAGAAGATGAGGAAGAAGAGGAGGAAGAAAAAAAGACGATGACGAAGAAGAAGAAGAAGAAGGTTAAGAAAAAGAAGAACTGGAAGAAGAGAGAAGAGCAGGAAGAAAAAGAAGAAGAGTAAGAAGATATGAGTTAAGGATTAGGGTTTAGGGATTAAGGGGGGAGATATTTGGAATTAGTGATTAGTTAATATGGATTATTTTTTTGTGAGAGTAGGATTAGGGAATAGGGATTGAGTATTAGGGATTAAGGGTTAGGGATTAGGGAGGGAGCAATTAGGTATTATTTTAGTGAATTTGGATTAGGGCTTAGGTACTATTTAGAGGCAATAAGGGATTAGGATGTAGAGTAAAGAGTAAGGAATAGGTATTCGACATTAGAAAATTTAGATTAAGGATTACAGATTACGCATAAGAGATTAGGAATCAAAAATTAAGGAATTGATATGGGGTAGGGATTTAGGTTTAGGGAAAAGGAAGAACAATTAGAAGAAGAAGAAGAAGAAAAAGAAGAATAGAAGAAGAAGAAGAAGAAAGAGAAGAAAAAAACAAGAAGAAGAAGAAGAAGAATTATATTTTGAAGAAGAAGGAGGAGAAGAAGAAGATGATGAAGAAGAAGAAGAAGAAAGAGAAGAAGAAGAAGAAAGAGAAGAAGAAGAAAAGGAAGAAGAAGAGGAAGAAGAGGAAGGAGAGGAAGAAGAAGAACACTTTGAAGAAGAAGAAGAAGAAGAAGAAGAAGAGAAGAAGAAGAAGAAGAAGAAGAAGAAGAAGAACAAGAAGAGGAAGGGGAAGAAGAAGAAGACAAAGAAGTGGAAGAAGAAGAAGAAGAACAAGTAGTAGTAGAATAAGAAGAACGAGAAGAAGAAGAAGAAGAAGAAGAAGAAGAAGAAAAGGAAGTAGAAGAAGAAGAAGAGGAAGAAGAAGAAGATGAGAAAGAAGAAGAACAAGAAAAAGAAGAGGAAGAAGAAGATAGAAGAAAAAGTGGAAGATGAAGAAGAGGAAGAAGAAGTAGAAGCAGAGGAAGAAGAAGATAAGAAGCCACATAAGAAGAAGAGGAAGAAGAGAAAGAATAGAAAGATGAAGAAGAAGAAAAAATGGAAGTAGAAGAGGAGAAAGAAGACGAAGAAGAGGAGCAACAAGAAGAAGAAGATTTAGTAGAATAAGAAGAAGAAGAAGAAGAAGTAGAAGAAGAAGAAGAAGAACAAGAAAAAGAAGTTGGAGAAGAAGAAGAACAATAAGAAGACGAAGGAGAAGAAGAAGAAGAAGTAGAAGAAGAAGAAGAAGAAGAGAAAGAACAAGAAGAAGAAGAGGAAGAAGAAGAGGAAGGAGAAGAAGAAGAAGGGGAAGAAGAAGAACAAGAAAAAAAAAGAAGAAGAATAAAAGGAAGAAAAAAGGAAAAGAAGAAGGAAAATAAGAATAAGAAGAAGAAGAAGTGGAAGAAAAGGAAAAAGAAGAAGTCAAAGAAGTAGAAGAAGACGAAGAAGAATAAGAAAAAGTTGAAGAGGAAAATGAAGACAAAGAAGAGGAAGAAGAAGAAGAAGATGGGGAAGAGGAAGAAGAAGAAGAAGAAGATGATGATGAAGTAGTACAATAAGAAAAAGAAGAAGAACTGGAAGAGGAAGAAGAAGAAGAAGAAGAAAGAGAAGAATGAGAAGATGGAGAAGAAGAAGAACAAGAAGAAGAAAAAGAAGAAGAATAAGACAAATAAAAAGAAGAAGAAGAAGAAGAAGAAGAAGAAGAAGAGAAAGAAAACGATAAAGAAGTAATCAAAGAAGAAGAAGAGCAGGAAGAAGAATAAGAAAAAAATGAAGAAGAAAAAGAAGACAAAGAAAAGGAAGAAGAAGAAGAAGGTGTAGTCGAAGAAGAAGAGGAAGAAGAAGTAGAGGAATTAGATGAAGAGGAAGAAGAAGAAGCGAAAGAAGAAGAAGAGGAAGAAGCAGAAGAAGAGGAAGAAGAAGAAGAAAAATAAAAATATGAGGAAGAAGAAGTGGAGGAAGAAGATGAAGAAGAGGAAGAAGAAGAAGAGGGTGAAGGGAAGAATTATAGGAAGAAGTAGAAGTGGAAGAAGAAGTAAAAGAAGAAGAAGAGGATGTGGAAAAAGAAGAGAAGAAGAAGAAGAAGAAGAAGAAGAAGAAGAAGAAGAAAAACAAGTTGTAGAAGAAGAAGACAAAAGAAGAGAAGAAGTAGTAGAAGAAGAAGAAGAACACTTTGAAGAAGAAGAAGAACAAGAAGAGGAAGGGGAAGAAGAAGAAGACAAAGAAGTGGAAGAAGAAGAAGAAGAACAAGTAGTAGAAGAAGGAGGAGGAGGAGGAGAAGAATAAGAAGAAGAAGAAGAAGAAGAAGAAGAAGAAGAAGAGGAAAAGGAAGTAGAAGAAGAAGAAGAGGAAGAAGAAGAAGATGAGAAAGAAGAACAAGAAAAAGAAGAGGAAGAAGAAGATAGAAGAAAAAGTGGAAGATGAAGAAGAGGAAGAAGAAGTAGAAGCAGAGGAAGAAGAAGATAAGAAGCCGCATAAGAAGAAGAGGAAGAAGAGAAAGAATAGAAAGATGAAGAAGAAGAAGAAGAAATGGAAGTAGAAGAGGAGAAAGAAGACGAAGAGGAGGAGCAACAAGAAGAAGAAGATTAAGTAGTAGAATAAGAAGAAGAAGAAGAAGAAGAACAAGAAAAAGAACTTGGAGAAGAAGAATAATAAGAAGAAGACGAAGGAGAAGAAGAAGAAGAAGAAGTAGTAGAAGAAGAAGAAGAAGAAGAAGAGGAAGAAGAAGAGGAGGAAGGAGAAGAAGAAGAAGGGGAAGAAGAAGAACAAGAAGAAAAAGAAGAAGAATAAAAGGAAGAAAAAAGGAAAAGAAGAATAAAATAAGAATAAGAAGAAGAAGTGGAAGAAAAGGAAAAAGAAGAAGTCAAAGAAGTAGAAGAAGAGGAAGAAGAATAAGAAAAAGTTGAAGAGGAAAAAGAAGACAAAGAAGACGAAGAAGAAGAAGAAGACGAGGAAGAGGAAGAAGAAGAAGAAGAAGAAGAAGATGATGAAGTAGTAGAATAAGAAAAAGAAGAGGAAGTGGAAGAGGAAGAAGAAGAAGAGGAAGAAGAAGGAGAAGAACGAGAAGATGGAGAAGAAGAAGAACCAGAAGAAGAATAAGACAAATAAAAAGAAGAAGAAGAAGAGAAAGAAAAGGATAAAGAAGTAATCAAAGGAGAAGAAGAGGAGGAAGAAGAATAAGAAAAAAATGAAGAAGAAAAACAAGACAAAGAAAAGGAAGAAGAAGAAGAAGAAGGTGTAGTAGAAGAAGAAGAGGAAGAAGAAGTAGAGGAATTAGATGAAGAGGAAGAAGAAGAAGAAGAAGCGACAGAAGAAGAAGAGGAAGAATCGGAAGAAGAGGAAGAAGAAGAAGAAAAATAAAAAGATGAGGAAGAAGAAGTAGAGGAAGAAGATTAAGAAGAGGAAGAAGAAGAAGAGGGTGAAGGGAAGAATTATAGGAAGAAGAACAAGTGGAAGAAGAAGTAAAAGAAGAAGAAGAGAATGTGGAAAAAGAAGAAGAAGAAGAAGAAGAAGAAGAAGAACAAGAAGAAAAAGAAGAAGAAGAAAAAGAAGTAGTAGAAGAAGAAGACAAAAGAAGAGAAGAAGAAGAAGAAGACAAAAGAAGAAGAAGAAGAAGAAGAACAACAACAAGAACAAGAATAGGAAAGGGAAGAAGAAGAAGTCAAAGAAGTGGAAGAAGAAGAACAAGTAGTAGAAGAAGGAGGAGGAGGAGGAGAAGAAGAAGCAGAAGAAGAAGAAGAAGAAGAAAAGGAAGTAGAAGAAGAAGAAGAGGAAGAAGAAGAAGATGAGAAAGAAGAACAAGAAAAAGAAGAGGAAGAAGAAGATAGAAGAAAAAGTGGAAGATGAAGAAGAGGAAGAAGAAGAGGAAGAAGAAGATAAGAAGCCGCATAAGAAGAAGAGGAAGAAGAGAAAGAATAGAAAGATGAAGAAGAAGAAGAAAAAATGGAAGTAGAATAGGAGAAAGAAGACGACGAAGAGGAGCAAGGAGAAGAAGAAGATTAAGTTGTAGAATAAGAAGAAGAACAAGAGAAAGAAGTTGGAGAAGAAGAAGAACAATAAGAAGACGGAGTAGAAGAAGAAGAAGAAGAAGAAGAAGAGAAAGAACAAGAAGAAGAAGAGGAAGAAGAAGAGGCGAAAGGAGAAGAAGAAGAAGGGGAAGAAGAAGAACAAGAAGAAAAAGAAGAAGAATAAAAGGAAGAAAAAAGGAAAAGAAGAAGGAAAATAAAAATAAGAAGAAGAAGAAGTGGAAAAAAAGGAAAAAGAAGAAGTCAAAGAAGTAGAAGAAGAGGAAGAAGAATAAAAAAAATTTGAAGAGGAAAAAGAAGACAAAGAAGAGGAAGAAGAAGAAGAAGACGACGAGGAGTAGGAAGAAGAAGAAGAAGAAGAAGATGTTGAAGTAGTAGAATAAGAAAAAGAAAAAGTGGAAGAGGAAGAAGAAGGAGAAGAACGAGAAGATGGAGAAGAAGAAGAGCAAGAAGAAGAAAAAGAAGAAGAATAAGACAAATAAAAAGAAGAAGAAGAGAAAGAAAAGGATAAAGAAGTAATCAAAGAAGAAGAAGAGCAGGAAGAAGAATAAGAAAAAAATGAAGAAGAAAAAGAAGACAAAGAAAATGAAGAAGAAGAAGAAGAAGAAGGTGTAGTAGAAGAAGAAGAGAAAGAAGAAGTAGAGGAATTAGATGAAGAGGAAGAAGAAGAAGAAGAGGAAGAAGCAGAAGAAGAGGAAGAAGAAGAAGAAAAATAAAAAGATGAGGAAGAAGAAGAAGAAAAATAAAAAGATGAGGAAGAAGAAGTGGAGGAAGAAGATGAAGAAGAGGAAGAAGAAGAAGAGGGTGAAAGGAAGAATTATAGGAAGAAGAAGAAGTGGAAGAAGAAGTAAAAGAAGAAGAAGAGGATGTGGAAAAAGAAGAAGAAGAAGAAGAAGAAGAAGAAGAAGAAGAAGAAGAAAAAGAAGAAGAAAAAGAAGTAGTTGAAGAAGAAGACAAAAGAAGAGAAGAAGAAGAAGAAGAAAAAGAAGAGGAAGAAGAAAGAAGAAGAAAGAAAGAAGATAGAAAGAAGAAGAAAGATGAAGAAAGAAAAAGAAAGAAGAAGACTGAAGAAAGAAGAAAGAAGAAGGAAGAAGGAAAATAAAAGAAGGAAGAAAGAAGGAAGTAGAATGAAATAGGAAAATGGATGAGGGAAGAAGGAAGAAGGAAGGAGGATGGTGGAAGGAGGAAGGAGGAAGGAAGTGCGAAATAGAAAGAACAAAAAAGAAAAAAGAAAGAAGAAAGAATAAAGAAAAATGAAGAAGAAGAAAAGAAAGAGAAGAAGAAGAAGAAGAAGAAGAAGGAGAATGTATGAATAGAAAAAAGAAGCGAAAGAAAAGAAGAACTAGAGACAAAGCAAGAAAGAATAATAAAAAAGAAGGAAGAAGTAGAAAGAATAAAAAAGAAAGAAGAAAGAAGCAAAAAGAATAAATAAGTAAGAAGGAAGAAGGAACAAGGGAGAAGGAAGAATGAGGAAAGAAGAAGTAAGAAGGAAGAAGAAATAACGAAGAAGGAAGATGGGAGAAGGAGGTAGGGGGAATTAAGAAATAAAAAGGAATATTGAAAGAGTAGGAAGAAAGAAGAAAGGAGAGGGAGAAGGAGAAGGAGAATGAGAAGGAGGACGGGTTTTGGAGGAGAAGGAAAAGAAAAGTGAGAAAGACAAGGAGAAGGACAATTAAGAGGAGGATGAGAAAGAAGAGGAAGGGGAGGAGGAGGAAAAGGAGGAGGAGGAGAAGACAAAGGAGATTAAAAAGGAGAAGCAGAAGGAGAAGAAGAAAGAGAGCATGGAGAATGACATAGAGAAGGAGAAGGAGAAGGAGAACGAGAAGGAGAAGGAGAAGAAAGAGAAAGAGAAAGAGAAGGAGAAGGAGAAGAAAAAGAAGAAGTAAAAGAAGAAGAAGAAGAAGAAAAAGAAGAAGAAAAAGAATTGGAAGAAGAACAGGAAGAAAAATATCGAAAAACTAAGAAGTATGATAGAAGAAGGAAGAAGGAAGGATGAAGAAGGAAGACAAAAGAAGTAAGAAGAATGAATGAAGAAGAAGAAGAAGAAGAGAAAGAAGATGAAGAAAAAGAGAAAGAAGAAGAAGAAGTGGAAGAAGGGGAAGAGGAAGAGGAAGAGGAAAAGGAAAAAGGGAGATAGAAGAAGGTAGAAGGAAGAAGGAAGAAGGAAGCAAGAAGGAAGAAGCAAGAAGGAAGAACAAAGAAGGAAGAAGAAATTAGAAATATGAAGGATGAAACAAGAAAGAAGAAATAAAAAATAATAATAATAATAATAAGAAGAAGAAGAACAAAGAGTTGGAGAAGGACAAGGAGGAAATGGAGTAGAGGTGAAGGAGAAGGAGGAGGAGGAGAAGGAGAAGGAGAATAAGAATGAGAAAATGAAGAAGAATAAGAAGAAGAAGAAGAGGAAGAGGAAGAAGTGGAAGAAGATGTACAAGAGGAAGAACAAGAATAAGAACAAGTTCAAGAAGAAGAAGAAGAAGTCATATTAGAAGAAGAAGAAGATGATGATGATGATGATGATGAAAAAGAAGAAGAATTAGCTAAAAAAAGGATGAAATAGATGAAAAAGAAGAAGAATTAGAAGAGTAAGGAGAAGTAGAAGAAGAAAAAGAAGCAAAAGCAGAAGAAGAAGAAGAAGAAGAAGAAGAATTAGAAGAGTAAGAAGAAGTAGAAGAAGAAAAATAAGCAAAAGTAGAAGAAGAAGAAGAAGAAGAAGAAGAAGAGGTAGAAGTAGAAGAAGAACAAGAAGAAGAAGACATGGAATAAGATGAAGAGGAAGAAGAAGAATAATAATAATAATAATAAGAAGAAGAAGAAGATGATGATAAAGTAGAAGATGATGAAGAAGAAGAAGAACAAGAAGAAGAAGAAGAAAAAGAAAAAGAAGAAGTGGAAGAAGAAGAAAAAAAAGAACAAAATGAAGAGGAGGAGGAGGAAGAAGAAGAAGAATACAAAGAAAAAGAAGTAGATAAAGATGTAGAAGAAGAAGAAGAAGAAGAAGAAAAAGATGAAGAAGCAAAATTCGAAGAAGAAGAAGAAGAAGTGGAAGAAGAAGAAGTAGAAGAAGAAGATGAAGAAGAGGTAGAGGAAGAAGAAGAAGAATAATAAGAAAAAGAAGAAGACGAAGGAGCAGGAGAAGAAGATGATGATGATGAAGAAGATGAAGAAGTAGATGAAGAAAAAGAATAGGAAGAAGAACTGGAAGAAGAAGAGGAAGAAAAAGGTGAAGTAGAATAAAGAAAAAGGAAGAAGAAGTAAGTAGGGAGAAGGAAGAAGGAAGAAGGAAGAAGTAAAAAGGAAGAAGTAAGAAGGAAGAAGGAAGAAGAGGAAGAAGAAGAAAGAGTAGAAGATGAAGAAAAAGAGAATGAAGAAGAAGACGAAGATAAGGAAAAAGAAGAAGAAGAGGAGGAGGTGGTAGAAGAAGAAGAAGAAGAAGAAGAAGAAAAAGAAAATCATGATGAAGGAGAAGGAGAAGAAGGAGATGAAGGAAAAAGAGAAGGAGAAGGAGAAGGAAAAGGAGAAGGAGAAGGAGAAGGAGAAAAGGGAGAAGGAGAAGGACAAAGAGAAGGAAA
Organism: Vanilla planifolia; assembly: GCA_023846275.1. Classification (NCBI taxonomy): domain Eukaryota; kingdom Viridiplantae; phylum Streptophyta; class Magnoliopsida; order Asparagales; family Orchidaceae; genus Vanilla; species Vanilla planifolia. Next base: position 16,399,304 of record CM043875.1, on the reverse strand, counting down.
ATGAGGAAGAGAAGGAGAAAATGATGGAGAAGGAGAAGGAGATGGAGAAGCAAAAGGAGAACAAGAAGGAGAAGTAGAAGGGAAAAAAGAAGAAGAAGAAGAAGAAGAAAGAGAAGAAGATGAAGAAGAAAAAATATTAGAAGAAAAATTAAGGTGAGATTGTGGAAGAAGAAAAAGGAGAAGAAGAAGAAGAAGAAGAACAAGAAAATGAATAAGAAGAGGAGGAAGAGGAAGAGGAAAAAGTTGAAGAAGAGGAAGTGGAAGAAAAAAAAGGAGGAGAAGAAGAAGAAGTAGTAGAAGAGGAAGGAGGAGAAGAAGAACAAGAAGAAGTAGATGAAAAAGTAGTAGTAGAAGAAGAAGAAGAAGAATAAGCAGGAGAAAAAGAAGAAGAAAAAGAATTGGAAGAAGAAGAGGAAGAAAAATATCAAAAAATTAAGAAAGAATAGTACACAAGATTTTTAAGGTGGTTCGACTCAAAATCGATCCTACATTCACCCCCAACTGGTGTTGGGAAAAGAATACTAAAATCACAAAATTATAAGCGAGGATTTTCGTACGATTCACCTCAAACCTACTTGGGATTTTACCTACGACTAATCCCAGACCTACTTGAGTTTTTCAGGACTCAACTCAAACCCAAGGCTTTTGCACAATTGCCAGGATGCCCTTGCCCAAAAGGAAGAAATGCAAAAAATTGGCAAAACTTAAGACAATTTTAAGAGAAGTATGACATGCACATAATACCGAAAAGAGAGAGGAATAGAGAATGAAAAATAGTTGAAGCAAAAACCTCTAATTTCAGGTTCCTTTTTGTAGCTTTCACTTTGTGACTTTAAAAGCACCTATGCACTTAGAATTACTTGATATTTTGATTTGAAAGCTTTGAAATCTTAGTAATGATAACCTCTAGGAGTTCTTCATCATTTCCTATTTATAGAGCTCAATTTGAGTTGTAAATCAACTCCAAATGGTTTTGAAATGAACTACCTGTTTGGGTTACGGACATAAAGCAGTCACCGTTCGATTTCGAGCTTGAAATGGACGTTTCTGATTGAATCTAGAATTTACCATTCGAAATCAATCCAGCCTATTGGATCTAGGCGGCCTTGCTCTGGGCCATTGGATGGCACGTTCATTGTCCTGCATGTATTAAAATAATGTGTCCAGAAATCAACTAAAATAGAAACTTACTTGGTGCATGCCTTCAATTTTCGTGAAACTTGTCATCACTTCAAGAGTCTTGAAGACCACTATTTTAAACATTTAAAGTTCATGGCTTGATTTAATTGAATATTAACACTTTCACTTAAAGCAAGCCCATGTGAGATATAAACATTTATGCTTGACTCATCAAACACAAAGCATTCTCTCTACTTTCTCTACTACAAAAACATCAACTATATGATTCCCCCATCATGTTGTTTAATTGGCATCTCACTAAATAATTGTTATTAATTCTTCACTTATTGTATTATATGGCCTCTCCATCAAACTGTATGATTTCTTCAACTCCCTATATATGGTTATCAAAAGCCCATATTACTCTTTGACCTTTATCTGATCATATTGTATGAAAATCCCATGGTACAGTATGATCACTCCAACTATGATATGACAACATTGTTGGACCACACAATAAGCTTACTTCTTGAAACTACTTAACTCTAATTGTATTATATATTCTCTTAACTGTATGATATGTTATTAACTCCCTAAACAAATTATTGGTAATCATATTATATATTGAGTCAATCAGATAGTAGACTCACCTCCAAACAAAACCATCAGACATAAATTCAACTATATTTTACTATAAGACAACTCTAAACCCTCATAATTAAATTTCATAGCATTCTTGTACAATAAAATAAAACCTCTAATTCCTTTATAAAAATGAATAAATTCAATAAAAAATATAATTTCAACTTTTTTTGCCCTATTTTCACTCATTGTAGTAGCTTTTTAGTATGTTCTTCCCCTTCTATATTCTTATAGTACTAATAAGTCTCATTTCTATCTTCCTTGTTGCTCTTCTTATGACCAACACAATTCTTTTCTTCTCTTTCTTGTTGTCCTCTTGAATTGAAAATTTCTTCTTCCCTCTTCTTTTTATTTTCTCTTTTTCTCCTTTTCTCCCTCTATTTTTCTTTCATTAGCCACATCTCTAAACTACCTAAAACTTTTAGTAATAACTTATTTAACACTAATCTTGTTAAACATAATTGGCTTAAATTAAAAAGTATTATTTGCCATTAAAATATTCATAATATATATATATGTATTATTCAAAAAATTGTAATTAATTATGTAGGTCACAAAACAATATTAGCACACTACAATTATATTCTACAAAGAGAGTTCTTTTTAGTTATATGCTTTAATAAAATTTTATATTCATTTAAAAATATGTCGCACTCCTCAAAATAAAATTACTATTATTTTCATTTAATTAATAAATGTATTATTTTTTAAAAATTAATTTTTTTTTTATTTAAATTCTCATAATTACAATTATATCAATCAAATCTCAAGATTTGTAATATATTATATAGAGCAAAATTTTAAGATATTACAACAATAAAATTCTATTTTTGTGTTCATTATTTCATGAAAGCATATATATTATCATGCATATCATGAAATATAAATATTATTAAAATATAAAATGATATACTAATAAAATAATTATCAACCACTTAGAAAAATCATATTCTATGTAAGAGTAAAAAAATAATAAATAATATGCAAAAATATCTTAATTATGAAACATTTTATATATTAATTTAATATTGTGCATATATCATAATTACAAGTTTTACTTATTGAATTTAGGACGAAAACATCTTTTTCAAATTATTTTTTATTTTTTACAAATATAAACATGCATATTTATCATGAAATTATTTTTTAAATATATATATATATATATATAGACACACACACACAAACCATATTTCTTATGATTATTTCACTCAAATTATCATCTTTATTTTTCCCCCTATTATAGTATTAGCATGCCATATTTTATACTTAATGTATTGTATATTTTGTAAAATTTTTTAATAGCATACCATACATTAAATTCATTGCATTATAACTTTTATGTAAAACCACTCTACGACTAATCTTATATTATTGCTGATTCCTTAACTTTTATAACCTAACGCACAATATGTTGAGCATCTTGTATGGCATGTATAAATCGCATATATTGTACTCTAATGCAATTGAATAATATTTGTCTCTACAACCTTAATGTCAATATGTTATGTAATTTCTAGATATCATTATAAAAGAACATTAAATAAGATGATACATTTCTAAATTATAGAATATTTAGGTATTTTATAAAAATGTCATGTTGAAACTCATCGGGAATAAGATTTTCAAATTCTCAACATTTGGTATGTGTAGAATAAAAAATTATTTTAATTGCCCTCACATCCTTAGCTTAATTCAATAGTGAGCTTTGATGAGTTCAGGACATTATGACCTTGTTGTCTTGATTTATAAATCAGTCTAGTAGGCCCAATCCAATGAGCTTTTTCATATAAGAAAACTTGGAAGCAAAGTTGTGCCATAGAGGAGAGTTGCAAAGGTTTGAGTCATCAATGATGTAAGTTTTTTAGAAAGACTGTAAGAAAGATTGAAAGGCATCAAGGAAAGGATGTTAACTATCTAGCGGTCTCCCACACAAGTAAGGAATTTATTTAACCTTAGCATGTCAATTATTAATTCGAGGTGTCCCCTAAACAAATATATTTTTCATGCTGTTTTGACATGAGAAAGTTCATCATGTTTTGGTTGTTGCTCTAAACTTGCTTGGGTTCCCCGTCAAATATATATTCACACTCGCCTACTGGAAAATGGAGCAGGGAGATCGAAATGAATGGAGAAAGCAAAATTATTTTTACTTTCTGCAATCAGTTGATCTCACAGAAGACACAAAATTAATGGATATTACAGGAAAATATAAGAAACTCTGGAGCAAGTGGAATGTACGTATTTTGATCTCAGCATTGAGAGCATGGATAGGAATGGCTGTTTGGAGCAACTAACTTTTGGCCAACTGGGTTGCCGACTTTGTTCTTGGCCAGCTAAGCAGTAGTATGGACGACAATAGCAACAACCCCATGCTCACATTCTGAGCGCCTTTCCTTCTGCTTCACCTTGGTGGCCCAGACACCATCACAGCATATTCCATGGAGGACAATGAGCTGTGGGCTCAACACCATCTTGCCCTCGCCTACTAGCTCACCATTGCCGACTATGTTCTATTCTGGTCTCTTCCAAGTAACCTCCTTCTCGCTCCCACCCTGCACATATTCTTCATCGCCATCGCCAAGTATGCAGAGCGGTCTTACTCTCTCTACTGAGCCAGCAATGACGGTTTTCGAAGCTCAGTGGTTATTTCGAGCAAGCAAAGTCAATTAAACAAGATTTCTTCGAACCGTAGGACAATGGTAGAACGTGTGCAGGACGAAAATGAAAATGACAAACTGAATGCTTTAAAAGAATATTTCGATATGTACTCGATTTGCAAGCCTTTCTTTGTGGACGTTATTGCATTTGTGGACAAATCCAAGGTAATCGGAGGCATGTTGAAGGAGACAACTGTCAAGGAAGCTTTGCGCCTGACAAGCGTGGAACTTAGCTATGCCTATGATGAGATGTACACAAAGGGCGTCATTAATTGCACATATGCCAATGTTATCCTTAGGGTGATCTGCTCCTCCGGTATCCTTCTCGCTTTCTTGTAGTTCATTTTCTCCCCAAAGCATAGCTTTGACACTAGTGACGTCACGATCACTTATGTCCTGCTTGGAGCTTCCATACGTCTTGATACCGTGGCTTCTCTCATGTTCCTGCTTTCCGACTAGCCGGTGATCTTCCTTCTTGAATTTAAGAAACAGGGCAAGTGTGGTTTTCTTCTTGCCCAGCTCATTCTCAGAATAAGGAGAAGATTGTGGCGTGAAAGAAGTTGGAGGCCATCAGAGATGTCGCAACTCAACTTGTTCACAAACTTCTTCAGGAATGTAGCAGTACAGTAAAAGAAACATGTATCTCCAGACAATCTGAAGAACAACAGGATAAACAAATGGGCACACATAATAGAATCCAAGCTTAGATGACCCATTAAAGCATTTTAGGAGGCAACGATATGGTTCCCAAGCTGGACCAGTGGATTTTCATCCTAAACTTCGTATTCACAGAAGTCAGTAAAGGCAATCAACTTCTTCTAGAGCTCGTCACTGCACATGCTCAAAAATGCTTACAAATATCGTGGGGGCAATTCAAAGATAAGGCAGGGCTCACTACACTCCAACAAGTCGATGCCCCAGTATGGGTTGTCCCTGCGTTCCTTAATTTGACAGAAGGCTTGTTAGCCGATCAGCAAGTTCTTGTGTGGCACATTATGACACAGCTACACTACCACTGGAAGCCCCAGGAGCTGTACTCATTGCACAATCCTCATGAAACACAACCACAGTCTAAGTGCTTAAGAGCGCAGAGGAGCACTTGGCGTGGGATGCAGGCATGCAAATGCCTATCTCACTATATGTTGTATCTAGTTTTGATGCGACCAGAGACAATGGCAACCATGGGAGGAGCGAGCCCACTGATCTACTGGCATGCTTGCTATGATATGGTATAGTTTATCGAAGGCATGAAGAGGATTTGACGTCGACTGTGAACAGTGATGATGAGGTTGAGGGGAAGACATGCAGGCTGATGCTGATCGAACCTATAGAATGGATCACACATCCATCTCTGTTTCAGATTGCACGAGTGCTTGCGCACCTGATTCCTGTGCTTGGGAGGACAAAGGTGGCAGGTGATCACAATTGCATGGGTGGAGCATTTGATGCAAGGAGCGAAGAATACTCGAGCGACCATGCACAACAGGGGAGGCGGCATTCTAACTTTTGTTTTGCTACTTGTGAAGCATGTGGGAATGGTTGATGCTTGGGATATAGGTGGATAAATGATAAATGGTGCGCTAGACACAGCCAAAAAGATACCATCCTTCATTAAACTATATTAAGAAATCGTCCGCTTTGATGACGACTGGTGAACAAGTGTGAATAATGTATCCATAGATTCAACTTCGGTAAAATCACAAATTCTCCTTCAACTGGTCTACAAAAATTGGTCCTCAAAGCAATATTGAACGTAATGACACTCCAAAATGAATAGTCTTTCAAAGCACAGTTTTTGTACATAAGCTCATTAAGAAAGATGAAAGAAAGAAAATATAATTTATTGAAAAAAATAATATATGGATGTTTGTTCATAAAGAATAATATAATCATTTAGAAATATTTTATGATAAAAAATTAACAATAATTTTTAGTGACAAAAAAATTTTATATTTCATGAAAGAATAAAAAAATATTTTTTTACTCTTTATATTCAAGTTGTTGTATTCATTTAAAGTTATCAAACCATAAATATAAAGAAAAATAGTAATAGTTGTTCAAAATTTATTTTATAATTTTTTTCTCATTCAATATAAGTAATCACAACAATTGTTCTATTCTTCTTTTTTTTTTTACAATTTTATTTTATTTTGGTACTTTTCTTATTAACAACTGCTTATGAATTTCATGTTTTTGTGCAAAGAATCAAATTCTTTCAATAAAAATTTTTCTTCTCTATTAGTTCAAATAATTTTTATATTACACCAATGTTTTTTATAAGACCTTCGAATTCCTTATATGTTTAAAATACCTTTCATTTATAAACTACAAAAGATATCCAACTCATCTGAATAAGGTCATAACTCAATAATAAATAATATCTATTTTTATTTTGAAATAAAATATTCATTTATTATAATATCAACATGAACTAACTCAAGAGACTACATAACTTTCTAAAATTTAAGAATGATTATAATTGGTGCTTACAAAAAAATAAATTTCACAAATATAATCAATATTAAAAATAAAAAATATCATTCAATATTTTTTATTTTATAACTTAAATCGAACAAAATACAAATAGTCATTCTAATAATATCACAACTAAGATTTATTCTTAACCTTTACTACGAATACATTAATTTTAATATGACTTCTTTTATTAAAAACACCTCATTGACACCATTCATCCTCAAATATCAAAAATAATGTTGTTATGTTACTTATCTAATACTTAATGAACCACAAGCTAAAAATTCAAACACTAAACAAATATCATGAACCAATTTTTTTATCATTTATCCTTCCTTATGATTTAAAAAAGTGTCTTAACATCTATTCTATTAACTTAAGTCTTTATTTATATTCACATAAAAATTTCTAGACTTTGAAACTTAAAAAAGTCCACATCATTGTAATACTAGATGTTGAATATAATAGTTAAACGAAATTGAAAGCTTAATTTCAAGGCGGCCTTGGTTTACACATCCTTTACACCTCTTTAAAGGGAAAATATTAATTAACTCAAAATCTTAATCAATAATTTTTTGCCTCATACATCACATATATATCTTTAACGATTTGGAAACTAATCAGAATGATAAAAGGGAAGCTAAGTAAAGATATAGGTCCTACCCAAAAATGTGATCGCAGATTGTTGAAATCGATTGGAGTTCTCGAGCTTCACTTCATGCTTTCCTTCCCCTAAACTACTTACCACCTTGCCTTAGGCAATTTTTTTCTCTTGACGAGAACAAGCTGCTCTTGCTCTTTTAGAAGCAAGTGGCATCGCCTTTGAGTGTTACTTCTACCTGCTGCTTAGCCCCCTGTCTGGTTAAACAATAATAGCAACTTATCTCAAGCTGACCTAGATAAAAATAAGCTTTGAAATAACAAAATCACGTAACAAAAATAAAAAACATGATGCCCTTGCAATTAAAAATGGCAAATGTAACTATGACATACCTTTTTTTGTTTAACGATGGTTTTAGCGATGTACTTTTCTCTATCCCCTCTGCCTACTCGAATGAGAGCTTCTCTCTCCTGCTTGCTGAGCTTGCTCTTGACGTGCACCTAAACAGAACACATGATTATCATTTGTTAACCAATGAAGTTTAGTAAATGGCTTTTAAAAATGCCAAACAAGCTTGGATGGGTAAAACGTCACTGTATGCACTCAACTCAAATGTAAAATAAACTTGAATACATCCAAGAAGTTTTGATTTTTCTTATTCCTACCATTTCAATGCGATCACTCCCAAAGAATGGCTTGTGAGAAACATCAAAGAAAGCCTAATCACATATAACTAAAATTTGAACGACAAAAACAATTTAGTTTATAACTGTTATAGGAAATTTTCATCTCCAAAGCAGGCCATGATAAAATTATCTCGTTAAGAAATAGTCAAACACAATGCCATAAAAATTAAAATTTTTAATATCCTAATGCAATGTTAATAGCATGCAATATTTTTTCATGTACACAAGTCTTTTAGAAATATAATGCTGTTGAAGACAAAAAGCACTGAGTGGATATATGAACACACCATAAAATGGCAAAGCAAACTTCTGAGGCTTGTTAATTTCTTTGATAGAGGCCTTGTAATACCACCCAGCCTTCTCAAAATCACCTTAATAAGAAATCAAATACAACAAGATTTAAGACAAACAAAAAGAAACAAAGCATATTGCATACTAAAGTACAGAAAGACTCAATCATTGGGACCAATGATCAAGCATCGTGTTAAGAGCATAAAAAAGACTGGTTGATAATATAAACATCACAGATAAGGGACTGTTCATACCTTGCCGTGCTATGATCTTGCCAAATTGTAGAAGGAATGAGCTCTCATCAACCCTTGACTAATTACAGATAGTGTTGTCTCAGTTAACTGTACAACAAGAAAATGCTTACCAGTAAAGAAGAAATGATTTGCAAAATGATTTAATGCCTTTGAACAATATGGATATATTTCAAGAGCTCTTTCCATCTTAAGCATTCCTTTTTGAATACCATCAACTACAAAAAAATAACACTAAGATGAATTAGCCATCAATAAAACAAAAATTTCAGTGAACCAAACCCACCCCATTATGAAAAAACAAAAAAATGAACTACCTACGCTAACTCCTAGATTGACAAGTACAATCTCACCTTCATTTGTTTGCAATTCCATAGTTCCAAGAGCCACAAGAGCATCAATATTTTCTGGATCTAACTGCACAATGGAAACAAATAAAAAGAGGAATAAAAGAACATATAGGGCATGTCAAGAAATTTGTACTATAAATTAAAACTAACTTACATCATGCACTCGATGAAAGGCTTGTCGAGCATTGTCAAATTGACGCAGATCCAGGACAACTAGGATAAGCTTTTAGTGCTTTCTGGTCAATATCATAATCAGTTCGTTAAAAGAGTTGCCTGACTAAAAAAATTCAAATCATGGTAATGCATATCACAATAAACATGGAAGTACTAATACAGATACATTAAGGTATCAAACGCATGTCACTATATACCAATTACAAACAAAAATTGGCACTTTCAAGTTTCACTAAAATTAACACCACATTAGTGATTAAATGCTTGAAATGCCACAATCTAACAAACCAAATATATGCTCAAGAAGACATAGGATGACTCATCTTGCCACATTTCAACAAAAAAGTACCAAATAGAAGGTCATAATATAGGCTCCCAAAGAATTGAGTATAGGAAGAAGCTATTTTAGGCACACATTACCCTACATAACATAGGAGTTTCATGAATTGAACTCAACTTCCAAGTCACAATAAAACTAAACCTAAAGAATGAGTAAAGCATGCCCTAAATAGTATTTAATTTTTGTTAGATAATATTGAATTTGGAATCTTCAAGAAAAAAAACTCAATGAAAAAAACATTTTTATCATATATTTTGGCATAAGAAGTGCTTAAATAGACCGTATAATAGTCTAAAGATCTCTTTTATGACTCTATTGCTTTCTTATACTGATCTTCATTCTCCCTAGCATGAAACTCAACACAAGCTTGCAATCAAGAACTTCCAATCAAGGTGGCAATAACAAAATTCAGTGTTTGTAAATAATGATTTTATGTAATTGAAATAAACAATCTAAAAGTTAAACAAAACCATAAAGGTTTAAGTCCATGCATTTTTATTTATTATGCAAGAGGGATTTCCAACATTGAATCTTCCTTCTTTCCATGCATCTTTTTTTCCTGAAAAGTATCTAGCTTTATTCCTTGTTTTATTATCCCTCCTTTTGACAATATGATAACGCTTTATGAAGAAATTACAAAATCATAGAAGGAGTTAAAGCTGTTAGAAAAAGCGTAGTATCAACTAAAAAGTACTAGTCAAGATAAAGGTCAAGTGAAATATAAAATTCTATAGAATATTCTTAGAAATTTAGACAATAATTAAATAGAAGTATTTCAAATAAAAAAAATTCTGAACAACTCCAACTAGATATGCAAAGTGCCAAAACAAATTTGCCAGAAACAAGCACTATGCTTGATCCATCTAAAGCAGGCCAACCAAAAGTAACTGTTTAACTATAGACGTATGTTAATGCTTGGTTAAAGAGACAAGTTCATGCCTGAAGGTCAAGTAAAAGCAAAAATTCATAATAGGGCAAAATAAAGAGCATACTAGAAATTCAAATATCATTATGGCAAAAACTATAATCTAATTTCCATAAATAATAAAAACATGTTAATAAGCAAGCATTGAATTCCAAAGCTAAGCCTAAGTATCATTTGGTAGTGCTTCGCAGTCCTAATCTAGACTTAATCTAGCTTAAGTGTATTAATTTATTCAATAACAGAGATTGGATTAAGAAAGAGATAAATTATGTAGTATGTTTGCTTAAAAACATATTAATGTCAACAACCATATCAAATAACAAAACATCTCATTAGCAATAATGAACACTTAAGCAACTAAAAAATGAAGATTTACTATAAAATAACTAGTTACTTCAAAAATACTAACAAACTAACATTAATATATCACGTTATACATTAATATGAGAGTAAATTGCATATAAATCTAAGTTATGATCTAATTTTCAGTAGGTTCTTTCAAGATTTATAATAAAGCATGCAAGTCAACAAGTATTCCAATAATAAATAGTTCTAAACTTAGCATATTCAATTAAAACACAAGGTTTGGGTATGATAGACTTGTGGAGTATCTTAGTATTTTTATAATATTCTTAAAATACTCTTTGTTTTAGTCAGCATCTTCTTGTCTCCACCTCTCCAATAATGATGTCATTTTCCACAATCCAAATCATGTTTTCATCTCTCATCAAAGCTTCCTTGGAGTCCTCCACAAGGAAATCCTTTAAATCACTTCCTTTTAAGTCTTTCATAATGCCCTTACTAAAAATAAGATATAACTAAGGTGCCCAAATGAATGTTCTCCCTTAATATAAGTTTGCATTTTGCTCTAATTCTCAACAAGTTCCTTCAAGATTTATGACAATACATGCAGGTTCATAAGTATTCCAATAATAAGAATGTCTAATTATAACAGATTTAATTAAAATAAAAAGTTGATCAAGTTTGGATGGGTTAGGCTAGTTGATTGTTATAACATATTTATAAGATTCTTAAAATACCATGTGTCATAGTAGGACTCCACCCCTCCAACAATGATACCATTTTCTATTATCTCAGCCATGTTTCCTCTCCTCATCCAAGATTCTTAAATTCCTCTACAAGGCATTCATTTGAATCACTTCCATTAAAAAATAAGATGCAACAATGTTTTTAATGAATGTTCTCCCTTGATTACATCTCTAAATTGAACCTTATGATCCTTGTTGAAAATTTTTTTAAACTCTCCTTTATTTTTAATTAATTCTAGAAGTTATTGAATTATAAAAAATACTTTCTATTATTTATTTGGTAATAGTGACAACAAAATTTTTCTTTTTCCCTTATTCCCTTTTTTCGAATCAACCACAAGAACCTTTGTGACCCTCACTTGAGAGGGTTTGCAAAGGAATCAACTTCTTGGGAGAAGACCTTAAAAGAGAAAAGGAATTAGGGATAGGAAAATGCAGAAAGAAGAAGAAAGGAGTTCACTAGAATAGGAAAAGAGAAGCAAAATGAAAATCTGCAACACAAGTTAATTGCAATGCTGAATGAAGCAAGGCAGCCAAAGTAGGTGAGCTGACAATAAACCTATTTCGGAGAAGTTTTTGGTTATACTTGTGCTGCCAAGAGAGCTCAGCTTTGTATTTCTATTTTCTTTTCTAAAGGAAGAGGCTATCGAGAATTTTTACAAGCCAGCAAGGGCTAGTCTTGTATCAAGCTGAAGCTTAGTGGGACAAAGGCAATCCACCAAGCTGGGAATGGGAAACTCTAGTTAAAGTGAGCTTCAACCTCAGTTAAAAATTAAAAAAAGTGTTACTGTTTTGAAAAATTATGAAGTAGAAAGACTACTGCTACACTTCCAATAAACAAGGGAAAGTGAGAGAAGCCACAACTAAGGAACAATACTAAAGAAGGCTTGATTAAATACAAAAGATAATTACTATATATTAATAATTTATTAAACTAAAGAAGGAGTATTTTTTTGAATTTGATTAGCGGCACTATGATTGCTCTACACTTTATTATGGGATTAAAATTTTTAAAATATTTTAATAAAAAAATTTAATAATATATTTAGTTATAAAATTGGGGTTTTATTACTAAATTTCGAAAACGATAATATTTTTTGTTATATTATTATTAAATTATATTCAATCAATAAGCACACCTTTATTGATAATATTTATTACAATTTTAAGATGCATAAATATGCATCACAAATTGTTGTTATCAATCTATAATATAATTATATGATAAATCATAGAAATGTAAAGTTTGAGAACCTTTATTGATAATACCAATAGCTTGAGGTTGGACAATCAAGACTTAATTTCCATCGCTTACAATGCTATCGTCTAAGGAGATAATGCACATGATTCATCCATCTCATACCCATGTCTTCTAGTAATGTTGGCACCTAAGGAGGTAAGTGTAAAGTTTAGCTATCATTTTGACAATGTCTTGTGTCGCCCCATGCAACACAACCTCCAAGGAAATAAAAGAAGAAAGATAATATTTGGTCATTCTTTGTTGATGCACAAACTCAAATAGGAAGTGACACTTAGGGTTTAATTGAAAGAAATAAATTTGCCTACTTGAAGAACAAACATTTTTCTAAAGAGAAATAGAATTTTAGTTTATTCCCGTAGTTTTTTCGCCCTCCATTGTGATCCTCGACTTAGGAGACCCGAAGTTATTACTTAATTTTTTTATAATCGCACTCAATAAAAATCTTCACAACGTTTTTGTTGATTCCCCTGAATCTAAGTTTTACATTAACATCTTTTAACATCGTTTGTAAGAAACTAGATAAGTAAGCTAAAATGGGACTAAAATTCTATGATATTTTTTTTGAAAGAGAATCTCTCAACACTTTTGGTTAAGAAGCAAGCAAGCTTCTTTACATTTCCACCTCATTAGTTTGTAATCTTTCTCCTTCATCCACCAACAATCATTTCCATTTATTTTTATAACAAATAAAATATTTTACCAAATTTATTTCTTCTTATACTTTAAAGGGGCATATAAGGTAATTTAATTACTCTAGCAAAAGAGACAACACCAGATCCCTCTCTTCTAATCGAGAGCCCCTTGAGGCTCTTAGTATCACTCTTTGATATAATCATTTTGCTTCCATTTTCACAAATGTTATACCTTATAATCCTTCACAAAATCTCCTTATTGACACCAGAACAATGATTTATGAATCAAAGCCTACCACGTCTCCCCTACTTAAATTTTTTTTGCCCTTAACTTAATCGTAAATGTAATAACCCTCAAATCTCAAACAATATGAAATAGAAAAATTTTATATTTATGCCAAAAAGATTGTGACAAAGTATTATTAAACTTAAAAAAATTAATTTCTTAAAATATATTATTTCTATATAAAAATAATAAAATATATCATTTTTATATAAAATTATTAAAATAACAATAAAGTGCTCATAATATATTATAAGTTCAAACTTAGTTAAAAAATATATTATTTGAATATATCAATAAATAGAACTCTTGGGAGATGAACTCAATGACATAGAGTTTGTAATTTTTAAATTTCTAAAAAATTTCTTATAAATTATTAAATATACATGTATAAAGGTAATTATCTAATGGACATGTAGGATAGTTTTGAAATTTTAAAAATTATGATTTATGTCAAATCTAATTAGTAGTTCATTAATTTATAAATATTAAAGTATAAAATGCATCATGTTAAATTTATAATTTTAGAAATTTTGGCTTAAATTAAAACTAATTAGTGAATAATAAATTTATAAATATATAAATATTAGATTTTGATGGGGTATATATCTAATTTCTAGTTATCATTATAGAAAAATATTAAATAAGATGATATATTTGTAAATATTATAATATTTACGTGTTTTATAAAGATGTCATATTGAAACCCATGAGAATAAGATTTTCAAATTCTCAACAGTCATTTAATGCGTAGGATAAAAAATGATTTTAAGCACCCTCACTTCCTAAGTTTAATTCAACAGTGAGCTTTAAGGAGTTCAGCTCCTCATGTCCTTGTATCGGCTTATAAATAGTTCTAGTAGGCCTAATAGAGGCTAAGTTCATGTGAACTTATGTGCTCCATTGAGGTTTTTCATATAAAAAAATTGAGAAGCAGAGTTGTGCCATTAGAGGAGAGTTGCAAAGGTTGAATGATCGATGATGTAAGTTCTATATTTTTGTATTATGTTACTATGTTGAATTCATTGAAGAAAGAGGAGTTGTGGAATCACAATCTATGATAATGATGTAGGACAAAAAGGGGTATGGCGACACGAAAAGATACGGGATTGTGTGTGTAGATAGAAAAGGAAAGGGAAATGGTAAAAGCTTTAGATTTTGGGATTTTGGTGGAGGGGTAGGAAGATGGATAGTAGAACCAGTGTCGGGGATAACTTATTGGTGTGGCATCTCACCACTTGGGCCTCGCACCCCTCCTCCCAGTACCAGAGCTTCAGCGAATCAGCACGCCAAAACTGGAGTGGCGTCTCACCACTTGGACCTCACGTCCCTCCTCCTAGTATTAGAGCTTTGACGAGTCGGCACGCCAAAGACACTCAGAGCACTCACGCTCAGAATGGAAGCAAATAAACTCAAAAGCTTGCATTAACTATTCAATCTATTACAACAGAAAGGACTCCCCCTTATATAGGAATCCATAAGGGTACAAAAGACATTTGACTCATAACATGGGAATACTAAAGGACACATGGGTAAACCAAAAGTCACCTAAAAATAATGAAAATTAAGTTCATTCATGGGAATACAAAAAGACTCCTAATTTCAAACGGCTGGAGGTGAGGCGATGGCTGCGGCGGCGGCGCGGGTCGGCGCGGGTTGGCGCGGGTTGGCGTGGGTTGGCGCTGGTGGGTGCGGGCACAGGTCGGCGCGGGTTGGTGGGGGTCGGCGCGGGTCGGCGCGGTTTGGCGGGTTAGTGTGGGTTGACGAGCCCGGGCGGGACTCGGGCGCGGGTCTGGCTCGTCGGTCGAACCTGGGTCTGGTTCGGCGGCGGCTCCGGCGGCGGACGGCACGGTAGGCGGCAACCGTAGGCGGCGGAAGGAGCCGGCTGCAGCAAAAGTGTTTTTCGCGCTGTTTTGGCTCCTGGGAGTCCGTTTGAACTCCGAATTTGATTCCGAAAGATGTTCCAGAATCCATGTTTCAGCGCATACGTCAGTGCATCATTTTTTACCTCATAATATTTCAAAAAATATTTTGAAAATTTAAATAAAAATTGATCCCCCGTTGTTCGTGCAACGCCAAGCTTTGATGTCCGCATCAGATAACCTTATGATAGAGCTACGAGAAGTTTGTCAAAAATAATTGTATTTGTCATTTTGCTAAATCACACTAATACTAAGAGCACAATTATTGTTGCATAAATGAATCTATCATACAAAATAATATGAACATCATATTGTATGATCTATTTCAGTTGAAAGAGAATTGATAAGTCTAAATAGGTAGATTAGTACAATGTTGGTGATCGTAAGGTGCAATTTCAAGTTATATAATTTTAACAGAGTTGAATCATATAATATGATGGATTTATCAAATTAGCATGAAAAGTGGATGATGTTAGTGGAGAGAAATAAAACCATTTATTAAAGTAGGATTAATCATATGACATAATCATTAAAGAAGTGTCCATATCATATAGTGTGATTATATGGATCATAGTATAACATAAAAAATATATTAAAATATAAGGAGTCGAATTAGAACATATAATAGAATATTATTATCATAGAGTATGATAGTTTTATTAAACTTTTAGATTCGTATAAACTAATATATTAGGTAATGAGCAATAAAGCAAATCATGTAATACAATAATGATATCATATATGTACGATATAATATAGATTACTTAATTCTAGATAATTGTATGATACAATGTAAAGAATTATTAAAATATTATATAAGTAACAACTTAATGATAAAAAGAGAATTTACATGATTTTAATTACTTATAATTAGGATGTATGTTGACCCTTACATAAATATAATATTTTAAAAACTTAAAATAAATTAAAATACAAATGGAAAGATAACTCCATATTTACTAGAAAAATTGGATAACATGTTATGTAACATGATAGTATTATTTTAGTAATATTTTTTAATATATTTTGTTATAATTTTTTTTAAATAAATAAATTTTGACATATAAATAAATATGTAATTTTTGATCTAACATAATATTATTTTTTTTGTTTCTTTAAAATTATATTTATTATGATGGAAAATACTTATATATTATAGTTTAGTATGATATTAATGATTTTTTATATTACTTAGTACATGACTTTATTAATTACATGATTTACATTATTTTTGTTCATGTATTTTTTACCTGGCATCATAAAAAAAGTAAATAAAAGAAATATAAAATAAAAAATATTAAAATATAAATAGCATATATTAGTTTTTATAATAATAAATAGGCTAACATATATATATATATATATATATATATATATATATATATATATATATATATATATATATATATATATATTTCAATAGTTTTGATTAACATATCATACGATATTATATTGTTGAAAAATAAAAATAAAAAATAGCTATTTAAAGATATTGTCCTCAATGTTATGCCTAGGAGATGTTATGGTATCAATCTTCAAATTAAACATTTTTTAGTGTGTTATGATATTGATGAGACTAAACCCAATAGATATTATAAAGTATTGATCTTCAAATTAAATATATGCCTAGTGTATGTGTTATTATGTCATTATTTATAATTGATGATGCTAAGCCAACAAAATTGTATCATAAGATATAGCTACCATACTTACCATAAGGCACTAAACCTAAGGAGTTATCGTAGAGTATCAATATTTGGATTAGACATCTACCTAATATTATTTAGATAGATTAAATGGATGATGATTAGAGGTTATATATTGATATAATTATTGGATCTAATGAGAATAATGATTTAAAAAATATTAAACTTGATGATTATATAAAATATTAAAAATTAGGAAGAATAGAAAAACTAGTATTTATATTTTATTTAGTTTATTCATAGTATGCATGACATTTAGCATGATTTCAAACTTACACAAGTGGTTTATTATCATGGTTATGATATGGATTTTATTTTATTCAACATATTTGTTTATTTTAGCATTCCTTTATGTTTAGTTGTGTTATTGGATTTATCTTTTGAAATAATTAAATATAATTTGTGCTTACATCACACATCATGCCTCCATTAAATTGAGATTTCGAGATTTGACACCAAAAGAGAAGACCACACTCTAAAGATTTCAGTGTGAGCAATACTTAGTATAGATTGGGTAATTGAAAGTAAAATAAAACATCAATTTACACTTTATATATATTGTTATACAAGTTATATCTATATTATATTATGGTGATAATTTTTTTGGATGATTTTAGTTTAGTTAGTACTAAGGATTTTGTGATATTGTCATGTCTCTACATAGAATTTACTTTCCTCACACAATATTTTATATGCATAAAACACTTGATTTTTTTTATTTAAGTGATTAGGTTGGTACCTGACATTAAGAAAATACCAACTCAACTTTATTGAGCATTCCTCTATCACTTTGATGAGAAATACAACCTATTGTAGGCATACGAGTATAATCTACACATTTTTTTATGAGACTTCTCTAATAAGAAGTAGATCTTATCAACTCTAATTACCTAACTTTTATTTTTATTTTGTTAACTCAAACCCTTCTATTTTTCTAAAGGAGTTCAAGATTATTAATTCTTTACAAGTCATTTCAAGACACACAAATGCAAGTTCTTTCACTTTTTTGAAAGATGTAACTTCCAAAAGGTTATAGAAGTAGCCTCCAATATCAAATTTCTCTCTTAAGTAATACAAGAGCATATTTTCTTTCTTCTTTGCTAGTTGCATTAAACCTAAGTAGTTCTTTGAATCACTTATTAATCTAAGATAACATTAATTTGAGCCCCTTCAAGCCTTTCTCTAATTCTTCAATGATACTTGTAAAGAAGTGAATCAAGAAAATTCTTGCATTACACAAGTGAGAAATCTTTAAGATGGATTCTCCATTGTCCTCACAAGAAATCTTTAGAAGAATTTTGTGGGTCATTAATGAGAAAGAATTCTCCTTCGCACTTATTGGGAAGCCGAAAGGAAAAGCATGTTTGCTTTAAAAGTGTCTCATCCAATGGCAAAAAAGACTAAGACTTGACAAGAACTTTCCTCAAAAAGCTTATCCAAGTGACCACCACCCTTAAAGTTACTAAGCTCAACATGTTGACACCACTAAATGCACCACCTAAACAATTATTGGCACAATAAAGAGAAAAGGCAATTGCCTAAAGTTGAGGAAAGTTTTAATGCACAACCGAGGTAAAATAAAGTTATGTAAATTCCATGATTGAAAGGAAATTGTTGGTAATTTGCTTTATTATATATTTACTTAATATTAGATGAATACTTCATTATTATTTGTGATTATTTATGTTGATAATTTGCTATAATTTGAAACAAGGGGATCGAGATGAAACAAATGTGGTTGTACTCATCCCCGTAAGCTTTATTTATTTAAATATTATTTTTTATAATTTTAAATTTTATTTTCTTAGGGTTTAGCATGCTCTTAGAGATATTTTTATTCATACCTAATTTGATGATTTAGGATGTTACACTCATTTATCTTAGTGCCTTGTAATACAACTTTCATATATAATTTATCTTATTTCTTTTAACTTTTTAATTGGTTTGAATATATTACTATGTAAATCTTTATTGCTTTGCATGTGATTTTCAAATTGCTTTAATCGAGTTATATTACATTAACTGAATTTTCTCACTTATGCTTCAATAACTATTTACTTAATTTTTAAATAAAAATCTTTTTGTATACATTTATATATTAATAATAGTAAAAGGCTATTTCAATATTAAAACATATGCAAATGATATCATGTTATGCTAATGCTCATATAGTCATGTCATTGCATAATGTTAGATTAGATTTTAGTAAAGCTACTCTCTTATATCATTATTAATTAGTTAACGTATCTAATGGTTTTGAGATATTGCTTTCTTGGACACTCCTTTTCCTTTATCTTCTCTTCTCAATTTTTATACAATTTATATTATATTTTGTCATCATTGCCACTTTTTTATGAAAAAGCACTCACAAAAACTATTTCAAATAATCTTTAAACAAGATTATATACTTTAACATTTTTAGCTTCATATTATATGGTATGATCTCTATATCAAATCATATGATCCATGGCATATATAGGCCAAATCATCGATTATATAGGAAATCTCTATTAGTCCATCTTCTAAACCCATGTAATATTCATCTGATCAGCTCATCATACTTGTATGACGTTAACAATAAGTTATCAAAGAAAGGATTAAATAAGGCAATTGTTATTATGTCTTTCCTAAATCAATTGTATTTTTTTAGTTAATTTAGCACACTAGAACAATGATCAACTTACTAGGCCATTTACACAAAGCCAAAGCCCCATCGCTAGCTATGTTTTATAGATTGGATCAAATGATTTGGTTGATTGCTTGGTTGAATCATAACAACTAAAACTAACAGACTCAACCATAAATCCACCAAAATTATGCAAGTTCCACTTCCAAAACACCTCAAATTGAAAATATATGAGTTATGAAGATGAACTCAATTATGAACTTGCCCTAAGGTGTGATTCTAGTGGAGTGAGGTCAAAATTTTTTTTCTTCATTTTGCTTTTTTTTTCTTTTTCTCTATGTTTTCTTTGAATTCCTACCAGATCTCAAGCCAAATCTCCTTTAACACTCTTCCTAAACTCTTTATCTTCATTTTTCATTTATGCACTATTGAACTTTGCCAAAATGCTTAAGACAATAGAGAAAACATTCTTTTATTTAATAAGAGGATTATTTTATTATTTAATCTAAATTTCTTCTATTTTTATATTTTTTTTAATTTTAAATGTTTATAAAAATTTTAAATATTTTTTTAAAAATATATACTGCATACATACAGATTTCTCAAATTGAAACTTTCATGATAATATACTCAGATTTTGTATTCTATCATTACTATCTTGGCATGCTTTTTAAAAAGCTTATTCTCAATAAATTCTCAAGTTTAAAATATGACATACACAAATTAAATAATTTAAACTTATTTAGAAGGAATTTTTAAGTTAATAAGAAAGATTACTACATATGC
This sequence comes from Vanilla planifolia, assembly GCA_023846275.1. Taxonomy (NCBI): domain Eukaryota; kingdom Viridiplantae; phylum Streptophyta; class Magnoliopsida; order Asparagales; family Orchidaceae; genus Vanilla; species Vanilla planifolia. The sequence continues at coordinate 16,378,525 of CM043875.1, read as the reverse complement.
ACTTTGTTATCAAAAAGAAAGATTGTATAAGCTTTGGCCATAACTCCTAATTAGTTGTAAAGAAGAAAAGAAAATGGGTACTTCGTGAAAATTCTTGAAAAAAAGTGTTTCAATGGCATTAGGAATGTGAAGGACTTAGAGAATTTCTCATAGAACATGGAGCAATACTTAATCTAATCATGTGCTGGATGAATAGAAAGTGATTATTTTTACCATGTATCTCATCGAAGATGCAAAAAAATGATGAAAAATGTAGAGTGATGATGATGCAAATGATGTAAGGATGAAAATTTATACATAAGAAAAATTCAAAAGAGAAATAAAAGATAAATTTCTCACTTACTACATTTTGTGGATGACTTGTGATGCCTTCAAAACGTTAAAGCATAGTGGATTCATGAAAGATTATGTAAAGAAATTTAGTTTTTTGATTCTAGATATTCAAAATATATCTAAGAAAGATAAGCTTTTCAACTTCTTGTATTGGCTACAACTATGGATACAATTGGAACTTCTTTTGGTAAAAAGTCAGACTTATCAAGGATAATCATTATTGTCGATGCACTTGTAGACTAAGAGTCTCCAAAGTCTTAGATGCCATTCAAAATCTAGAGGAAATGACAAGGAAAATAAAGGAGAGTAGAAGTGGTATGCCAAGAAGTTTGGTAAGCACAAGAAAAATGAAGGAAATGAAAGCAAAAGTTATCTTCTTTCCAAAGTACAAATAACCCTAATAATCAACAAGGTTGTTCCTTGTGTAATGAACCTCATCATGCTCAAGATTGTCCTAAGAGAGAGAAGCTTAATGCTCTTATGGTTGAGAAAGCAAATGATGAATTTGATCGAGAAGTTGTACTTGTCAATCTTTTGTAAATGCTCGATCCTTTAATTGTTGGTTTAATCAACTATTAAACACAATGAGTAATGATGTGATAGTTACATGCTCTATGTTCATGCACATCTTGATGAAAGAAAATGGACAACAAGTTATGGCCATGGTTGACATGGGTGCGACACATACATTTGTGGATACTATGCTTGTTTAGAAATGTAGATTGCAAGTGAGAAAGTTATCTAATTTTCTAAAAATAATGAATGCAAAGGTTCAAGTTGTAGTAGAAATGGCCCATGGTGTACCTTTAACTTTGGAAAGTTAGACATGTAAGATCCACTTGTTGGTGAATCCTTTGGACAGTTTTGATTTGATTCTTGGGGTCAACTTTCATAGGAAGTTTAAGATAGCCCCGATGGCACACGTTGATGATATCATGGTGATGTAAGAAGACACTCATTTTCATTCATTACTATTATCCTTATGGGAAGAAGATAATTGAAATGAAGAATAAGCCAAAATGTATTTTATCAATGAGATTGGAAAAGGATTGAAATTAAGTGAGGACAAACACTTTGCTACATTGATTAAGATTAAGACAGATTAAGTCAATATGTACTTGATATTGTTATAGAAGTTCTCAAAGAATTTGAATATGTCATGCTTCTGATGTTGCTTAAAAAGCTGCCTCCAAAAAAGGAGATTGATCATAAAATCAAGTTGCTACCTAATGTTGTTCCTCTTGCCTATCTCCTATATTATGTGTCACCATTAGAGTTGACAAAATTGCTCAAATAATTGAATAGGTTGTTGGATGCTAGCTTCATTCAATCATCTAAAGCTCTATTTGGTGCCCTAATGCTATTTCAAAAAAGCATGATGGTTCCTCTTGAATGTGCATAGACTATCATGTATTGAAGAATGTGATAATGAAAAACAAATTCCAAGCTCCTTTAGTGCAAGATTTGTTGGATCAATTATATAAGATAATAGGATTCACTAAGCTAGACCTACGATCAAGATATCGGCAAGTTAAAGTTATGGCTAAAGATGAAGCCAAGATTACTTATGTGGCTTAATAAGTATCTTTTGAGCTTTTAGTCATGCCTTTTGGCTTAACAAATGTATATTCTATATTCTTAGATTTAATGAACAATATTCTTTATGAGTATCTTAACTAGTTTATTGTGGTATATCTTGACGGTATTATTATCTACAATAATTCTCTTGAAGAACATTTTGTGCAATTGTAAAAAAAGCTGTCTAAATTAAGAGAATTTCAACTTTATGGAAATATGAAGAAGTGTAAATTTGTTAAGGAAGATATAACGTTTCACTATAATTCCATAATAAGTTCATTTGATAGGAAACAATAGTTGTTGGACTAATATGGATACGCTCTCACAAAATAAATAGTTATTTTTTTATATTTTGAAATATTTATCTCCTTAAAATATTGGAAACTTTTTCTTTCTAAGATAATTTACCTTATTTCTTCAAATTTTTCTCATCAAATTTAGTTATATAAATATTTGAAATTAAATCACCTCTCTTATAACCTTGACAAGGTTTCAATTTGGCATGATTATATTGTCTCAATTTATCTTATTACATCTCTAATAAATAAATATATATATATATATATATATATATATATATATATATATATATATATATATATATATATATATATATATATATATATAATATTAAAGCTATAATTTATTATTTTGTTTCTTATAATTCACTATAATTCCAAACGAGATCCAATCATGAAGAAAAAAATTTTTTTGACTCATCATGATGCACTTTATTCTATTACATTGTGATTTTAATAATTTAAATATTTTTTAGGTTTTGACCTAATTTATTAGGCATTTTATTCTCACCTAATTTCAAATTTGAATATTTTATTTTTTATCTCTTTAGTTACTTAGAATATAACTATCTTGAAATATTTATCTCGTTTTTCACATTTTTGCTTCAATTTTATAAGATTATATTACATCAATTTATCTAATTTCTTGTTTAATATACATTTATTAATATTAAAATCATAATTTATTAGTATTAATGCTTATTTATTATGTTAATTTAAAGTAATTCCAAATTATGTCCGATCTAAATGCTTCACCTACTCCATCTATTTAGAAAATAACTTTTATATTGTAAAATATTTTATTTTTTGCTGTTTTGAAAAATGTTATAAGTCATTTTAATTACAACGTGGTTTCATGATTAAGAATATTACATTCAATCTCTTTATTATTTTGGAGAGTAACTTTCTTGTGCCATTTATCTCGTTTTCATCAAATATTTTTCATCAACTTTTTTGGTTATTATGTAACTCTAAATCTCTCATGTGATTTTTATATAATTTTTATTTGGTTATGCTCATTGATTCAATTTAACTTTTTCAGTTTTATTATATATTTACTTAAGCAGCTTCTGAAAATTTACATTATGGTCCATGGAAGATCTTGAGAAAACTACACAAGAAATAAATCATCTTAATAGTCAGGTAGAGCAACATGCATTGTTGAACTTAAATGAAAGAAATATTTATATATTTTGTTTTTTTGATATATTTTGTATTTTTTTATTACATAGATAAAAATGATTAAAGGGACAAACAAACTACTACAAGAGTACAACAATAGCTTGCAACAGTATAACCTTCAGCTACAAGCTGATGCTATCAAGAATGGTGATACTATGTCAAAGTTGCAGAAGGAGAAAATTTCATTGGTGGAGATTATTACTAGATTAATGGATCAGGCTAGCTTGCTTAGGAATCAAGTTGAGAATATAAGGTTGTGATTATCAATTTAAATTGAGTTTACTATCATATAAATGTACTCCACCAAATTAAAAAACAAAACCTTTTCTTCATGTAATTTTGCCTCAATTATTTTCATTCTAATTATGTATTTTTGTTAAAACTTTTGTATGTTACCACTCTTAATTTATATACTAAGAAATAGAGTTTAGTAGTTGGGTTATCATAGCTTAAATCAATCTATTAATTGCTTAATTTTTCATCTAACAAATGCCTTTTAATCAGCAGCCTTTTTCTAGTCTAGTAATTTGCCATAAAACATGGTTGAAATTTTTGTAGTAACAATGTTTTTGAATGCTAGCTTGTTTTGAAGAGTTGAGACATGCACAAGAGGAAGTTGAATTGTACTTTTTTTCATTTTTTTCTAAAATTTACAAAGATAAAAATAGCGTTATTTTAAAATACTATTTTTTAAAAAGTGTGCACTTTTAGTATAACTAACAAAAAATAAGGATGAAGTAATGAATAGAAAATTTTAAGTGATTTGTAGAATTATTGTTTATATTTACTTATAATCATAAAATATCACATTCCATATAAGAGTTATATACTATAATTCATTATTCAACTCAAATGGGGTACAATAGCTCAAAAGAGCCCATACTTGAGCCAAAAGTAGTCATAATAGAAGAATGCAATAAATATAGAATATATAATAGAAACTTTATATTTATTATTAAATGAAAACCTTAACAACAACTTGGCATTTTGAATCAAAGATCAATATTGCAAAAGATTTTCTCCAAAAACCCTAATGACAATGAGTTTTTTTCTTGTAATGCACTTGATGTTGGATGCAAATGCCAGTATTTTGTATATTTTGTTTGTTTGTATGTTATGTTTTTCCATTTCAAGAAAACATTGATAGCCTTTGAAGTTGTGAGTGACTTTACTTAAGAGCATATTGTGATCTCTATAGTAGTCAAAATGCCATAGAAGTACTATGAGTTAGCAACAATAAAAGCAATATGAGTGGTAAAAAGATTTAGATATTTTTGTAACAAGGTACCTTTTGATATCATTGGTTTTTTTGTCTTTGATTTTTTCTTAGATTTGCTCTTTTCTTCTTGTAAATGGAACCATGATCCCTATAACTTGGGGCTTATAGGTGCTTGCTCCTCTAATGTGAGTGCTTGGGCATAACGCTAGTTGGGACATGCTACTTCGTTTCCTTGTTAGATTCCAAATTTTAAATAGCAAAGAAACATGAGTTATTATTGACAATCCTTAGCAATGCCACTTGCTAATGCTTCCAAAGTAGCACTTGTTCATAAACTTTGTTAATAAATTATGGTTGGTGACTTTCAATAATTGTGACTCTAATAATAGTGTTGTCATTATAATTAGAATCAATTATCAATGATCTGCTTGTGAGGTTTTCTCATCTTGAACCCTTGTCAACAGGATTTTTTTAGAATGATAACAACAAAAGTGGAAGTGTAATAATGGTGAGAAAAGAAAAGGAGAAAGAGAAGGATAAGAGGGTTTTTACCCCAAGGACGTTGAATTCCCCAAGAATATTTTTTTTAAAGGGTTTTGAATTTACGAAGTTCTGATTATTAAAACTTGCTGAATTTCTCAAGTTCTGACTTTCTATGAGTTTTGACGTCTCATATTTTTTTTGAATTATTTCATTCATTATTTCTTTCTTTTTATATAGTGCTTGGGATACAATTTTTAAATATAAATAAAAAAATATGATTTTGCTCGAAAATTAAAAATTTCTCAAATTTTACAAATTTTGCACCTATCAACGTCTGTCTTTGCCAACATGCATCCTGAGGTGCACAAATTTATGACTGAGCAAAGGGTCTATCCATGTAGCTTGTGCGTGCAGAACACGAATGCGCTTAACTGTTGATAAGGTGCACGTGCAGCATTGAAAAGAAATGAACTAATGAAAATAAATGGGATATTTTGTAAAATTAATAAGGTCACCATTTGTCCATATAGTTATGGGGTTGGGAACTAAAAAAGAAATGATATAAATAACACAATTAAAAATAATAAAGATCACTTGTTTGTTTGGCTAGGTGATTCAAAAAATAAATTATAAAAAAATGTCGTTAAAAAATTGAGTGGCCATAATCTATCCAAGTGACTAAAAAGAGTATTGCAGAAAAGATAATAGTAGGTAATACAATAAAAGGATAAGATTCAAAATCAATGTTATATAATTAAGCATTTAAATTAGGCAATATTTATTTTTGTTATTAATTAGCAAATTATTGAAAGAATAAACATAAAAGTAATATTATGGATAATTGAGCAAGAGAAATATTAACAAAAGAGAAATTGAATGTGAAACCATTCTTTGGTGTTTCAAATTCGGTGACACTAAGTCTTGCAAATCTCATCCATTAGAACCATTATTGTAGCTATCAAGAGCATTTTCTAACTTACCCACCCGAGCACTTTTATTGTTAAAAAATGAAGGTATTTAGGTAATTTTGTAATGCATTTGGAAGCAAAAATTAGGTTGAGGGTGGTGCAGACTGATTTAAGCCAAGATTAGCTGAAACCTGGAGTTGAACCAAACCAATAATTCGGCTGAGTGTTGGACTGATATCAGTTTTAAACTATTTGAAATTTTGGTTTTGGTCCCAAACCAATAAACATGCATGTCATCACTCAATTTCTTCTTTTCCACAAGCCATGTATGTGTCTCCATTTGCAAGGATATGTTTCTCCATGCCAATGTGGATCACTCAGCAGAAAATCACTTAAAATTTGACTGGCAATCTAGCATTTGAACCCTAGATAGTTGTCTTAAAGAAAAAGTTCTTTTTTCTTTGTAGCTTTTTTCCTTAAAATCTTAGAGCCATTGATAGCCATTCCATTGGAAAGTTGTACCAGAAACATGTCCAAAATGTATATTCATATCTAATATTTATACCACACATATTTTTCTTTTATTGAGCTTTAATGTTTTGTAAGAACTAAAAGGAAACATTCGAGTTTTTGTAGAGTGCGACCTTTTTTGTCAGACATTGATGCTAGGGGAGCAGGTGGATCTGTTATTTCATATCCAACAAGCATTGAGTCCCTTGAGAGAGGCATTGATTTGATGTATAGTGGTAAGGAATTTTTTTCTAATTTATTACATGCAAGCTTTCATCTGTTTTATAATTTCTTATGGAAACTATAATCTAAAAGGATGAGCCTTCTATAGCTGATGCCTTTTCCTTTTGCTTTATTTGTAAACAGCTCAAAAGTATTGTTTCACTTTTGACAAAGTTTTTTCTCACGGGTCATCTCAGGAGGATGTGATTTTAGAAATCTCGTAGCCAATGCAAAGTGCACTTGATGGATATAAGCTGGTATATTCTAGGCATTAAATCCATTATGTAATATATTTTATTTTAGTTTTCTTTTGTGAATTTTATCTTATCCACGTTTTTAATGTTTTCATCCTTTATTAGTAACTAAATTAAATTTAGAAATTTTCTTATGTGCTTCTTATGGGTATGCAATCTAAATAAGATTTTATTAAAACTTATGTTCATGGATGCATAAATATTAATAGATGGTACGTATATTATCCAAAAATATGGAGCAAGAGGCAATTGTTTAGATATTTTTATTTAGTTATTTGTATAGCATGCAAGAGAAAACTTAGTTCACTTATTTAATCCGATATTAGTAAGTGTTATGATAGCTATTTACCGTTTATGTTGCATGAATATGCAAAGTTATCATGTAAGGTTACAATTTACAGGATCATCATATGCTTGATGATTAACATGAGGCATGTCTTTTTAAAATTGAACTAGCCTTCCAGGACAAACCTTTTCATGAGAACAAGGTTAAAAGGTGTAAGATTTCTAGAAATCAAGAGTTAGAGAAATAGCTCTCAAGGTGTTGGGTCACATAGATCACTCTCAATGTCCAGATTGATTAAGATTCATCAAGCATGATTGGTATTATCATTGTCCAAGTTCAATACGATAATAATTAGTTCAGTAAGACAAAACATTAATGAAATTTGCAAATTTATCATGTGCAAAGGGTCTTGTTCTTTGGTTATAATTAACTTGCCAGTCCATTATGGTTTAGTTTATGTACCATTTGAGTGCAGTGGGCAATTTTGCTAAATATAATTTTTTCTCTTTTAGGGAATTTCTCTTTGCTTATCCCTCTCTGTTCGTACCTAAGTCTTATATTTGAACTTGAAGGAGCTTCCTTTTTGTAACAACTCTAAATTAACTTCTTGTGATTCTTTAGCTAAATGGAAGTAAATCATTTCTTCTTCTTGGAATTTGAAATTAGTTTCAACACTTTTTTGACATTCATGTTGGAATTATAGAGTAGATAGAAGATGAGAACTACATTTAAAAAGTTGTGCTTGTGGATGATCTTGTTTTTAATGTTTCAACGATGTAAGTGATCACTAATTCTATCCCTCCACCTCTTAAGAATGATCCTCCTTTTGAGCCATTCTTTCACATCTTTTAGTAACATTTGGAAATATTTTTGTGAAGGTCATTTCTATCCATTTGAAATTCTTGTTCAACTAAAGTCTATGATTCTAGCTCAAGTTTCAATTGTCTTAAATGAGCTTGTTCATTTTCTTATGATGAACTATCTTTTTTCAACTCATTCATCTCCTTTTATTACTCTACTAGTTAATTAAATTATGCAAGTGGGATACCTTTTGTTTGTGCCACTTCTTAATTTCCCTTTTACCTTTGTTGTCCTTGGATATGTTCATTTAGCAAAGGGTGTGGCATAATGTATGATGCGTCTTAGCTATTCTTCTTACATTGGCATTGTAATTGCCCCTCTCTTAATGGGGATTTTTTTAATTTTCCCTTCTAAATTTAAAATTCCTACTTTCTGTTTTGGCAGATAAGACCCATAAATTTTTTTATGTGAATTCGAGACCCTTACGTCCTTTTTTCTTGCTTTTTAGTGCAATTAAGTGAACAATTTTCTCCATCTTGCTTCATGGTTGCAACATCAAAGTTGCTTTAGAAGGTATCTTGTTATTCCCAATTTCAAGTTTTTGAAAAGGATCTTTGCTTCTTCCTTTGCTAATTATGTCAAGCCCGAAAATTTTGGTTGAATGTTTGCCAGATCTTAGTCAAAATTAAAAATGGAAGCCCCAAATTTTACCTCCAATGTTTCCAAGAAAGCCTAAGTGAGGTGGAGCTAGAAGAAACCTAGGTGACTCAAGCATCCGTAGTATTTTTTCTTTGGGCCAATGAATTTGAGAAGCCAAAGCTTTGTTTACCATCTCATATCTTGCTATTTATTACTCTTAGTTAATGAAGAAGACTTATCTATTTCCAACACATTTTGAAGCAAGAGAAGGCTTAAGGAAATTACCAATGAGCTCACCTCAACAGTGAAAAAAATCTAAATATTTTCATTAAGGGAGTAATTGATAACATCATTATCATCCACCTTAGACCATTAGTTAGCTTTTCAAGTGCTTGAGAATACTCCATTGAATGTATCTCTCAAGTAATTCTTATTGCCACATTATCTTTGGTTATCATCCATGTAGTCTTTGATTACAAAAATTGTTTAAGAATGTTAGCTGCAATAATATTATGGTAAGAAGGGAGAAAGAGAGACATAAAGTAGCTCTCATAGGTCCTTGTTGGAAGGTTAATTGGCTTTATTTAAGAGGAAGCAAGGCTTGACCAAGGGTTTGTAGAGAGAGGATGATGAAAGTGAGGGTTTTGAGAGTGAAAGGGAGGAAACAAGAGAAGAGGTTGTGATTTAATTTTAGGTGAGGCAAACTTGAGAAAGGGAAAGCATGTGAGAATTCTGGAGGTTTTGGAGTGAGGTATTTGGCAAAAGTTTAAGCAAGGATGAAAGGGAGAGGGTTTTGAGGTTTAAGATGGTTTTTAGGTTTGTTGAGTTTGCTTAGACTAAAAAGGAATAAAAAAGGAAAAAAAAGAGGGGAAGAAGGAGGTCATTAAGAGTTTCAAGATGTTGGATTGATATTCAAGTATAGTCAAACATAAGCCCGCAAGCTATGCAAGAGTTATCACCAAAAACAATTATCTAAATCTTTCATTTATCTTATATTTTTTTAATATAAGAGTTCTTGAAAAAGAATAAAAATGAAAAGAAATGTTCATGGAAATAAAAATCTTAATTAAACTCTTCTTTGTTTTCAACAACTTATTTTAGGAAAGAAAACATGAAATAAAGAGAGATCACAAAGAAATAATGCAAGATAATGCTATTCTAAACCTTGGCACTATTTATGTAATTTGTTTAAAGGAATTCACCCAAAAGGGAGCTTAACTAGCCAAAGAAAGTATCAAAGAGATTAAAAATCCATGAAAAGCTCCCAACCATGCCTCCTGTTGTCTTAATCTATGGAAAGGTGTCCAATGTTGTGTCAAGTGAAAGAACCAAGAAAATTCGAATTGAATATGATGTACTATAATAAACTATGATAAAGCACTCTTAAATCATGAAGAGCTATCATATGAAATGAACCAAGTTATGTGTCATCATCTACGAAGATTCTAAAGCAAGGTTTGATCTGAGTGGCTTTGTGATTGGTTTATGCTTTATGTAGTTTCTATGGATTAAAGGACGTTCAAACTCCATATTTAGTGTTGCATCACCATGAAGGAAAACCATTTAAGACCTATCGAGACTTTTCATCTCTCTTTAGGGCCATGGAGACAAGTTTAAGTACATGTTAATATTATTTTGGTGATCTTTGGAGGGAATCAAGCATCCCTTATAAATTAATTCTAAAATCTTTTAAGGCAAATACATTGTCAAATGTAATAATGAGAATATTTTATTTGCTTCCAATCTCTTTTGAGCGAAAGCATCTTTGTTATTTAGAATTTCTTAAAACCACCATCGTGTTCTCTTGACTTATTGCAAACATTGATGTGTATTCGGTATTATGGCTATTGTAGTTTTGTTGATTCTATATTTTGGAATTCCTTCAATAAGATGGGCATTTGTTTAAGTCGTGTTCTCCCCTATGTTGGTTCTCCAATGAGCTTCTTGGGACAATAAACTAAGCTTAAAGTTAGCTTTCCTTTTTCGCATATGCGAAAGAAATATAAGTAGTCATGTAGATGGAAAATTTTTTGAACATGACAATATCATTATTTGTAATTTTTTATTTACCTACAATAAATAAATTTCACATTATAGCTTCAACACCTTCAGTGTATAAATTTTACTACCTAGTTTTATTCTCTCGAGATATTGTTCCATTTGATCATCCGAATTTGACCAAAGAGGGTTTTATTTTCAAAAATTTTTTAGACATTTTAACGCTAAATTATCACATAAATCTCAAAATCAATTTCTTTATAGTCAATGTGGGATCATTTATTTTTATACCCTTCAAACTAAAATCCTACAAATAATTACTCTTTTGTTAAGTAATTTCAATCTTGGTCATCACCCATCAAGTACTCCTCACACTCTTTGATCCCTTGTGTTCAAATAATGTCTTACGCCATTCGGTTTCGTATGTTTAAGGAGAACTGCTTCAATTGAGAGTTGCTACCAGAGTAAAATGATGAAAGTCGTGGCATTTCCTCAATTTTTTGGACGTCTTGGTTCTTCTTCATAGATTGTTTTTTTCTTTTCTTGTTGATCTTTTAGTTCGTTCCAAGAATACGTATATTTGTTAACTTCAATGGAGAGTAAAGGGTTTGAATTAATAGCAAAGGGAGATCGTTCTCTCTCTCCTAGCTCAGCACATTGATATTTTTGCATGGTCTAGTTTTGATATGGTTGGTGTTACTTGGGTTATGTTTTGCCAACATCTTAATGTTAAATTTGAATGCTTAAGAATATGATAGAAGAAGACACACTTAGCTAAGAAAAGCAAGCCCTAGCTAAAGAGAACTAGCTTATATTCTTAAGGTTTGATTCATTGCTGTTGTGTAATACCTCAAGTGGTTGGAAAAGTTTTATCTTGTAAAGTAAAGTAATGACAAATGACACATTTGTGTTGACTCTTTGTTTTATCTTATTTGGCTTGACCAAAATTTTCTTTTTTGTCAAGAATTGATGATTCAATGAGCTTGATTGCAACTTCTAATCATTTAAGCTTTTTTGAATGCCTCCTTTGGATGATAATAGATCATGATTTTTGAGTTAGATAATGAAAAATATCATATATCATCAATTTTCAATATGTTGCTAAAAGGTCATGTCATTTGTTTTAAAAACTGAAAGGGCAACATATCAGTACATGGTTAATATAGTTTTTAGCCATCATTGAGGAATGAATCTTGATGCATATGTTGAGGAGTTTTTAGTCAAAAGCAATCATTCTTTGTCTATGTTGAGGATCTTAAAGAGAACTTTCAAGAATTATGAAAATTTGGATTGCATGTTAATCCACTCGAGTGCAATTTTGGCATCTTATCAAGCACATTTAAAGAAAAGAAATGAAGCTAACCCTGATGGCATTTGGGACATTTTGAAAATGCATTCACCAAAGACATTTTGAGACCTATATAAATTAGATGGTCATATTTCTACGATTTTTAGAATCATAACTTGCTATGAAGTCGAGCATTAACCATTTTCGAGCCATTGATAGGCATAATCAAATTGTAGCTTATAAAAAACTATGAGAATGCGATGGAATTAAGAAGCTCATATGTTATGTCTTTCATGTTCTTAAAAATTTGGAATAATGTTATCCAACCTCTCAAGCTATTTGAGAATATTAAATCCATTTATTTTGTGGATTATTGAAGCAGTTCTTTTGGTTATAACCTAGCCATGAGTTTTTTTAACAAGAATTGTGCTGGCCAACAACTCAAAAGAATGTTGCACAATACGTTGAGATTATAAAAATTGACATTTAGATAGACATTTGCCTTAATGACTAATAGGATCAATGAAATTCATTAAAGTATTATGGCATTTCCTTGTTTATCAAACAATTTTTCTAGTGCAAACATTGGTATTTTGTTGTGATAGTTGATTGCTTCACAAAAAAGATTTAATTAAAATCCTTGGTTAAAAGAGCACAACAAAATGAACTTTAGATGCTTGTGTAATGTAGTGCAAGCTCTTGAAATAAAATAACAAATTAGATTTTAAGTCGTATGCATTTTCTATGAAGTTCTAAAGTTCTTTGACGTGCTTCTTGGACACATGATTATCATAGTAGTAAAAAATTCTCTTTCTTCACTTTAGAGTATTCTTATCTACTCCACAATAAGTGATGTATGAGTCTACTTATCTTATGATAATTTATAGAATATACTAAATAGATAAATTAGATTACATAAGAAATTTTTAAAGTGTTTATTATTATCAAAAAAAGATATTGTTTTTATTATCATGGAATTCAATACTACCTTGTCATGTTAATGGGTTTTCTAATGACTTAATCATCCATAAATAAATTCTTGGCATTTAGCATATAGGGTTGGGAGGAGGGAGGTGAGAGAGAGGGAAAGGAGAATATTTAATTGGCTATATTTTATTTTCTCTCTTATGGTCATTTTTTCTTTGTTTATCTCTTTATTATTTCTAATTTCAAATCCTGAACTTGGAAAAGCTTCCTTTTTATAGTACCCCACTGCACCTAGTAATTCTTCAACTCAAATTCTCTTTTGTTTCTTAAAATCTATAGTTTGCCTCAATAGTTTACATTAAGGATGTTAGTATAGATGGTCAAGGCAGTGATTTTAAAATTTGTTTGATTATAAGTGCTTAAATCAAATGAAGCTTTATGAGAAGGTATTTTTTATTTCTAAAACCATATAGAATTTTTTAATTTTAAAGAAGCTACTATAACTTTTGATAAAATACATTATATATCATCCGATGCTCAAGCAAGATTAGAAAATTCATATAATCGATCAATTTTTATTGCCAAATTTTTTCGTGTTATAGATCACAAGAAAAACTGCTATTCTGAATGGGTTTTTTTTGCATGTTTCTTGATTTATGAACTTAATTATTCTTTTGTTGTTTGTATTTATTGTTTTTTAAGCGTATTGGGGTGGGTTGGCCTTCGCTTGGAAGGAACTGAAGTATGATTGGTAGAAATAGCTTGTCGAGCATGTCAAGTATATTTGTTTATTTTACACTGTTAAATGCTAAAATGGTTAAAAAAAGGATTAACCGTAGTAGCTAAGCCAAGGAGTAGTGATTTAGCAGTATTTTTTTACCTAACAAATATTTTAATTTAGAGTAAACGAATTTGGAAGTTTAACCTATAGTTGGGATAAATTTTTCAGTTATTTTGTTTTTGATGTGTTTTTATTTTCTTCATTCACTTTTTCTTCAAAAATCTTTGCATATCTTATTCCTACAACAGACATAAATATGGACATTAAAAACATTAAATGACCATGCTCACATCACTGAGTCAGCACGATTGAATCGGATGATCCAACAAGTTCTTGAGCTATTTGAATGCCTAGTTTGGTCTTCAACATTAATTCTCTATCTTGGAGAAAATGCATATAACAAGATTTAGCTCTCATTCATTATTCTTAACTCCTTTTTTTACTATTTCTTCTTTAAAAGGTTTGTATCTTTCTTTATGGACAAACTGGTTCAACTAAAACTTATACCATGATGGGCAAGCCTGAAGCCCCTGAGAAAAAAAGGATTAACACCACGTTCCTTGGAGCAAATCTTTGAGACTAGCCAATCACTACAATGCTAGGGTTGGACTTACAAAATACAGGTGTGAATGTCAATTTACATGAAAACGTAAATTGTGCTCAATCTTTCCTGCTTTCAAACCATTCTTTTCATCTTTTACAGGCATCAATGTTAGAGATCTACAATGAAACAATTCATGATTTGTTATCACCCAATCATAGCACAAGCAGTTGTCTAACTCTTCTAAACAAACAATAAACCATCAAGCACGATTCAGCTGCTAATACACATGTGTCAGACCTTACTGTTGTCGATGTGTGTAGCATAAAGGAAATTTCCTTTCTACTTGATCAAGCTGCAAGGAGTAGGTAATTGAAATTAGCATAGACATAGTAAATTGGAGCATGCTTTCATCTTTTATTTTCTTGTTTCTGGTGGCCAACAGAATACATCATGTCTATTCAGTTTCCCAAATGTTCCATATTCTTGGGTAACAAGCTTTGTTTTGCTTGCATGCATGCTTTCATCTTCTGTTTTCTTGTTTTAGGTGGCTAACTGAATACGACATGTGTATGCTTTCATTTCATGTTCCATAGTCTGGGGTACCAAGCTTTGTTTTGCTTGCATGCTTTTAAATGTACGATTCTGTGTCAACATTTTTTCACTTCTGGATCATTCTTTTCTTTCCCAACCTTACTAGCCACAAGACTATCATTGCAAGAGATTAGAACTAATGATTTAGGTTTTTGTTCATCAATTCAGTTGGCAAGACTCAGATGAATGAATAATCATCCAGAAGCCATTTTGTTTTCACCTTAAGAATATCTGGGGTGAATGTTGTGAGTGGTGGCTGTTCCTTGTTCCTTTTAGCCATTAAGCTTGTTACCTAAGACATTTGTTGACCTGACTCTTTCATTGCAGGCCACGGAACATGTTCAAGGTGTTTTGAACCTGATAGATTGCTGGAAGCGAGCATCTTGCTAAAAGAGGCTCGACTGGAGATTGTCTAAAGGAAAACCAGGCAAGAATTGCTTCTCATTTACATAGAAAATTTTTGTTCTAAATGCATATGAAGAAATTCATTTTGTCCTTGAAACAAGCAATAAACAAAAGCTTGCCTTCACTAAGTGATGTTATATTTGCAATTGCCAAGAAGGAGGATCATTTTCCTTACAGATATAAAAAATTAACGTACCTTCTACAGGTACATGGCCATTGGATTTCTGCGATGTTTAGTATATTGTAGTGTGTACAATTTCGTTACATTAGTTTTAATAACGTTCTTAAAAAAGCTATTTGTTGACTAAAAAAATCAATTTTCAAATTTTACTATCTTCATTCTCATCACACTCTGTAATCTCTTGGTGTTGAAAGCCTTGTCTTGGGGGTGGTTAAAAAACATTGATGTTTGTTAACATCTCTACGGAGGTTTCATCAGCTAGTGAATCTATGTGTTGGCTCCGATTTGCTACTCGTGTCAATGCCTATGAGCTTGGGGTTCCTCACCGTCAAACCCATATGCGACGAATGGATTCCCTTTGAAACAATGTTTAAGTGATTAAAGTACATTTGTCCATGAGGGTTTCTAAAATAGCAACTACAGCAATGCATTTTTTGTTGCCCCAAGACATTAAAACAATTTGGTTAAGTGATTAAAGTACATTTGTCCACGAGGGTTTCTAAAACAGCAACTGAGTGCATTTTTTGTTGTCCCAAGCCATTAAAACAATTTGGTTGAGTGAGTATAGTACATTTGTCCACAAGGGTTTCTAAAACAGCAACTGAAGTAATGCATTTTTTGTTGGCCCAAGCCATTAAAACAATTTGGATGAGTGATTAAAGTACATTTGTCAACGAGGGTTTCTAAAACAACAACTGAAGCAATGCATTTTTTGTTGGCCCAAACCATTAAAACAATTTGGTTGAGTGATTAAGGTACATTTGTCCACGTGGATTTCTAAAACAGCAACTGAAGCAATACATTTTTTGTTGCCCCAAGCCATTAAAACAATTTGGTGTTGCCAGAATGTAATTAGCAGATGATGGATTTGATCATTGCTTCCTCTTCCATTGCCATAATATTCATGTTAGATGTAATAATTTGTTCGGCATCTAATTGATCTACTACTTTGTGATCTTCGTGTATGGTATTGGGTGATGAACTGTGTTCCATTTCATCACCCATTGTTCTAAAAACTAAGTGTCCATCTTCTTTTACAAAATAGCTGTTGAAGTTGTCCATAGTATTATATTTTATGTCTTTGATATTTTTCTGTACCCTTGGCAAAGAGAAACCATTGTCGATCTAAGTTGTGAACTTATAAATTATATGTTATTAAAAAATATGACCTAGTGAGGTTGTTTTAATTTTTAAAGTGCTTCTATTAATTAGATGGTAGAATTGTAATTATATAGAGTGCTTTATGCCCTAAAATTACAAGAATTGGCATGTTTTTGCTTGTATTGTCAATATATTTTACTATATGTTACTAGAATTTCTAGATTATCCCTTGTATCAAACAAAAAATTAAGGTTTCAACTCAAATCAGGAACAGAATTCCGTGTTATAATTTGATTATGATCTATCTTAGCTTCGATATATGTACGTGTATGAGGATGCATACATTGGCATATGCATGCTCATATTTTTGAGAACGTACTTTAAAGTGATAGATTCTATAACATATTTTGTTTTATTTACAATACTTGTATGGATCAAAATATCAGATATTTGCTTACCATAGTGCAAGAACTTAATTTTAAAAGAAAAGGACAACATGAGTCCTATCATTCTCACAAAACGTGCTCTTAGAGTGACAGTTTTTATTCATAAAAAACCTTCCAATCTTCTTTATTGAGAAAGTGGCCAAGTTGGAAAACCGTTGTCATGATTTCAGTCAGTTTGCTATAAACTTTGATGCCATAAAAATTATATATGTTCCTAAACATGGATTACAGCCTCTAGTGACTAGCAAGCATTACATTGACTTCAAATTAGCCATAATAAAAAAATATAGGAGAGTTAAAATATACTTTTGAATAACAAGTTTTGGACTAATGGGTATATTTATGATGGCATGCATTGGCTAAGTGACAAACAAAAAGGAATTTTTAGGAATATAAAGAGGTTGTATATGCCTTACACAAGTATCATTAAATAGAGATGAAATGATCAACTCTATTAACATTTTAATTCAACTTATTTTTTGGACCAATGTTTCCAATAAAACAAAGAGAATTACTAAAATAACCTAAAATAATTCACCTTGATCATAGAAAACTAAGAAATTAAGTAACAAAACATAAAATATATGCCAAATAAGTATAGCATTTATCTACATTGCTTAAAAGCCAATGATTCTTAATACATCTATTTTGATGTGACCAATTAAGTGAGAAATATTATAAGGCATTCTTTCATCTTTTTCTCTTAATAAGTTTAGAAACTAATGATTTGGCCTTGATATTCAAAAGAAACGGGGAGAATGTTTGCACCATTTATATTTTTTAAGATAATTTTAGGAATTTTCCCTTATTTGAACGTGAACCTCCAGTTCAAACGAGACTCGTTATCACATAAATTACATACCTGACAATTGTTACTCGAAACACAATCTAGATATAGATATTGAATGGAAAGGGGAAAAGAGCATATTTGATTCAAATTCATATTAAGAGGAGCTCATTTGTCACATCAAAAGCAGAGCGTTCACTCATTCGTGAGTTTATGTAGAACAAATATATTCATAAATTGTTGTGTTTGATATTTTAAAAGAAATTTCTCTTTGAAAATTATTGATCATGAAATGAATTCTATACTTACAATTGTCTTGAGACGTACATTACAAAAAAAGGTAATATCTTTTGGAATATCATTCAGTTGATGGGCATTTTAGTTTTTAATAAAGAGAATACTTCAAAGCTTAAATTAGAATAATTTAAAGATCAAAATATATAAGAATGTCACAAGAGATATTAAAGATCCAAATGGAAAATGTAGAAAACAAAAGTGATAATAAAGTAAACATATAAATCTATTAGTAATACGCTGGATAATTTGTTAAGCTAAACAAACCTTAAATTATTGATCCATTTATTCATTAGATTAAGAAGGTAGTGCTTCAAAATTTTTGGAATGTGAAGACTCAGATGCATATAGAGGGGTTGATTCATTTATTCTTTAGATGAAGAAGGTAGTGCTTCAAAAATTTTTGAATGCGAAGACTGAGATGCACGTAGAGGGGCAAACATTGTTAGTCATGGCATGGTTATGCATGCAATTTTTATGGTCTACTAATGGTGAAATAATTGTAAATATTTGAGAATAACAAATGGATTATAGAATGGAAAAAATTCGGAAACTTTGTAGCATGGACAAATGCTTGATTCACATCATTTCAAAGATACGCTGTTGGCTCAATGCTGGTTCACCCCTGTTGAATATTAAACAATTTATTGAAAAATAAGTTTGAAGAGTATTATTAAGTGTTGTTGAAATACTATGTTTAATGATTTTTTATTTAGAAATACTTATTTTTAATTTGCCCAATACATCTTTTCTTATTAGTTAAAAAAATAGAAAACTTTGACTTACTTTATGAGAATAAAAGATCTTTTTGAACAATTAAAATAATAAAATAAAAAAGATAGTGATATCCCTCCTAATTTATAAATAAATATAATTAGTGAAGTTATTTATCATGACCTAAAATAAGTATTTTTGTGATTAAAAGTACAAAATTTAAGCAATCAAACCAACCCTCAATCTTATACTATCATGTGGAATATTATTGTTTATAAACTAAATAGTTACAGATGGATAACACATGAAACATGATTTCATAGTACTTGGAAAAAATTGTTTGTGACTTTATGGTTATACTTAAAAAAAATTTAACAATATTGTAATATTCATATAATGATTGATTATACTCAATTTTATCAAATTATTATATTAATATATTTGCATAAATATTTTTTTATATTTTTTTTGAACAATTAAATCATCATGATTTAATTCCAATTCTAAATACCATACAGATAAATATCTTCCATTTGATGGTCGTAAAAACTTTAATAGTAATTTTTTCACTATTTTTAGAAACCAAATTTCATTCTATCATATCTATCAGAACATGCGATAGTTAAGTTGATTTGTCCTGAACTAAAAATCCCTATTCAAAAGAAAAGTAGAAATTACAAGATTAAGGCACAACATGCAAAAGTTCTGTGTGAACTTACAATAGATTTTTAAGAAGAATTAATCAATATTTTAAGACAATCATCACAGGAAAGCATAAGATAGTATAGTGCAATCAAATTCTCACATACTAATTTGCTTCAATCAAAGAAAGAAATTTTTTACAACTTCCCTAAAATGAACATAAATAAGCAATGCAACTAAATGTTATAACATGAAACTTGATAAGAATACAAATACATTAGAGAAGCCAAATAGGCCCCAAACATAAAACATTGGGAGGAAAAAAGTCAAGTTAACAGATACCTTTTCATAATCTACTGGTTAACTAGGGTGACAAATGTGTAGGGGAGGCCCTCTTATTTAAGTGGAGGGATGGGATTCACTTGTCTATTTTGTAGTTTAGTAACTCCCTCCATTTTTTGATACTTAATCCCAAAAAATAAATTATATATTATGTAAATGGCAAATGAAGGATTTGTATTGCTAATTTGAGAAAAAAAGACCTGAAAGAACTATATATGAGAAGATTCACAGCATACTTACAAAAGACAATGAATTCCAAAACAACTTGAGAAGGTATTAAAATAAACTAATTAGTTGATTCTAACTGTTAAACATTTTTCAAAAGAGAGAAAATTTTCTTATATTTTTTGTTTGATTGGGTGAATTTACAAATCCTTGTGAACTTTAGGTTCCACAAAACTTTTGTTTCTTGCAAACAAAAATATGAAAACCAAATCAAAGAATAACTACACCCAATAAAGCAAACATAAATTGAACTTAAAATGTCATCATTTATAATGTCATGATTTAAATATTCATAAAATGTTAAATTGTATCCAACTAAACGAAACGTAACTACAGGAATCATGATATAAACATTGAAATATGGAAAGCAAACAATGTTTGCAATGACCATGGACAGCTCCTCCAAACTCTTAAAAGGCTAGCACTATCATGGGAAGACATCCTATTCAAACAGTTGGCCACTCTAATAAGAGCATCAATAATTCTTTAAAGAAAGCTAGCTCCAAAAAACCCTTCACCAGAAAACGGAAAAAAGGGTCAATCCTACATTTTCACTCCATATTTCTATTCTAGATTATCATTAGTGCTGGCATCCATGCTGATAAAACCATTCACATCAGCAAATTCCCTAAAAGATGCTGGACAGAAAAGAATATTAAACAGTGTCTCATGGATTAGTCTCACACTGACATTACTTCTAATGTACAAGTTAAATTGTTATAAATACAATCAAATAATATGGCCCCAATAAGATAGCAATGCTTCAATTTTTGCAACTCAAAGCTTGTATTGAAGTACAATGTTACCACTGATTACAAAAAAAGGCCAAAAATTGCAAATGGAAAGAGCATTATGTTTGGTCAAGATGAAAAAAAACACAATTAATAGTATATTCTTTTATATTTCAATTTTCGTCAATGGAAGAGACAGAAAAAATAGGTTGCTCAACATTAGATGAAGAAAATAAGCCATTGCTTATCTAGGCTCCCAGAAGTTTGACCAATTTTTCAATAGGAATTCAAAAAGAAAAATATCAAAAACTACAATAGCTATGAAACCTGACCAACATTCCAACTTGCTTATGAGAATGCCTAAAATAAGCATCAAATTATAAGTAACCATCATTATCATCTCGGAGAGAGTTTCCATACTAACCCATAGAACAGATCTTGTTCAAGGTCATCATCATCATTAAATCGATCAAAGAAACAAAAATAGGTATATGGGTATAAGCATTTAAAATATGTTATATTTGTAAACAAAGTATGTATGAAGGAACATTAAATAAAGACATTTTAGTACCCAATCCCATATAAAATTAAATCATAGTACAAGCTAAAAAACATGATGGGGATATTAGTTCCATGAACATTGTGATTGTGAGGAATAAGATTTATGCCCTCAAAATATTCATTTTAAACTTTACAAATTGCAAGGTTGTAAATGACTTGATCCAAACAAGTACAATAAGGCTCAAGTTCAATTATGTTAGGTCTACTAAAGCTCAATTCGAGTATAATGGATGGTATTAAAGCTTGTCTCATTTAAATCATAAATGCTTAAGTTCACAAACCCCAAACAAGCAACTTGATTAACAAATATATGAATGAGTTGTAAAAAGGACAACATACAATCAACTAAACAAGTTGGCATATGTTAAATATTTGAAACTTAAAACAAGCATGTTTATTAACACTGATTGATACATTAAAAAAGCATATGTACACTTCATTCATGAACATTTATTGTTACTTTAAACAAGTATGACTTTTCTAAACCACTAGATCATACTTTAAAAAACACATTAAAAAGACACGTCATGTACATAAACTATCTCAGTTATTAATGTTTAGGAAAAAGGTGTGCATGAAAAAAATGAAATCAATAATAATAAAAATAACTTATGCATTTTGTTAAAAATATATATAATAAAATGTATTGAAGATAAACAAAGACAAGCATAAGCCAAACACGTAGAAATAATAACACAACAAAAAGAACATGTACAAGATGTTTGAACTAGACAATCCGCATTGCATTTGTGAGCTTTTAGGAAAAAATAGTTAATGACTATGACTCAAGATAACTAAAGATAAATACAAAGGTAAAACACAGAAAACAACAAAGCCTAGTAATCAAAAAAATGTATATTGAATAATTAATCTTTTATAAATACATTTTGTCCAACATTGGAGCAATTTAGCAAAAGCTAAATAGTCCAACTTCAAGATTTCATTCAACACCATCTTCATTAATAAGATAATTACATAAGCTAGCTTTTATAATAAGACCATCAAACATAACATTCACAAATAAAATAGAGATCTTGGACCACTCTAATGAACTAGCCATGATACTGTGCTACTAATTTAGAGTTGTTGGTGTAATTGAAACCAGGCACATTTTAATTTTAAGATCTAATGAAATGGCATGAGAAAAATCATCATAGAACACAAAAATTAGACCTTAAGTTATCCACTATTAAAAGTAAAGGAGCGATTTTAAACCTCATGGAACTTTTGGTTGTGAAGGGTGCAAGGCATTCCTTTCCTAAATAATATTTTGACAATGAAGTAGATTTAATGAAAGACAATGTAGTGTAAATATGAACATTGAACTTGGCCCACTCTGCACAAATGAAACAACATGAAACTAAACAAGCCTTGTTTCTTGATCCAGACAAAAGAAATCACGATAGAAAAAAACAAAACTTTACATAGAAAGATATTCACAATCTTAGCTCACAAGAATTACAAGACAGTACGAACCACTAGATAGATAACAAAACATTAGAACAAAAATACCAGTATCAATGTGAGAGCAATAGGAAAGAGTAATAACAACTTATAATCATCATGGATAGTAAGCTATTTAAACTCCTGCATGAATCGTTGGCCTGAAAGAAGGAAGGCGAGAGAGAGCGAGAGAGAGGCAAAAACCTTCGGCCTTCGAACACTTGGAGAGCACAAGCGAAGCGGTGAGGGTCGAAGGAGACACACAAGCCGTGGAGCTTGAAACACATATAAATAATGGCATTCAGTACATGGAGATCGAGATCGACTGTGGCACCGACGGAGGCAGACAAAATCCTAACTATAGGGCCGTCGAAGTGAGAAAAGGAGGGAAAGGGAGACCTTCTGCCTCATGAAAACCTTATAACTCCATAAACAATGCTTCAAAGATTGTAGCAACAAAAAAAGTCATTTCTAAAATAAAAAAACAAAAGAAAAAATAAATTATGTAGGTAAATAAAACCAATCGATACATTCCATAATAATCAATTAAAGTTCTATATAATTGTTTATAACAATTTAAACTTATTGAGTTGTATATAATAATAAATCATCGATTATATCATAATTAAAAATTATTCAAACATTTTTAGACTATCTGTGGTAGTCAAAATAAAATATTAATCCTCTTAAAAATAAAAAATAACTATTTTTTATTAAGAGCATAAAAATGATATAAAAAATATTTAATATCATGTTTTAAGTATTATTAAAAAAACATTATATTTATATATTTATACATATCATGAATAACATAAAAAAATATTATCAAAATAAAGAAAAATATACAAACAAATCATCATTATTTATTACAAATTTTAACGATGAACATATTAAGAGTTGTATAATTTTTGTAGTTACTCAATAAAAACTATGGGTAATTAAGAAACTATAATTTAGTATGATTCAACAAAAATTTTAATACAAGATTGATGGAGGGGACTTTGATCTTTCAAATGGCAATTAGATATTTAAATTGAGACAAAGTGATTTTTCTTAATTTATGATAAATCAAATATTAAAATATAACTTTTATTTTTTATCTTTATTTATTTACAATGATATAAATAGATTTATAATGAAATGTTTTTAATATATGTATTTTTTTATTGTTGAGCATGATTATATTATTTGATTAAAAATTTTATTTTGTTTATAAATTTAGCCAATCATAAAACTATTTAAAGTGATCTATTAATTAATAGTTAATTATAGGAAAAAGTTTTTTGGTATATCATAAAACTAAGATCTTCCATAAAAAAATTTTTTTGTCAAAGTTTCAAAATATAAATTTTAATTCAAAAGATGAAAAAATTATAAAAATTATTTTAATAAATATATATATATACTTATAAAATAATTATAATATTAACCATTCTATTAATCTATTTTTAGTACCATATTTATGAAGACTATTTGGAGCACTAATTTCAAACTTTTTTAATGAAATTGCCTTTCAAAATATTATCAAATGTTTGTTTAGCTACGTTTGAAAACATACTTTTAATTTAAAAAATAGAGAACAATGTCAAAAAATAAAAGATTGTTTCATCATCATAAAATAACATTAAAAAGTTTAATTCACTTTTTATTAAGAGATAAAATATTTTCTAATCATTTTTCAATACAATTAATAATAAATTTATAAATCCCATCAAATTCGTAATAATACTTTTTAATAATATTATTTAATTTATTTTAATTAATTAAATAAATTTTGAACATAAAATTATTATAAAAAATATAATCAAAATAGATGATATTTCCAATTGCCTCTGTGGTTGGAGAACTAACACCACGGATTGAGCATCAAATTCCCAAACACTCCTCACTTCAGTTTTTTCGGCAACCTTCTCCTCAATCCCTCCTCGAATACCTTCGTTTTTCTCTACTCCCTTAACCCTTTCTCATCCCTACCCCTTCTAGATCAAAACACATCTGTCGCTTTATCTGCGTCTTCATTTAGCTTCGTTTCGACGTTGCTCAGTTTTACAGCTCTCCATCGATGCTTCTTTGCATCTGAACGACAACTGTCAAGATTAAATTCTTCCCCGATGGAGTATTTTTCCATCAGTGTACACTATGTAGGCTCCAGGAGGGGGCAGAGTCTCAAGGCTGGAGGCGATCGTTGAATGGCTTCAGAACAAAATGGGATACCCATGTCAACTTCCTTCCGTTAACAAGATCCGCAAGATTTGCCAGGTGGTCACCTTGTGGAGCTTTCTCCTTCAAAGAGTGCGGTTAGAGAGAACCACGACAATGGTTTACAGAATATTTTGGTTCATAGAGTGGCAGCACCTGCTTAAGGGGTGAAAGCGAGGAGGTGGGAGAAGGAAAGAGAAGCTTGGATTTCGAGGATGGATAATCTCTAGAGGCGAAGGAAGTGGTGATGAGGGAGATGGACCTTGCAGAGTAGGAGGCGGTGAGGTTGAGGAATGTCATTAGGCAGCAAAGGAAGGAGTTGAGGTCCAAGATGGCAGAGGTTGAAAGAGGGGAGTCGGAGCGGAATCAAATGGTCGACGAGAGGGCCAATGCAAAGTGAGATGTCTACTTTTTTCTTTGGTTTTTAGATTAGGGGATTCTTGTAGCAGGTGGATTATGCAGAACAAAATGTTCGAATTTAGAATTGGAGAAGAGGTTTTTTTGGCTTTGTGAGGTCATAAATACATTATTGTTCATGTTATTGTTCACTAAATGCATATTTTCTGAAGTTGTGTGACATTGCTAATGTGTTTTCCATTGGAATGATGGCGTAATTGCTAATTACCTTTAGGTTTGTACTTGTTTAATGAATAACTATTTCCTTTCTTTTGGTTAACATATAAGGTACAAACAGGTGATGTTAGAAGCTTATGATAAGAAATATGATGAGGCACCTAAGATATTTGTAGAGTACCAAAAACAGCTTCATCAATATGTAAGCCAAACAAGAGACATTAGGTGGTTGAGTACAGATTGTGTTGCTGAATCTATTGGTGAGATCCATTCACACAGTGAGAAAGAAGCAGTCTACACAATGGTTAAGGGTAGCAAATCATCAGATGATGTAATGGCTGTGATGACTGAGTCTCTTACAAAACCTTCATAGTTACTTTAGTCAATCGCTGCATACACATTGCACTACAACAAATTGATCGTTAGGGAGACTAAAAATATTGACATCCGAGCTAATGCAGAGCTTTTGAGGTAATTCTTTTTTATCTTCAAATCATTGTTTTAATTTTTCTTTCTACATAGGATGAATTTATAAAAGATTTTCTTTATCTTTGATAAATCTTTGTTTGTTTCTCAAGTTTTGGAAGCCCTGTGAGGCCGTTAGCATTCATTTATAGCTTCAAAAATACATTGGAGCATAATTGTTGTTGATAGGAAAATATTAAAAAGTTCAATGTCAATATCGCACTACCAATTGTTTCCTTATGGAAATCTTGTATGTACTGTTATGGCTATTGTTTGATACTGTTTAAGAGCTACTTTTTCTTTTTTGTCATATTGATATTGCACTTTAATTTCATTTTTTATTGTATAACTTATGCAAAGGCCATATTGAAGTCATTTCAATCATCTAAGGGTGCTCTCTTTAAAATGTACAAGTGAAACATTAACAAACTTATTTCATTTTTTTGCTTAATCTTTGTTTATTTTCATCTATAAACTCATTTAATGTATAGTTATTATGAAATGTTTTTCTTAAATTTGTAGTCTATGTTAACTCCTTTTGTAGCATGTTAGCATTTGGTTATTTGGGTTTCATGATGTCAACTTAATTAAGAATCTGTTCATGAAGCATTGAGAAGATAGGGATACAAAATTAATAGAGCATGAACTAAGGCGAAAAAGAGAGGTTAGAAAAGGCTTCAGAAAAGATGGTGGATAAGTTGAATATAATAATATCTTTTTATTATTAAAGAAAGTTCAGGATTATAATCAGATTTGTATTCTTGCCAGAATTGTGAAAAACTAATGTCAAGGTCGAATTAATGCATAGAGCGAATGCCTGGTTAGTGCCAAATATTATGAAGAGTTTTGATAATTATGTTTATTTCTCTTTAACTAAATTCTATTTCTTATAGTTTTTTTATTAAGAAGTAGATTTGCTACGAATAATATATTTTATTGGCTATCGTAGAAAGTTGGATAATTTATTCATTTCAATTGCTTGGTTAATCATTCCTTAAGATAAAATTAAAAATAGAATATAAAAAAATTCTTAACGAATGATTATGATATTTTTGGTTGTGTTTGGTTAAGTTATATCGATAAATTTGAAGAAGATAATTAAATATTACTATTTCACTAGTATAAATAATATTTTAGGAAACTATTATTTATCTTTTTTTGGTTAAAAGGTTAAATTTTTTGTGAATTATTAGTTTTACATTTTTACCATAAAATCATTTATTTAATAATCAATTATGAACAACTAATTTAAAATTAAGATTTATAATCTTTTATAGCATTTGTGAATAACTTTACGCTTTGGAAATACCCAATTTATTGGTCTATCATATTAATGGATTATCAAAAGTTCCATTCAGTTACAAATATGAGAATGATATAGTAACAGATACTGCAACTCGTGATGCTAGTTCACCTTTACTATATTAGGTTTATGGTAGTCGAAGGAGTGGTACATATCTATCCTTACAAGGAACTTACAATCAACTACTTGAAAGACAATTATGCCTTCTCCTTATATGTAGAATAATATAGAGTATGCTCTTGTAGTTGCTTATTATTTCTCACATTAGAGATTACTTATACTTATTGTTTGATATATTGTATTTGGTTATATTTCTTAAAATTTTATTTTTGATTATCAATCAAAGGAGACTTTATAGTCATTCTCACATTCATTTGTTTTTGTTCCTTATTTGTTAGTTTTTTTAACTATAGATGTTTTTTTACACCATTTTTTGTGATTAATGTTTCATGTGCACCGTATGATTTTTTTTTCATTCATAAGGTCATCCCTTTTCATATGGCATATTCATATGTACGATAAAATTTTAATTTCAGATTATTACAATAGAGTGCTTAACAATGTGATTTTGGTTTTTTTTTATTTATTCTTATGGGTTCTACCACTAGCTATTTTCAAGGGATCTTACAAGTTATATTTAAAATAGGAATTTTTTTTGTGATTTTTTTGCTATTGTCACCACAAGCATCTTTATGTTGCTATTATAGAGACATTGGTAATCTTAGCCTAATGAAGGAAGAATAATAAATATTTAAGCAAGTAACTTAAGAATCCATTAAACAATTTCTTGAACGTAAGTCAAAGTAAGTCTTTTTTGAAATTACTACAACAACTCAGGAAATACATATTCGATGGCTGAATTATAAATATCAACTATTCTAACAAAGATGGTACTTGAAGAGAAGATGGGACTTTTGCCCTTGAGTGATTTTCATAATGATCCATGGCAAAATAGTTTAGATAGTTTGGTAAGCAAAATATATTCTAGTGATAAAATGCCTAAATTTGGGGAATGGATGATGAACAAGGGTAAGGGATACATTTACTAAATACTATAACAATAGGAGTTGTACCTTCTAATTAGAAATATTATCAAGTGATAGAATTAATTGTCCCTTTTCTTAATCAAGCATGCTTGCAAAGCACTAATTCCATTTACAACCTATCCAAAATTACATTAGAAGACATTAAAATTTCTTGGGAAGTCATCAAAGCTACTCCTTAAAATAGGTCACTTACCAAACAAAGAAAATTAAGCATATGTTGGAATTTTCTTTGGCTTGCACATCATTCTCCCATTTTTTAAAATTACTTGACCTTGAGTTGACTCGTGAAGTCTTTTGAGGAGAAAAAATTGCATATCTCCATCATACCATAAGGATATTTTCTTTGCCCTTCTTTTCTACCAAAGGGAAAGCTTGCAAAGCAATGAGGGAAGCTTGGCATAATGAGCTAGTAGTAATCGAATCAAGTGCTGCATGGAGAAGAATTTTATTAGGGATGTACTACTTGAGTTGTAATTGTGTTTCTTGCAGCTAATATTATAGTTTCCTCTATTTAGTAGATACATGTATAATATCTATTGTGCCAGGAAGAAAACAAATGTAAGCTTAGAATTTGTCTTCTGCAATTTTTCTTTTTTAATTTCTTTAGTGCTTTTGAACAAGACACTTGGACAACTAGAGATTGTTGTATTAGTCGTAGTGGTATTTCACTAATTTCACATGAATTAAAGTTTTTGGCTCTTAACCAAGCTCCTTTTTTTTAAGCTCGCATATGTTTTCATTAAAAATATTATATAGAAAAAGATTATATATTAATATTACATGATAACATAATACATAAAACATATGGGTACCTCAACATCAAATTATTGAGTATAACATAATCTTTAAAGGTTGTTAAGCTTTTTTTCACTTGTTGCTTGTTTGTAGTTTGTAAGGTAATCTTGATTAAATCTGTATTATCTTTTTTGTTATAAGAGATTAAATGAGTTAAGGTAGTTTGTAGTGTCTTTGTATGTATTATGTATGTATCTGTGTATGTATGTATGTATATGTGTGTGTGTGTGTGTCTATATATTGTTAAATTATCAATTTATATATTTTATGTAACTCAACTTAATATGCACTAATTGACTAAATTTAATCATCCAAACTTATTATTAATATTTGTATTGATATTATTTTGTTAATCACTTAGGTTAGTGAACTCATTGACTTTTTTGCAAGGTTATTTCTAATAAACGTAAAAGTTTTTTTATCCAGTTTGATTAGTGGACAATTTTGTCATTAACCCTTGTTAAGTAATAACTAATAATGAATATTTGTTATTAACTGAAGTAACCTAGCTAATGTAAACATATTTCTATTAGGGGATAGTAAATGCTATGTTTATTTTTTTATTATATAATTGTTCTTAATCTTTTTAATCACTTGTAAGGGTTATCAACATGGGGAATGGATTGAAATTATATAGATCAACCTGTAGTTTAAGACAAATGGTTGGGATTGGCTCAACTTGGTTCATATACTTGCATTAAAATGATAGTTGGTTGTTTGAAGCAGCTTAAGACCTCTACAAAATGGTGATTCTTATTTCATTAACGTGGAAATATATACTTGATTAACAAATTTCTCATATGGCCATTTTAAGATTCTTAAATCTTAATAATAATAAAAGCCAAATGTAACTAGATCTTTAATCTAATGTTATGGCTTCTACACTAATAGCTTGAGAATAGCTTAAGGAATAGGAAACACCATAGCTCAGGTATTGAGGCTTTGAAATTTTGGCTGTTTAAAGGAAATCAAAGAATTAGGGGGTCAGAGGTTAGTCATGCAAGCTTAAAAACCAAGCATTAGCCACGTGCATTGGTTTGTTTCACTAGGAGAGGAAAACAGAACTATTAGCGAGTGAGAAATAGGGGCTAATAATAAAGAAATAAAAATGTGTTAGGAAGCAATGTTGTTTATAGAAAAGAGATTATAGAGAAAAGAGAAGATGTCAAGGCCTTATCTAATCATTTATACAATTATAATAAAAATTAAAGGTTATATACAATTAAATCAACAAGTGAGAATATACAACTCTAAGTAAGAACTTGATGGTCAGATTATATTCCCAAAACACTAATCATTTAACTAGATGGACTAAATAAAAGTCAATATAAATAAGCGATCTATTACAAAAATATATATAACCATCCAATCCAACATTGATACTTTACTAATATTTAGTTTCTTCACATGGTCTCTGAGACACTTTTCCATAATTAGGTCCAACTATTGATGTGCTAGTTTCAAGTTCAAGCTATTGAACTTGTTAAGTGATTGACCTCAATAGTGATTATAGCTTTGAATCCTTAGAAAAACTTGATGTGCTACAGAATGTGTAGTTCAATACGCTCACAATATGTTGAGGAGTTCACCTACCCACTCACCTTTTTTATCATCTAGATGAGGCTTTAGAATTTTTAAGATGTCTTTGTTTATTGATTTGGCTTTTCCATCTATGTGAGGATGATAAGTTGAGGCACACTTAAAAAAACAACCATATATTTTGCATAAATCTAGAAATTCTTTAGATTGGAAAATAATTGTGTCATTTCTAACAATTGTTATGGAAATATTAAACCTATTATAAATGTTTGTCTAAAGAAAACTTTAAATCTTATTAATAGTCTTGCCAATAAGAGGCTTCAATTTGATCCATTTTTAAAGGTTGTTAACCACCATGAGAAGGAACCTCCTTCCATTTCTTGCAATTAGAAATAAAAAATGGAAATTCATACCATAATCTAACACGAACCAATAAATAATTATTTCTTCCATCTTCATGAATAATTAGTTTGAAAGGGGAGCATGAACTTGACACCCTTTGCACCGTTTGGCAAATAAAGTATTATTTTTTTCATTATTGGCCAAAACAATCCTTGATACATAATCTTCATGGCAAGTTTATAGCTAGAGGCACGTCCATCACACTCTCTTGAATGGATCAACTTGGTCATATCTTTAACTTCTAAAGGATGGTGTGATAGCCTTAGTTTCTTAAACATTTTTTCCTCTTTTTTGTTCACTAGGGCTTCATTCTTATTATTAATTATTTATTTCTACCAAAGATAATTATATATATATATATGACCAAAAATTATTTTTTTGATTAAATGATGTGTTTACAATTAAAAAGACACATATAAGCACTCAAATTTCTTCAAAAACTCTTTTTCTCACCACTTTTCATCCATACTCTTTGAGACCAATGGTGTTCAAAATATATAATATCTCGTATTCATTGACATATGTCCAACATCATATATGCATCATCACATATCATTATCATGTGCTCATCACATCTTATGTATATTATTTTATGTTATATTCATATCTTTTGTTCATCATGTACTTAGTTCCAGCACAACTCCTTATACTTATTTAGATTTTGTCATGATTGGCATTTAATTTACTCAAATAATATCATCTATTAGCATCACGATTCTTCAACATAAGCTATGTTCCATAAAATTTTTGCAGAAACACAAATTTTGGAACTAACTATCACAAATATGATTAAATATGAGTAAAAAGGATTTTATTAGACTTAATAGTAAACTTTATTAGTCACTTATCTCAAGAGACACAATTTTTATTGTTCAACTTGGTGTCAAATTAGCATTGGTTAATTTGGGTTGGTTGGTCATTTGAGTTAACTTTAGTTGTTGGTTAACTTTATATTCTAATGTAGGCTTTGGGTCACAAGTGACACCTACATTCTAGAATTTTTAGTAGTTAGCTAAGACTTGATTTTGGGATAATTTATTCATATCAATATTATATGAACCAACTTAGTTTAATTCACCAAAATTATTAATTATATTATCATGATGTTTTTCTTCCAAACACTTTCTTTCACCTCTTATCATCATCTCCCTCATCTTCATTTGTCATGAAAAAAAAAGTTTTGGATTTACTTAAATTTTTTAATGATATGATCTTCTCATTAGCATTAGGTTTTTAGAAGCTCCTGTAGCTCTTAAGTGTCCTCTCATGGGCACTTTCTTTCTCAAATTTCTTTCTCTCTATCTCTCTCTTATCTTTTCTATTGAAAATAATCACAACTTTGTTCTCTCTCCTCAAGATCATCCTCTATCTATTTATAAGAAAGTTTATGCGAGAAATGGGTTAGCCAAGCTTGTCCTTGTTATTATTATTGTTATCATTATTATTATTACTATTATTTCTCCTTAGTGGTAGCACTACAAAAAGCTGTAAGGCATTGTAGTGATGGGTAATTAGCTCATCATTTTGGATCAAACCGTGTGTAATGGTTGGGCTCTTATAAAGTCAACCAAGAGGGAGTGTGACATGTTAAATTTATGATTAAGGATGTTTTGAAAAGTTTTAAAAGATTGCCTCTTTCTTCACTTAGTGAAATGCTCAATATTTTATGCTCTCAAATGATTTCATCTAAGAATTATGGTTTCAAAATAATATAATTATTCTTATAATATGTGAAACTTATCTAAGGTTTTCTTAGTTATAAAGATTTTTTAAAACATAACTATTAGCTTGATATAAAACTTTAAATGTCATAGATGAACACATTTGTGTTTGTCTTGAGATAGGATTTTTGATAATATTGTTAATCAACCAAAGTACATTATTGAATGCATCACTTGACCATTTTTACATCAAACTTTATAAGGTTTAAAATCCCAAACTTTAGACAAGTGTCATAGGGATTTATCAATAAGAAGGCCTTTTAGGTCGAAGAACTAGGTGACTTAGTAACTCAGTACTCAACTTCTTAAGATGAGAAAAGTATTCAACAGAATCTCTATTATTGGCTAGTAGATCCACTTTTTGATTTTACTCTTAATGAATAAAAAATAGATCTATAGTATCATACTTTTGTAGAAGAGGCCAAGCTAGTATTCATAGGATTTTAGTCTAAATCTTTACTTTTTAATAAGACACTACTTATTAGTTAGTTTTTGAAACTACTAAAGATTTTTAGGTGCTTCATTTGTAGCCCTCAAGCAAACTAGTGACTTGCAATCAAGGCTTCATGCTTAGCCTGTTTGTTGGTGATAATGAAAACAATTATGATAACACCTTTAAGCTTTACTTACTAAGAGCTAAGAAGGATTGAATTAATGCTACAAGACTCACACATGAAAGCTCCATCAAAAAAGGTTGTTAAAAGTTTACAAGGGTCTTTGGTTTTGAATCAAAAGAGTTTCTCTCCATTAGATAACCTTTAAAAACTTGAGATTTCATAAATGAATAGGAAATAAAGTTATGTTCAAACTCATTATGCTTAATTACCCACATTTGCAACCTATTTATATTATCTATTGGTTGAAGGATGTGCCTCATAAGTTTATTGGTTGTCACATCTATGATGTGAATATTGGTATAATTGATAGGTTGACATAAGTAAAGCTAGGCTTAGATGCTCTATAAGAGAGTATCTTAGCTCTACATCTTTCTGAGTGAGAGTAACATAATAGATTAGTTTTTGAAATCCATTATTCTCTTGAATTAAGGAAGAGTTAATTATAAAACTTGAAGCAATTATATATATATATACATAAAGATTCCCTAAGGACTAGATTGCTCAAGATTGGAGGTTGAGATAAGTATCAATTAACCTCTAGAAAAGCCTTTTGACAATCTTCGATTTACTATTGTCTAAACATATTGTAGAGTAGCTTGATGAATTGTTGAAGTTTCTCTCCATGCTTGAAAGTAAAAAGGGTGAACTAGATAATTTTTTTAGCTAGATATTGAGCATCTCGATGAGCTTTTTAGGAAGGCATGTTTATCAAATCCTTTAACATGTCTAGATTTACTTAGACTCTTTTTTTTGAGACCATGAAGTTAAGAAACTTTCTCAATAAAGTGCTAAAATTACTTTCAAAATATTTAGTCCCATGTTACACTTTTTACATGTCCTTAAAGAGCTAATTTTTATTAAAAATTGTTTACATAATGTTCTAAAATTTTGCATCTCTAACTTTAGAAGATAAAATCAATCATCATTTAGCAAATAGCTCTAACATTATTTAAATCAAATGACATTCCTCAAAATGTCACAAAGTAATTATGGCTCATGTCATTTCTTTCTCTATCTTTTGATTTTGAAAACACATTTTTTTAAAAAAAAAACCATTTGCATGATCATTTTTAAAAATCACAGTAAAACTAATATACATTTGAATATTTTCAAAATTATAACAAAATCAATATAAAAAATTTAACATTCTTTCAAAAGGTAAGTTCTTAAATAACTACAAAAATAAAAAAACTAATAACTTAACAGAAACGTAACAAACTACAAAATAAGATAGATCATGACCTATCGTTCCCTTTCATTGTAACAACCATAATATGAGGGCAATTTTTTGAAAAATATTTTGATATTTTAAATTATCATGTGCTTAAATTAATAAAAAAATCATAATCATATGTTTGATTTATGATCTTTAGAAGAGAATATTTAAAATATCCAAAATATAAAGAAAATTGAATTATTGTTATTTTGAATTATTTAGAATTTTAAAGAATTTTTGAAAACTTTAAAGTTTCATTTCATATTATTCAAAAGTGGTGTACGACTAAAAGAGCAACCCCTAAAAAGAAAGAGACAAACTAAGAAATAAAACGAATAAATTATTTGAATATAAGGATAATATGTTGACAAAAAAATCTTTTGATTATTAAAATAGAAGATCAAAGATTTATAAGGATTAACTTATGAGCATGAAAAAGTTTTTAAAATAATTAAAAATATTACATAACTCACGAAATTATGAAATTTTACTAAGGCATAGAATTTACAAGTATATGCATAGTAAAAATTTTGTGTCTAAAAAAGTAGGTATGATAGTCAATGAACCAAAAGTTAATGAGGATTTAAAAATATTTTAGGTCTTTGGTTAAATTATTAAAAATATTAAATATCATTAAAACATGCGATATTTGGCAAACAGGTGTAGTTAGTTAAGAAGAATAATACAAAATTAACCACTAAACTTTTGAAGTTCAAATTATTTAAAAAAAACAAGAAAATATTAGAATTTCCTAATTTTTATTAAATCTTATTTTTAAGTTTTCCTAACCTTATTGTACTAACAAAATTGACATTATAGTAACCTAATTTTTTGCAAAACTATTAAACTCCAAGCGATATGAAGGCAAGAAGTCACTAAATTGAAGAGTTATAATTGTTGAAGGGAAATGAAGCATTGATATTTAGTATATGAGAGGATGAACATGGATTATGAGGGTGTTTTGAATAAAATTAAAACATTTTGATCGTGGTTGACAGCTTAAAGAGAAGAGGAGGAAGAGAAGTAGTGTTGTTAAATTGTTGGAAATAGTTTAACTAGTCAAGTAAGGGAATTAAGAAATAATCTTGGAAAATCGAAAAGGTATATTGTAGTAAGTGTAAAATACTTAAAATGAAAGAAATATGGATCATATAATGGCAAATAATTTGATATCTATTTTAAGGGGAGACCTTTACAAGTGGAATTGAGATAGCAAGCTTATACGTCTATATGTACTTAGTATTATATAATGTTTGGCAATTATAACGAGTAATGAATTGAAATATATCAAATTCAAAGATGATTGACATCCATGCTTATATTTCTTGTGTTTCCTTATATTTTACTAAGCATCATATGATCATGATTTTATTATAGATGTGTAAAACATGTTATAATAACATGTATGATGTTAATGGCCATTAAAAAAAATTAAAAAATTGCAATGATTATTCTTAATATATTTAGAAAAGAGAAAAAAGGAAAAGAACTAAGGTTGCCAAAAGGTAAGGTATGTTTCTCTAAGTTCAGTGATGTTAGTTTTCAAAAGTGAAGTTTATCATTTAAAGAGCTTAAATTATGACACAAAACTAATATATTGTTGATTCAATTTTGTTGTGAGTCTAGAAAATCAATTATTTTGACTATTCACTTGCTAAGCGGTTTGATTAAGAAATCTAGAAGGGAAATGATAGAAGTCTAATAATAGTGTTTTGAAAGGCCTTGTGAAAGGGAAAAGCTTAGCATTAGATATATTGAAGTTATGAAAGCATGCATATAAAAGTAATGATGCATATCTGCATTCAAGTATTGTTGATTAAAGGTTTCTCGATTATAATTTTTTGCATTTGTTCTATATTAACAATGGTGCATTCTTACATTTACTTTTGATGATGCTTTTGTTGATAGCACTTAGAAAGAGGTTATTTTATTATGTTTAATTAAACATGGAATTCATTTTTAATAAAAACTAGAAGAGTACAATTGCTAAGGATTACTATTATATGATATTAAAATATAAAAAAACATGAGAGATTTCATTATTTCTAATATAAATTTAAAAATAAATAGAAAAATTTATAGGATGGTTATAATCTAATTCAAACATGTTGAGGGAATTGAGGAATGTTTTTGTTATACTGTATGATCAAAATATCTTACTCATGTTTACATATAAGTTTTTTAAAATCAAGTGGAATAAAAAATATTATATGATTTTAAATATTGCTTGTGAATTCAAGTATAAAAATAGAACATGTGGTAGATATACTAGTAATGATATGATTAGAAATAATCAAAGCGATAAAATGTTATTGCCAGGAGTGTTTGGTTGTATGATTTGAACATGTTAATTTTGGATCAATTAATTTGTTAAGAGAGAAGAGTTATCACAATTCTCTCATTCAATGATGGAAGAGGAAGACCAAAAAGAGCTGAGAACAAATTAATATAAGGGACTTAATATTTTTGAATCTTAATATCTTGTCAATATGGTGCAATGGTGTCATAGAATTCATGTAATGGTCTTGGATAAACTAGATTGTAATGCAATGCACACTCAAAGGTTTGGGGTGGTGTCTAGTTGCAATCTTTGGGATTTTATGCCCAAGAAAAAACTATGAGGACTTATGAAATGTGTTTGAAATTCAGAGTAAAGAAATGCTAATGCAAATGTGGTAATAAACATGAGAAAAAATGCATGCAATAAATTTTGAAATACATGTGTTTTCTACCTAATTGCAACTATGACATTTGTATGTTATGATTTTGATGAGGCATGATGACCTGTTTAAAATAATAACTCAAATAATTGAAACCTTCTCTATTTGCAAATCAGAAAAATTAACCAAGTTTTTGAAAGGCAACTATCCTTTGTCTAACAATTTGTTGGTAGATTCCAAGTAAAAGTAGTTAATGAAATTAACTTTAAGCAAGCTATTAAACTCTTGGAAGAAAATTTAAATATAAGAGGAAATCTGAATTTAAATTTTTGTGGTGCAATGAAGACTTAAGTGACAACACAATGAACTGATATTGATTGAAACTATATTTTTTTAGAAATTTTTATAGGACAAACAAAACTAATATGAGAAAGATGTAAAATTATGTTGTTCTTACTATAACAGTTACATAGATACACAAAGAAATAGCAAGAAAGAAGTGTTAGAGCTAGTACAACAAACATGACTAACAAGATATACCAAGGGAAAGACTTGAGAGGTCCCTATATACGTACACATGAAGCGACCAGCACCTCTGGTTCTTTAATCTCTGGTCATCTTGGGCTCAAAAACAATGATTTCTTCTCTAAAAATGTCATAAGAAAACAATATTAAAAATAGCAACCTTTCATAATGGGATTTGGCTCTTATAAAGTTTTATATTATGTCATTTTGTCTAGCCCATTATTTTTGTGTGTGTGCGTGTATCTACAGACATTTAATACATCTTATACATGCATTAATTTTTGTTAGACTTTTTTTATGGTCAATTGATGCATTTTTTCTTTTATGCATGACTGTACATAACGATTTTTGTTCTCATATAACCATGTTTGTGTGTACATAATGTAATTTGTGAACACATTAATTTCTTTCTGTATATATGACTATCCTCATAATCCAAAACATATATTAGACATTGTCTACGCTTGTATAGAAATAACTATTGTGAAGTGAATATTTTTATTGGCATTTCTCCCCTTGTGCACATAGAATTTTACATGCATTGCTTTATTTGTGCATATGTGTTGGGAGGCAAGCATCTATATGTGCACTATGCATCAATAGATAAATCTTGTTTTCTTAAGTTGTTTTTGAATTTGTTGGAATTGAACATGCCCACAATTGGTGATGTAACTACTCATATGGCTTGAACATTCCCACCCATACAAATTGATCATGTATTGGTTACAATAATGGACATCTCTTCATAATACCTAGTGACTAAGGCCAACGTAACAAAATAAAACACATTTTTTTTCAAATGCATCAAAAATACAAAATACGATCAAATATGTAAAAAATACAACACCACATCTTCTAATATATAATGGATAAGTATTAAAAAGTAGTGGGATTGTGTTGCATTGAATTGAATTTTGTTGTTGTTATAAAAACCATATAACATATTCTAACTTTCATTTACGATTTCTCATCTATGTAACGATAATGCTTTTGTAGAATATGCATATTTGTGTACAGAATTGAAGAAGATTTGTTAAATTACTAAAATTAGCTATGCTTTTGTCTACATTTTTTTATATTTATATATATGCAGAAGAAGCAAAAATAGTAGTTGAGAAAACATGAATTTGGAGTTTACCATATAATTGAGTTTTAAGATATAACTGAATTTTTTAGTTGGTTTAAGCATAATCTTGTTGGGCCTGCTTAAGATGGTTCATCTAGTATGTTTTAGATTTAGCTCAATTTTTATTGTTTGGACGAGGCAATGAGTCTGATGCATGCGCCCGACTGGTGAAACAACTAGCTTTGTCAATATCTGTAAGATTGCGTAGTGCACTTTAGGTATTATAATATTAGAGGTGGTTTATACTTTCTGGGTGATGGTAATAATAATGATAAAAGAAAAAAAAGACTAAAATGTGTCAAAAATATTACTTCAAAAATAGGTTTGGATTAGAATAATGATCAACCTAATAAATGTTAATGAGCATGACCATGTTGACTTTATGAGCAGTAAAAAAATGTATTAGATAAGGAACCTCGAGCATTCTTTTGCCTATGTAACATGTACTAAATACAAGGACCGTGCAATTTAAAAAATCTTTATTAGAATAACCACAAAATTTTATATGAACATATGAATATACCTATTTGGTTGGCTATTCTAATTATATGAAACACAAAGTAAACAATTTTAATGTAACCTACCAATAAAACAATTTTTTTAAATGGTTGCGATTGATATGTGACTAGAACTATGCATTATGTGGAGAGAGAACTATGAATGCACACAATTAAGGTTACAGACTTATAAAATATCACTTGTTTGCATGTAAAACATTCAATTTTTTATAAGTATAAAATCATTAATTTTAGCCTACAAATATGAATAATAGTTTACTTTTAATTACAAAAAAATGCTATAAAAAATTTATGCATAAGTGTGAATATTATGCATAAAGATTCTAACCTATAAAGATTAGAGCAAAGTGAATGGTTATTTTTTCTTTAAGAATGTTTGAATGACATCAATCATCATGCATCATTTCTATTTTCCATGAAACACAAATTATTTTGATGCTTGTCAATAATGCACCCTTTTTATGGTTAGGAAGAGTGTTAAACACTTGTTAAAAGAATGTGCAATACATCATAATATTTTTTGGAGGATATGAGATTGTGCTTTTTGCAAATTTAGATTAATGATGCAACATGGCACTTTTAATTCAAGGTCTTGAAGCCCAAGTTTTAGAGTTTGACAAGGATACAATACCTTCGTTAAGAGTGTTTGTACTTCATGGAATTTTCCTTTTGTCGAGATCTATTTGAATCCTATTCTAAACTAATTGGATTGTTGAAATGGGTAGGAAAGCTTTAGAAAGGATTTTGAATTAAATATTTGAGCATAAAAATGCAATTTTAGTGGTAATGATGTTTAAAGATTATGGTGGTAATGTTGGAAAAATTTATTGCTACTTGGATATGCTTCAAGTGCATTGGATTTATTATACAAATTGTTGGGACATAACTTGAGGCACCATCTTTTGGAGTTAATACCATGCATTTAAGTTGCAGAAGTTTGCTTCATGTTCTATCTGGTAAGGCTTTTTTAGGACAGGTAGGCAAATTGATATTGCCAGTGTTTGACCAATTATGCTACATGATGCTCATGCTTGGTAATAAAGAAGTTATTATTTATAAAGGGTGACATAATTTAATATTAGAATGGGATTGTTTTCACCAAGAAAGAGAGCTAAAAAGACGTTAGGGTCAGGGCAATAGAACTTTTGATTATTTGGCAAAGCTTTGCATTTGCCATGTGCTTTAAATAATCATTTGATTTTGGATAGGTGGATTATTTTCTTAATTGATATGTTGATTATGATCTTGAACCAAACAATGCAAAGTGATATAATTTTGTTCTCTAATGAAAAACATGACTGTACTTTTTTACAACTTAAAATGATTTGAATTATTTTTGTAAGAAGATTGATGCTACGCCGTAACGTTGAACCGTCCCTTCTGAGGACATGGTTAATGTTACTTTAGTAACAACTCATTTGCTTTTAAATTATTTCATCTTGATGTGTCTTGTCTTAAACTTTTTGCAACTTTCAAAAACATAATATCTTTTCCATATTATTCATTTTCTCTTGATCACATAAATTAGAATTAAGTATTTTATATTTTAAAACCAATATCAACATATTTTCTTTGACTTTTAAAAATTTTTAAAGTTTTTTATTGGGTATATTGCATAATGAAGATTCCTGTTAATTAATCCTTTATGTTTCATTGGTTGCAATTTTTGCAGGAGAGCTTCGTGTGGCAAAAGGTGACCTATCACAAGCATCAAGCATCAAGCCAATTCAATATTATTTTAGGTGAAGACAAAAATAATGTTGCTGCACTTTCAGATCAGGTACTTTTACTTTGTGAAGTTTGTACTTTGGTTAAATGAGCCCTCTATATCGATGTAGAGCTTGTGACATGTATTGAGGGGAATGTTCTAAAATTTAAGTGCAGCATATTGAGGAATTACAACTAGCTTGTGACCTTTTAATTAAGTATTTTTAATAGAATAATATTGTTTTGAGTATTTTTTAGGTATGTACATGATTACTAATTTTTAAACTATTATTAGAATTAATTAAATTTTGGAGAAATGCATATAGGTTTTTGGTGTTCGGGGTTATTCTCAACTAAAGTTTCTTGAGTTTTATAATTGGTCATTTAGGTCCTTTTAAGTACCCTATAGTAAGAAAGTAGGTTGATACACCTCAACATTGTTAAAAAGCAAAGTTAATATCGAAATCCTCTTCTTCTTTCTTTATTGGCGAAGCCTTAAACCCTTTACTAATTTTAAGGTTGTTGAAGTCCATGGAGGTGGAAAGAGAAACGATGATGATGTATTATGGGAAGGGGTGGCAAGGATAATGGAGAAAGTATAGAGATGTTATCATTTCTTCTTGCACCTATTTTATGAATAAATTAATAGTCTATTATAGAAGCACTATTGAAGATATTAATGTCAAAATAGATGAGGCTGACAAAAAATTGATTTGAAACTATAAATATGTATATCGATTCTAACTAAAAGTCAATGATACTATGTTAAGTACAAAACTATAATGTACATAATATCATATTCACCATCATCTTACATGTATTTATAAATTATCTCTTAGTGAATTTGTATAAATAGAAAAGTAAGTTATACAATGTTTAATAAGTAAATATTATACGTAACAATTAGTATGACATGATATTGTGATATAAATATGAGTATAAACATGACATCTCTATAATAATCGGAGAAGAAATGTGTCGCCAATAGTAATAAATAACAAGCTTAGTAATATAAGAGTCCACATTTATATATTATATATTTTTTTCATATACATATTATATATCATTTCTCATTAATTTCTCTATTTATCTTTTTTTCTTTTTTGTTAATTTATTATAATTGAAGTCATATTTCTTATATTACTATTATCATATATTTCTATCACATGTTATCTCATATCTGTATGACTTCTAATCACATAATCTCTACACCTTTACTAATAAGCATGTCATAACTTGTTAGTCCTATCATTCACATAATATCATTATAGAACATCAACTTTTCAAAAGGTGCTAGTAATAGCAAGGAGATCTCTAATGCCATTTCATAACTTGATAAAACTAATGTTAATCATGTTTAGCATATCATGTGTTGAGCTCATCATATCTAGTGGAATCATGAAATAAAATATAGATTTTTTTTATTCTTTTTTTTATTCACTATATTTAACCCAGTTATAATTTACATCATATTATAAGATACTATTTCATTTATTTATCTTTTTATCTTCTATTGTATTTCTATTATGTTGTGTTTTAATTACTCAATGTCATAAAAGCATTGATGTATCAGAACATGAATGCAAGCATGAGACTTGTATGTCATACTTTAATTCTCAAATAATTATATCAACTATATTATCATTTATTTGAATTTACATGGATTCCAAAAACTTATCTTTTTTGGGTCCTTTCTTTTTGTTTTTTCTTTCTTACAAGGAAATTCATTAATAACTCATAAGGATATATGGCT
This sequence comes from Vanilla planifolia, assembly GCA_023846275.1. Taxonomy (NCBI): domain Eukaryota; kingdom Viridiplantae; phylum Streptophyta; class Magnoliopsida; order Asparagales; family Orchidaceae; genus Vanilla; species Vanilla planifolia. The sequence continues at coordinate 16,335,645 of CM043875.1, read as the reverse complement.
TTAATATCACAAACTATTTTATTTGAATTTCCTAAAATTCTTAAGAATGTATGCATATTTAATAAAGGAATTGCATTTAGATATTGATCTTACTAATACTTTTTTTGAGCTTGAGCAGTTAAAATCACCTTTAAGTTCTTTTATCGTAGTTTCTCACACTATTCTTGCTTTTATTTTTTAGACTTAAGCTGTAACAACAATTTAAACTAAATATTCCTTAGTTGTGGCTTCTCTCACTTTCCCTTTTTGTTGGAAGTATAGCAGTAGTCTTTCTACATTATAATTATTCAAAATAGTAATACTTTTTCTTAATTTTTAATTGAAGCTGAAGCTCACTTTGACTAAACTTTCCCATTCCCAGTTTGGTCAAATGCCTTTTTCCCACTAAGCTTCAGCTTGCTACAACACTAGCCCTTGCTGGCTTGTAAAAATTCACGACAGCCTCTTTCTTTAGGAAAGAAAATAGAAATACAAAGCTAAGCTCTCTTGGCAGCACAAGTATAACCAAAAACTTCTCCCAAATAGATTTATTGTCAGCTCATCTGCTTTGACTGCCTTACTTCATTCAGCATTACAATTAACTTGTTTTGTTGATTTTCATTTTTTTCTCTTTTACTATTCTGCTGCTCTCCTTTCTTCTTCTTTCTATGTTTTTCTATCCCTGATTCCTTTTCTTTCTTAAGGTCTTCTCCCAAGCAGCTGATTCCTTTGCAAACCTTCTCAAGTGAGGGTCACAAAGGTTCTTGAGGTTGACCTAGAAAAAAGGGAATAAGAGAGAAAGAAAAATGTTGTTGTTACTATTATCAAAAAAATAATAGAATGCATTTTTATAATTCAATAACTTCTAAAATTAATTAAAAATAAAGGAGAGTTTAAAAAATTTTTAACAAGGATAATAAGCTTAAATTTAGAGATGTGATCAAGGGATAACATTCATCAAAAACCATGGTTGCATCTTACTTTTGAATTGAAGTGATTCAAATGAATGCCTTGTGAAGGAATTTAAGAAGCTTGGATGAGGAGATGGACACATGGTTGAGATCATAGAAAATGGTATCATTTTTGGAGAGGCAGCGTCCTACTATGACAAATGGTATTTTAGGGATCTTATAAATATGTTATAATCGTCCACTAGCCTAACCTATCCAAACTTGATCAACGTTTTACTTTAATTAAATCTGTTAAAATTAGACTTGCTTATTATCGGCACACTTATGAACCTGCATGTATTAGCATAAATCTTGAGGGAACTTGTTGAGAATTAGAGCAAAATGCAGTCTTAGAAGCAATTTATAAAGGGAAAATATTCATTGGGCACCTTAGTTATGTCTTATTTTTAGTAAGGGCATTATGAAATACTTAAAAGGACACGATTTAAACGATTGCTTGTGGAGGACTCCAAGGAAGCTTTGATGCTAAGTTTGGATGTATTTATTATTGGAAAACTTATTTACTTGCATGATTTATTATAAATCTTGAAGGAAACTACTGAGAATTAGATCATAACTCATATTTATATGCAATTTACTCTCATATTTATGTATAACATGATATATTAATGTTAGTTAGTTAGTATTTTTCAAGTAACTATTTATTTTACAGTAAATCTTCATTTTTTAGTTGCTTAAGTGTTCATTATTGCTAATGAGATGTTTTGTTATTTGATATGGTTGTTGACATTAATAAGTTTTTAAGCAAATATACTGCATAATTTATCTCTTTCTTCATCTAATCTCCATTATTGAATAAATTAATACACTTAAGCTGGATTAAGTCTAGCTTAGGAGTGTGAGGCACTACTAAATGACACTTAGGCTTTGCGTTGGAATTTAATTCTTGCTTATTCACGTGCTTTAATTATTTATGAAAATTAGATTATAGTTTTTCCCATAATGATTTTTGAATTTCTAGTCTACTCTTTATTTTTCCCTATTATGAATCTTTTGCTTTTTACTTGACCTTCAGGCATGAACTTCTCTTTTTAACCAAAGCATTAACATACGTCTATAGTTACACAATTACTTTTGGTTGGCCTGCTTTAGATAGATCAAGCATAGTGCTTGTTTCTGGAAAATTCGTTTTGGCACTTTGCATATCTAGTTGGAGTTCTTCAGAATTTTGTTTCATTTGAAATACTTTTATTTAATTATTGTCTGAATTTCTACGAATATTCTACAGAATTTTATTTTTCACTTAACCTTTATCTTGAGTACTACTTTCTAGTTGATATTATTATTCTTTTAACAGCTTTAACTCACTTTTCTATGATTTTGTAGTTTCTTCATAAAGCGTGATCATATTACCAAAAGGAGGGATAATAGAACAAGGAATAAAACTAGATAATTTTCATGAAAAAAGATGCATAGAAAGAACGAAGATTCAATGTTTGAAATCTCTCTTGCATAATAGATAAAAATGCATGGACTTAAACTTTATGGTTTTGTTTAACTTTTAGATTGTTTATTTCAATTACATAAAATCATTATTTACAAACATTGAATTCTGTTATTGCCACCTTTATTGGAAGTTCTTAATTGCAAGCTTGTGTTGAGTTTGATGCTGGGGAGAATGAAGATCAGTATCAGAAAGCAGCAGAGTCATAAAAGAGATCTTTAGGCTATTATAAGGTCTGTTTAATCACTTCTTATGCCAAACATATGATAAAAATATTTTTGTGCATTGAGTTTTCTTTTTCTTGATGATTCCAATTTCAATATTATATAGCAAAAATTAAATACTATTTAGGGCATGCTTTACTCATTATTCTGGTTAAGTTTTTTGTGACTTGGAAGTTGAGTTCAATTCATGAAACCCCTATGTTATGTAAGGTAATGCATGCCTGAAAAAGATTCTTCCTATATTCAATTTTTTGGACCCTATATTGTGCCCTTCCATTTGGTATTTTTCTGTTGAAATGTAGCAAGATGTGTCATCCTATGTCCACTTGAGCATATATTTGGTTTGTTGCATTGTGGCATTTCAAGCATTTAATCACTAATGTGGTGTTAATTTTAGTGAAACTTGAAAGTGCCAATTTATTTTTGTAATTAGTATATAGTGACATGCATTTGAAACCTTAATGTATCTGTATTAGTACTTCCATGTTTATTATGATATGCATTACCATGATCTGAATTTCTTTCAGTCAGGCAACTCTTTTAACGAACTGATTATGATATTGACCAAAAAGCACTAAGAGCTTATCCTAGTTGTCCTGGAGCTGGGAGGCTTAGTATAGGTTACTATAGATACAGACTTTGTCAATTTGACAAGGCTCGACGAGCCTTTCATCGAGTGCTTGATGTAAGTTAGTTTTAATTTATAGTTCAAATTTCATGACATGCCCTGTATGTTCTTATATTCCCCTTTTATTTGTTTCCATTGTGTAGTTAGATCCAAAAAATATTGATGCTCTTGTGGTTCTTGGAATTATGGAATTGCAAACAAATGAAGGTGAGATTGTACTTGTTAATCTAGGAGGTAGCGTAGGCAGTTCATTTTTTTGTTTGTTCATAGTGGGGTGGGTTTGGTTAACTGAATTTTTTTTTATTGATGGCTAATGCATCTTAGTGTTATTTTTTTGCAGTTGATGGTATTCAACAAGGAATGCTGAAGATGCAGAGAGCTTTTGAAATATATCCTTATTGTTCAATGGCATTAAATCATTTCGCAAACCATTTCTTCTTTACTAGTCAGCATTTTCTTGTTGAACAGTTAATCGAGACAGCACTGTCTGTAATTAATCATGGGTTGATGAGAGCTCATTCCTACTACAATTTGGAAAGATCATAGCACAGCAAGGTATGAACAGTCCCTCATCCGTGATGTTTATATTATTGACCATTCTTGTTTATACTCTTAACACAATGCTTGATGATTGGTCCCAATGATTGAGTCTTTCTATACTATAGTATACAATATGCTCTGTTTCTTTTTTGTTTGTCTTAAATCTTGTTGTATTTGATTGGTTATTATGGTGATTCTGAGAAGGTTGGGTGGTATTACATGGCTTCTAACAAAGAAATTAACAAGCCTCATGAGTTTTCTTTGCCATTTTATTGTGTGTTCATATATCCTCTCACTGCTTTCTCTATTTAGTAGTGTTATATTTCTGAAAGAGTTGTGTAAATGAAAAAATATTGCATGCTATTAACATTGCACTAGGACATTCAAAATTTTACTTTTTGTGGCATTGTATTTAACTATATCATGGCATGCTTTGGAGATGAAAATTTCCTATAACAGTTATAAACTAAATTTTTTTTATTCAAATTCTAGTTATATGTGATTAGGCTTTCTTTGATGTTTCTCACCAGCCATTCTTTGGAAGTGATCTCATTGAAATGGCAGGAATAAGAACAATGAGAACCTCTTGAATGTATTCAAGTTTATTTTATTTTTGATTTGAGCGCATACAGTAGCGTTTGACCCATCCAAGTTGGTTTGGCATTTCTAAAAGAAATTTACTAAACTTTATTGGTTAACAAATGATAATCATGTGTTGTGTTTAGGCACACGTCAGGAGCAAGCTTAGCAAGTAGGAGAGTAGCTCTCGTTCGAGCAGGCAGAGGGGATAGAGAAAATACGAGGCTAAAACAGTCGTGATACAAAAAAAATGTATGTCATAGTTACATTTTTCTTTTTTAATTGTAAGAGCATCATGTTCTTTTGTTTTGTTACATGATTTTTTTATTTCAAAGCTAATTTTTATCTGGGTTGGCCGAGATAAATTGTTATTATTGTTTAACAAGATTGGTGGGCTAAGCAATAGGCAGAAGCAGCACTCAAAGGCAATGTCATTGCCTACCAAAAGAGCCATAGCAGCTCGTTCTCGTCAAGAGAAAAAAAGCAGCAAAGGCAAGGTGGTAAGCAGTTTAGGGGAAGGAAAGCATGGAAGTGAAGCTTGGGAATTCCAATCGATTTCAACAATCTGGGATCAAATTTTTTGGCAGGACGTATATCTTTACTTAGCTTCCCTTTTATCATTCTAATATTTTCCAAATCGTTAATGATATATATGCGATGTATGAGGCCAATCATTATTGATTAAGATTTTGAGTTGATTAATATTTTCCCTTTAAAGAGGTGTAAATGATGTGTAAACAAAGGCTGCCTTGAAACAATGTTTTGAATTTCATTTAACTTTTATATTCAACTTCTACTATTACAAAGATGTGGACTTTTTTAAGTTTCAAAGTCGAGAAATTTTTATGTGAATTAAAGACTTAAGTTGATAGAATAGATGTCAAGACACTTTTATAAATCATAACGAAGGATAAATGATTAAGAAATTGGTTCATGATATTTGCTTAGTATTTGAATTTTTAACTTATGGTTCATTAAGTATTAGATAACTAATATAAAAGCATTATTTTGTATATTTGAGAATGAATGGTGTCAATGAGGTGTTCTTAATAGAAAAATTTCATATTAAAAGTAACATATTTGTTGTAGAGGTTAAGAATAAATCCTAGTTGTGATATTATTAGAATGATTATTTGTATTTTGTTAAATTTAAGTTATAAAATAAAAAATATTGAATGATATTTTTTTATTTTTAAGTTTGATTATATTTGTGAAAGTTATATTTTTTATAAGCACCAATAATCATCATTCTTAAGTTTTAAAAAGTTATGTAGTCTCTTGAGTTAGTTCATGTTGACATTTGTAATAAATGCATATTTTATTTCAAAACAAAGATAGTTATTATTTATTATTTAGTTATGACCTTTTTCATATGAGTTTGATATCTTTTGTAGTTTATAAATTAAAGCTATTTTAAAAATATAAGGAATTTGAAGGTCTTATAAAAATAAAAATTGGTTTAATATAAAAATTATTTGAACTAACTGAGAAGAAAATTTTTGTCTAAAGAATTTGATTTTTTGCACAAAAACATAAAATTCATAAGCAATTGTTTATTAGAAAAGTACAAAAATAAAATAAAATTGTAAAAAAAGAAGAATAGGACAATTGTTGAGATTACTTATATTGAATGAGAAAAAAATTTTTAAATAAATTTTGATCAATTATTACTATTTCTCTTTATATTTAAGCTTTGATAACTTTAAATGAATACAACAACTTGAATATAAAGAGTAAAAAAATATATTTTTTTGTTCTTTCATGAAATATAAGATTTGTTTGTCACTGATTTTATTAAGTTATTAACATAAAATATTTCTATGCGATTATATAATTATTTATGAACAAACACCCATATATTATTTTTTTCAATAAATTATATTTCCTTTCTTTCATCTTTCTCAATGAACAAATGCACAAAAACTATGCTTTGAAAGACTATTTATTTTGGAGTGTCCTTATCTTCAATATTGCTATGAGGACCAATTTTTGTAGACCAGTTGAAGTAGAATTGGTGATTTTACCGAAGTTCAATCTATGGATACATTATTCACAATTGTTCCCCAGTCGTCGTCAAAGCGGACAATTTCTTAAATATAGTTTAATGAATGATGGTTGCTTTTTGGTTGTGTCCAGCGCACCACCCATCATGTATCTGCCAATATCCAAAGCATCCACCATACCCACATGCTTCACAAGTAGCAAAATAAAAGTTCAAATGTCACCTCCCCTGCTGTGCATGCTCACTCGAGTATTCTTTGCTCCTTGCAAGAAAAGCTCCAACCACGCTGATTTGATCACCTGCCAACTTTGTTCTCCCCAAGCACAAGAATCAGGTGCACAAGCACTTGCACTATCTAAAACAAAGATGGATATGTGATCCATTCTATAGGTTCGGTCAGCATCAGCCTACACACCTTCCCCTCAACCTGATCATCGCTGTTCCCAGTCGACGTCAAATCCTCTTCATTTCGTTCGATGAACTGTACCTACCTGTTGTAACCTTCCAAACCACATGGACAGGTTGATGCGACATTGGTATGGCTGCTCACTGTAGGTTCGTGACACATGCTAAGGAGGAGCTCCAAACAGCACGTTGTTCAGAGTCTCATATTGTGTGGAGATGAAGAACATAATTGAGCGAGAGCTTATGTTGGCAGAGCACGAGTTTGCAAAGTCACGCCTTTGTGTTGAATCATTAGAGGCCAAGAGTACAGCCTCTAGAGAAGACCTTGGTAGGATTGCTACCTCTGCATCAGATCTTCACATTGCCTTGCATAATTGTAGGGTCGTAGTAATGGCGGTGATGACATTGGGAGTCAGGATTTCTTTGCCATGCTGTGTCATCATCCTATTATTTTTTAGGTCCATCATGTTGGTAACCTCTATTTCTTTTTTAGTAAGAATTGTGTAAGCTTTGATAATTACTAACATATTTGCATATTTTCGATTTTCATCTGTGAATTGATATAACACTTTACGTGTTTCTACCTATTACATTTCTATGAAGAATAGCTGCGAACCATTGTAGCAATTATTGATATTAATATAGTTTCCTGAATGGGCCCCCTAACTTCAAGCTCTTGAAGTAGCCTACAATAGCCTCTCAAAAATGATTGGTGGGCAAGGAACTTGAAGGTGGTGATGAAACTAGTTTCTTGTGTTGATGAGATTGGTGTGTTGCCTACCCTAGTCTGAAAATGCTAATAAGAGTTTACTCTGCCAAACTTGAATAGGTCATGGGATTCACGCTTGGCTCTGAGGCAAGGGTTTTCCTGTGTCAAGGCAGTAATGAAATGGACTTCCTTCCCATATAATGAAAACTGAGTAGCGGGACGGGACTGTCCCCGAACTAAGTAATACCTCTTCCAATATTAAGCATGAATTGGCGTGAGAACATAGTCGCATTTAGGGGACGCTTCTTTTTCTTGAGTACAAGACATCTCCTTAATCAGAAAAGGTCCTTCCCACTAATGTTTGCATGTGTTGCATCCGGGTCACATTCATAAGCCTGATTATGACTAGCACGAGGTCTCCAAACTTGAAAGATCATCTTTGAATCCTTTGATCAAAGGCTTTTGATACACTTGCCTAGTAGATTTCAAGCCTTTGTCAACAACTCAGTCATTTCTTCTCCAGAGCATCTAGCTCTTGGAGTATAAGTTGCACTCTCTAGTCCTCCATAAAACCTTCCTGAATTGCCACTCTAAGGGTGGGGATTTGGACTTCCAGTGGGAGGATTACTTTTCAACAATTGTCAAGGCATAAAGCATATGGTATGCCCATGGTCGTTCGAGAAGTTTCTCATGAAGATCGTTTCTAAGAATAAGGGCAATTGGAATGAGAAGCTTACATAATGTCTTATTGACTGACAGCCTCTTCATGCCAATTAGCCATAGCTTTGAAAGGTGTGGAGAAACAATGTTGCATCTGAAGCTTTCTACAAAGTCGAACTATTTGTTGATTTTTCAATGGTGTTCCATTCCATTATAGAAGATCAGGTGACCGGGACTTCGAACCGATATATTAGATGATTTTTTATCAACATCATTTCCTTTTACTCATTTGAATAGTGTGGCCTCTGACCACTTCAAAACGAATCTGTGGTAGCCAGAATATAGATAAACCTTTTAGATGTAGGAGGCTGGATGTGGCCAATCACATATATGTCCCAACCCTTAAACAAGACAATACCGTCAAATGCCAAGGTTCTGATGGTTGTCGAATGAAGACTCCATGTATCTTACAAACGTGGCATCTCTTGGAGAAATTAATGGAGTCTTTCGACATGGTGGACTAGTATTACCCTAGTCACCTCAATGATGGAAGAACTTATAGAAAAGAGCAGGTAGATCAGCCACGAAGCTACGAGGAAGTTCATATTACTAAGTCATGTTTACAAAAGAGTGGGCATTCACGCCCTAGTAAAATTCCACTTTGTTTAAATTGTTTGGCCAGTAAGGGAGGAGCACTCTGGAAAGCAATTAGTTATAAGACCTTCACTTGTAAGAAGTTCCCTAGAGGTCTTTCCCTATAGAGACCCCTCCACTCCCCTTTCCAAAAGTCACTCATGAATTGGACATCTCTCTAAAGCACTACATCTTCGGTAAGCCATGATGCTTCACTATTCTCTTACCTCATTCAAGAAACTAGTGACGATAAGAGAAGCATCACTTACTTTCTGACATACAATCAGATGGACCATCTTTGAAAATCTATCAATAACAACAATTAAACTATCGATTCCCTTGGCTATGTAGGGTAAGCCTAACACAAAGTCAATACTGAAATCTTCCAGCATCTTCAGGGGAATTGGCAGAGGTGTTTATATGCCGGTGGTTTGCTTTCCTTTCCTCCCTTCGCTGTTTCACAAACCAACATCTCCCTACAACTTTGCTTTGGCTACATCTCTCTTGATATAAGGTCAATAGAAATGGTTTTCCACCATGGTAATCGGTCCAAAGAAAGAAGCAATCCTTACAATTTCCAAAATCCTTCGTTCAAAGAATGTGAAATCAAAGTTGCCTTAGATAGAGCGAGATGTTGGTTCCAATCCAAATCATATTCGTCGTGAACACAATACTTAGAGTGCGAAACATCGATGTAAAAGATTGAGAGATAAGTGAATCCTAGGTATGTCTACAATACTTTTCGATGTGGTTGCTTACTATTCTGGTGTGCCAGATTCTTTTCAAGTGCTTGGGCTATGGTACATGAAAAACTCACCCCAGAGTGGGCCCCAAGGAGGGGAGGCCCCAGCCATCTTTGTTCTTTTCATGTATCAAAGCTCAGTCGGACCAATGGGAATGGACTCAACAACTAATCGTTAGATCACCCGTCAGACCTTGGCTACTCTCCTACAGGATTGAACAAGAGACTAACAAAGACCTACTTGAGCAGTAACTACATGACAGTAAGCTGATTCCAAGTTTGTAACTTGAGTGTGCATTGATGATGAAAAGTTGACATTGTCAGGATCCATCTTACTGGGTAAATGATCTGAAAAAGGAAGAAAGAAGCGAAGAGCAAAGTTCAAAAGTGGACTACCCACACGAGGAATTCATGCTTCAATGGCCAAAGCATAGATATTGATCTAATATATCCCACTTCATGTAGAGTAGGGGGTCCATAACTTGTGACTCTGAAAGCTCCACTAAGGTCGTGTACAACAAACTGAACCACACAACTAGGTGTGCATTACTTACAAAAATAAACTGAGAAGAGAGTCTTGCTGCTTTTCCCATTACTAGTAGAAGTTTTAGTTCTTTGGGCCTCTTTCTTGCCTTTTCATACTTTTGGATCAAGCTTTACTTTGGCTTGATTTCATCTAGAATTCCCAAGCCCATTAAAATGACTTTTGTTAAATAGGATTCATCATTGGGATGGCTTTTTCACATCTCACAAGAAGGTAAAGTAATCATTGAAAAATGGGGGGGCCCTTCCTTTTTGTATCAAAAGATAGCTCAATTTCATATTACATATCTTGTTGCAGCCTTTCCAGAGCTTTCCTCCTAGGATCAATGAATAGTTAGGTTGTGTTACATGCTCATATCCACATTGCAAAGTGATCACGCAAATCCAATCTAATTCTAATCTAATCAAAATTAAATATGGACATACAAAAAAATAAAAAGCATTGGTAGTAGCCTTTTGACTTCATTAAGCCCATCCATCACATCAAGAGAAAGAAATGAAACAAGTGAACTCCTAGGAGGCTTATCTCGTTGATATCATTTTGTATTGTAATTTTTCTAATGCAAAGATGGATGTCAGAAAATAGATAGAGAATGAAAACAAACCTATAAAGTAGTTTGATTCTTTTTCTTTGTAGCTCTTACATTGCATATGAGCCTAGGCCCAGGCAAGGTTCCCAAGAAACCTTTTTGAGATTCAGAGATGCTCAAGTTCTAACTGCTTATATATTTCCAATTAACCTGAACCCCTCATTTCGAATTTGGGGTAACCACTTCCCGATCATCATCATCCTCATGGCGGTCAGAGTTCTCCTGTCTAGATTTTGATCTGGGCTATTGACGGCTACAAACCCCCACTCTATTTCTTTTGAGTCATCAGGGATGACCTAATCTTTCGAGTCCAGATGATTAATATCTTTGGCGAGTATGGAGGAGGCTGGTTGTCATGCTCCAAACCTTATATACACTATGTTGGTAGTTATTTGTCTTATGAGCGAATCTCGATCTATATTGTTGGCCTATTTGATTTAAGCTGATGGCTTGGTACAAAAAAACATTGATCAAAGAAAGAAAATAGCTATCTAGCTTCTACAATCCAAAAAACCTTGTTAGCTTGCTTGCTAAGGCTCTCCGAGCACTATGGCAGGATATGGATCGATCATGAACGAGAATGGACTTCTCCGTAATGTCGTACATAAAATATACGAGTCACAGCCCCTCTTTTCGACCAGACGAAGGGAATGTGAACTCCATTCTGGGGCTTGCCTTGACCCGAGGCCCACTATAGGAAAAAGGCCTCTGGGATGATTCAGAATTAATAAGGATGGGTAAGATAGAGAGGTGAGGTTACTAGCTTAGTCATTTCTTTAATCGAAAAGGTTGGCTATGTGCCATATCTGCCTTATAGGGGACAAGGCCAATTAAGAGTGAGTTATTCTTTCATTTCTTCGTTAAAGAGTTTTTCGTAGTGAGATCATGATTACCTTCTAGTAGAGAAAGTTGACCACAAGATAGAGCCAATGCCTCTCTCGTTTGTCCACTTGTGTACCCAAGCATTGTCATGTGAATGGTGTTATTTTGTAGATCAAAGAATAGAATCTATAAGATAGTAAAAATAGTAATAGAGAGAACAAAATGATAGATAGAGTACCTTTTCATGGCACTCAAATTGAAAGTAGCACGGGAAGAACATAGCTCCCAAGCATACGAATGAAAATGATCGAAATGATGGGAGTGTGCTTCGCTTATTCAATCTTTTGAGTGACTAGGAGGTTAGGGAGATCGTATTTACTCATGTACTAGAGAGGAAACCAAGCAAAGAGGAAGTTGGCCTATGTAGAGACAGAACTTGAGGTGATAAGTCTACTTTTTGTGCCAAAAAGAATCCACTCATTTATCTGTTAAGGAGCTAGCAGGGTTGGAAGGGAATCCCATTTTGATTGACTCAAGTCACAGGGGTGGGGATCCTCAGTGGAGGGCCAAAGCAAGTTTCAAGCTTGAACTAGTTCATGTCCAAATGCTTTCGAGCCTGTAGCTTTACTTTTTGCTAAAAACAAACGAGCGGATGAGTGCCGATTCACTGATTGAGAATTGAGAACAAAAAGGTGGAACATGGTTATATATGGGGAGAAGAAATTCTAGGGTTTCTTAATTTGAAAACTCACATTTTGTGGAAGGGATAGGCCAGCTTTCAAAGGTATAAATCACTCTATTTGACTTGTTCATAAGTTCCTCCCTTTTGCCTTTGAGACGTTCCCCCAAAGGCCCTTAGGAGACGTGGGATCAGGGTAGAAGGGCTCAATCAAATACTAGCCTTTAGTGAAGGAGTGTGGATACTAGCAATAACATTGCACCAACCTTTTCATAAGGCCAAACTAAGAAAATCAACAACCATATGTGCCCTCGACCCCAAACCAGGTGATAAATTGATTGAGGTGTGGAGCGATCCTAGCCCAAGTGATAGAGCAACCCATCTCTCTTTCTCTGTGCTCACTCTAATTGCTAAGGAAAGCATGCAAACTAAGCCCCTCTTGAGTTTGCTAATTGGGGCCCCCTCTAGGGATCATTAGCATACAATTTCCTTACCTATTATGTGTTTAGCATAAGGACACTAACTTCAATGGATTGAAAAAATAAAAAACAAACAAACCAAAAAGAGTACGAGGTCACAGAAGTACTCGCTACCTCATTCTATTTGATTATTTGTTAGAATAGAATCTTCTATTTATATTATTGATATTATTTTATAATATTGTAAAGAAGTTCCCAAAAATCAATACCCCAGAGAGGGACCCCGTGCCAACTCTCTTGGTTTGTTTTGTAGAACACAATTGGCTGTGGAGATAGAGTAATCTTCATCGAATCAGTGCAGAATTCGTTTTCGCTCCGTTTCAGCCTGTGGTTGATGGAGCCTTCTGGAAGCATGACATAGCAGTTGAATGCACTTTCTTTTAGCATACTAATGAATAAGCTGATTCAAAAGGCATCTTCATGGGCTATATCCTCCCTTCGAAAATATACCCGAGGAATACATAGAATATATGACATCCACTGGTGTACTTCATCGCCACGCGTATACTTATTTTTTGGATTCATATCAATCCTATGTGGCACTCTCGCGTCATATGGCTCCATTCTTTGTAGCAAGAACTTCCTGAATGAATAGGTTGGTAATTCATGTAATACATGATATCCTACCACTTGCCATCCTTCTCTTCTTTAAGAAGAGAATTGCAACTTCACTTGACAATTGAGGGGACCCAGGTTTGAGGATTGCACTTGGGGGTCCCCACTGGTTAACTCGACAAGATTCTTGGAATCTTTTCTGGAGAACTTTTGAATCTGGTAGGGCTCTCACAGGGTTAATTCAGATCAATCAATGAGAGGTTTATAAAATAAGGAGTTCAGCAAGGGCCAGAAGATTGATAGAAGAACCTAGTAGAAGTCACTGTTGTGTTCAACTCCACAGGTTGACTTGTTTGAAGGGATTTCTTTCTATCGCTTGTCTTACTAGGCCCGAGGTCATGTCACATGTGGGTCTCCATGTAATTGCACCTTAAGACAATTTTGAAGGGCATTCACATTAAGCATCATGGTATTATGCAAGTCGAGTTGTCATGGTGAAGTTGATCACAACTAATCTGACAGCCTAAACTTCTTAGTGGAGGACTAGAAGTACCTTAGCTTTTTGTACCCTAGTTTCAAGCGGCTATGAAATTCATTGATTAGACATGCTTATAGAGAATCTAACCATCTAATGTATGATACTAGACCTTCTGGCGATGTCAAAATGTAGGTTTACTGAATCCGAAAAAGTGAGACTTTTCTTGACGAGTGGACCATAGTGACCCGATTATTCGGACCTACAAAAAGCTTAGTTTCCTTGCTTTCTTACCTCATAGTACTTAAAAAAATTAAATTCAAAGTAGCAAAATAGTATTTCCATTATCCACCTTTAGAGACATTTTGGAAGAGGGTTCCCTTTCACACATCTTGGCTGAGCAAGAAATAAGTGCTTTGTTGATTGAAGGTGGTCTCTTCCCTACTCTTAGACATAGGACAGTGGATCACTTCACATCCATAGTCCTCTTTCTATTTTATGCATCTTCTGTCTCCTCTCTCAGATTTAGGGAGCCGAGGAGCAAGAGTTCTCGCTCGAAAGTAGCTTTCTAAGAGGGAAGTGGGCTTCATTCAATGGAATGCTTTGTTGGTTTGGCTCAAGATGTCCAATTTCTCGATGAAGAAATAGGAGCTAGTCCCCTATTCAGTAGGGTCAAAGAATTCATGTTAGGATCCATAGTTTGATGGATATAACACAACTCTTGAAGCTATAACCATAAAGCTGATGCACTTGCCAGCCTAGCAATAGCTATAGCCTTAAGCCCATTTGAGACCATATACGTTTGCATTGAAGGATTAAGGCTTCTACCATCTTTACCAAAAGGTAATCCTACTTACACAAAACTAACCAATAAGGGCAAAGAGATGAAGATCATCGTTTTCAACTAAACTCAAGTGGCACTGAAGCCTTAGAAGTGACTGCATAAAGGATTGGTGATAACAATTGCTTGAATATCTAAACAAGGGTAGGGGATTCTATATAAGAAGGTGCCCACTCGAAACCATATTAGACGTCGAGCTGTACAAGACACTTGTGAGAACAGAGTCTTTTATAGGAGTGCTTTGATGGATTCCTCTTAAGATGCTTGTCAAAGAAAGAATCTAAAGATGCTTTAGAGGAAGCTTATGCTGGTGTTTGTGGTGCATACCAGTCAAACACAAGGTTCTACCATCATTGAGGTGACGAGTGTAATACTGGTCCATCATGTCAAAAGACTCCATTAATTTCTCCAAGAGATGCCACATTTGTAAGATACATGCAGTCTTTATTTAACAACCATCAGAACCTTGACATCTGACGGTAATGTTTTGTTTAAGATTTGGGGCATATATGTGATAAGCCACAACCAGCCTCCCACATCTAAGAGGTATATGTATATTCTGGCTACTATAGATTCCTTTTCAAGTGGGTAGAGGCCACACCATTAAAATGAGTAAAAGGAATTGATGTGGATAAAAAATAATCTAATCTATCAGTTCGAAGTCCCGCTCACCTGATCTCTAATAATGGAATGGAACATCATTGAAAAATCAACAAATAGATTGACTTTGTGGAAAGTTTCAGATGCAACAGTGTTTCTCGACACCTTTTAATGCTACGGCAAATTGGCATGAAGAGGCTGTCAGCCAATAAGACAATGTGTAAGCTTTTCATTCCAATCACCCTTATTCTTAGAAACGATCTTCACGAGAAACTTCTCGAAGGACCATGGGCGTACTATATGCCTTATGCCTTGACATTGGTTGAAAAACAGTCCTCCCACTGGAAGTTCAAATCTCATCCCTTAGAGTGGCAATTTAGGAAGGCTTTATAGAGGACCAGAGAGTGAAACTTATACTCCAAGAGCTAGGGGCTCTGGAAAAGAAATGACTGAGTTCTTGACAAAGGCTTGATATCTACTAGGCAACTGTATTAAGAGCCTTCGATCAAAGGATTCAAAGATGATCTTTCAAGTCGAGAGACCTAGTGCTAGTCGTAATCAGGCTTATGAATGTGACCCAGATGCAACACATTCAAACATTAGTCGGAAGGACCTTTTTTGATTCAAGAGGTGTCTTCTACTCAAGAAAAGAAGTGTCCCATGAATACAACTATGTTCTCACACCAATTCATGCCTAATATTGGAAGAGTTATTACTCAGTTAGGGGACAATCCCATCTTGCTCCTCATATTTCATTATATGGGAAGGAAGTACGTTTCATTACTGCCTTGACACAGGAAAACCCTGGCCTCAGAGCCACGAGTGAATCCCATGACCTATTCAAGTTTGGCAGAGTAAACTCTCGTTAGCATTTTCAGATTAGGGTAGGCAACATGCCAATCTCATCAACGCAAGAAACTAGTTTCATCACCACCTTCAAGTTCCTTGCCCACCAATTATTTTTGAGAGGCTATTGTAGGCTACTTAAAGAGCATGAAGTCAGGGGGCCCCCTCTTGGAACTATATTAATTTTAACAATTGCTATAAGGGTTGACAGGTACTCTTCGTAGAAATATAACGGGTAGAAACATGTAAAGTGTTGTATCAATTCACAGATGAAAATGGAAAATATGCAAATATGTTAGTAATTATCAAAGCCTGTACAAATCCTACTAAAAAGAAATAGAGGTTACCATCATTATAGACCTCAAAAATGATAGGATGATGACACAGCTTGGTAAAGATATCCTGACTCCCAATGTCAACACTGCCATAACTACGACTCTACAATTATGCAAGGCAATGTGAAGATCTGTTGCAGAGGTAGAAGTCCTAGCAAGGTCTTCTCTAGAAGCTGTCCTCTTGGCCTCTAATGATTCAACACAAAGGCGTGCCTTTGCAAGCTCGTGCTCTCCCAACACAAGCTCTCACTCAATTATGTTCATCGTCTCCAAACAATATGAGACTCTGAACAACGTGCTGTTCGAAGCTCCTCCTCAGAATGTGTCACGAACCTACAGTGGGCTGCCATACCAATGCCTCATCAACCTCTTCACGTAGTTATTTAGGTCACCAAGCTCATAAGATAGGTCACCCAGTAATGTTAACACTTAGGTGGTGGTCCTCTTAGCCTTGGTCATTAAAGCAAGAACATGGAGGGGGGACAACGAGTCCCTATTGCTTATCAGCTTGTCTACTATAGAATGTAGGACCTGGGAGATGTATAGATAAGCACTGGTTAAAAACTAAGAGATGCGAGTCTCCACTATGATTGTTGCTCAATGTTATTAAACTAAATAAGATAAGAAAATAAAGTACCGAATTAATATGTTAATCTAGAACTATAGCTTCCAGGGAGGAAGTAATCTAACAATAAGGATGGCTACCTACCTAGAAGTTGTTTGGTGCTCAAAAGTCAAAGCTCCCATCCCTTCCACCTCTGTCATGAAACATTAAAAATCTAATTGACTAGAAAGAATTGGATGGGTGAAAGATGGGAATTGAAGCTATGCTTGGTTGATTCACAATCCACTTTTTTATCCACTTGGCTACATTCTATCCTAGCCCTGTGCACTAGTTTTAGTCTCTATTTATGA
The DNA here is from genome assembly GCA_023846275.1 of Vanilla planifolia. Taxonomy (NCBI): domain Eukaryota; kingdom Viridiplantae; phylum Streptophyta; class Magnoliopsida; order Asparagales; family Orchidaceae; genus Vanilla; species Vanilla planifolia. Next base: position 16,318,449 of record CM043875.1, on the reverse strand, counting down.
TCAGAATTTTTCTTAACCCTATCTATGTCTGCTATCAAAGATCAGCTTTTCCAATCATTGTTGCTCATTTTTTGGAATTACAAAAAGCAAAGCTTCTACTTGCTTTTTGAAGCTTCTAGCAAACCTTCAAACAAAGAGGTTGGGTTGTTCACTTCATGAATTAGAGACCACTTTTCTAAAGTTCAGAATCATGATCCATAGAGGGGAGCCTCATGGGGTATTATGTAGCAATGACACTAGTCTACTATCAAATGAAACATGTGAAATGAAGGGAACTAGAATGAGTTGCCATTACCATTCAACGAAAGTGACATGGGTTTTGGGGCACCGATCATGTCAAAGCGTTCTATCGAGCAAATTACATTTGTTGGTCCTAAGTCGGCTAATGACCCAAAAAAGGTCGTTGAACAGAGTGTTGAAGGAACACAACCTACCAAATGTGTTTTAGGGTTCACGGGTCATGAAGTTTCAGAAATGACTCAGTCATAATCGAATCGATTGAGGTCGCAGAAAGTGAGCCAGCCATCAAGGGATGGTGAATTCATAATCGAATGTCCTTCTTTTGATGTTTTTGATTCTTGACTTTTGTTGCCAAAGAAAAAGGGATGAGTAGGGAAGAGAAATGACACAAACGATATAAAAAGAAGGTTTTCTTCAATTCATTAGAATGAATCTTTGCACTAGTCCAATGGGAGTTTAGTTTGAAAGTGTGTTAGCTCAGTGATTGAGGAAGAAGAAAAAGAAGAAGTGGAAGATGAGGAAGAAGAGGAAAAAGAAGAAGAAAATGATGACAAAGAAGAAGAAGAAGAGGATGACGAAGGAGAATAAGAAGAAGAGGAAGAATAGGAGAAATAAAAGGAGAAGAATAGAAGAAGAAAAAAGTAAAAGAAGAGTAGGAAGAAGAAGAAGAAAAAAGAAGAAGAAGAAGAAGAATATGAAGAAGAAGAAGCAGAAATAAGGAAGAAGAGAAGAACAAGAAGAAGAAAAGGATGAAGATGAGGAAGAAGAAGAAGAAGAAGAAGAAATAAAATAAGAAAAAGAAGAATAAAAAGAACAAGAAGAACAAGAAGAAGAAGAGGAAGAAGAAGATGAAGAAGAAGATGAAGAAGAAGGAGAAGAAGAAGAAGAAGAAGAAGAAAAGAGGAAGAAGAAGAAGAAGAAAAAGAAATAGAAGAAGAAGTGAAAAAGAAGAAGAGGAGGAGGAGGAGGAAGAAGAAGAAGAAGGAGAAGAGGAAGACAAGGAAGAAGAGAAGGAAGAAAAAAAGGCAATGACAAAGAAGAAGAACAAGAACAAGATGAAGAAAAAGAAGAATAAGAAGAAGAGAGAAGAGGAGGAAGAAAAAGAAGAGCAAGAAGATATGAATTAGAGATTAGGGGTTAAGGATTAGAGTGTGGGATTAGGGTTTAGAGATTAAGGAGTGAGAGATTTGGAATTAGTGATTAGAGAAAATGGATTATAGATTACGGAGAGTAGG